>CM017562.1:8334838-8517338 GCA_007844125.1 Sinonovacula constricta | reverse complement strand
ACAAACAAAAACGACAACGTAGGCGTTCTAAAGGTAGACTAATGGTCTAAACGTTAGAATCGACGACTTGCTATTCCTCAGACTTCATAATCCGTCACCGCGTGGGTTTGAGTCCCGGTCGGGGTATAAACTTTAATGTGGTCAGGTTTCTAGCTGATCTGCTCTGCACTACTGGTTGTATAATAACATATTTTCATTGTGTTTCTCCACCAGTAATAGCTGGACGTCGCTATAATGACAATACTTGTTGCCGTGAGGTTAGATTCGCAGACCCGTAATGCCTCAACCGTGAGATTGCCTGGGATGCGGCAGAAGTTTAACTTCACAAACATTTATTTACGGTTTTCGTCTACCAACATTGTTGGACGGCAAAACACGCAAAACAAAATCATTGATAATATCAGCTTTGTATTTGTGGCGACACTTAGACATTAACATAATACTGATCAAACTTGCATTTTCAGACAATATCAACACTCCAAGTTTAGGTCTGTAAAAGCTGGTAACATCATTTTGCTGACCATTCCAAATGATGATGAGAAGGAGTTTATGCTACTCAGGAAAATCCCCAGCAAAAGTTCAGGAATACAGAAATGCCGTTCAGTGTTTCAACCTGGCGGGTTGACACGTCAGCGCAAACAATACCTTGAGCGCACTATCCGGACGTTTGTGTCAGCCAAGATTCAGTTGAAATTTTTAATGTTATCTAATTATAACCTGTTACTTTAACCACTTTAACAATACACACACATATGTTTGAAGTAAAATAACAAACAAAATCAAACCATATAATCTTATATCTTAATTAAGTTAAGTAAGTTACTCATTCCTATATTATGACATCAATAATTTGACGCCATATTTTAGAAAACTACCTTCAGTATGGGTCATTAAAATTCTTATTATTTCATTAAAGCCAATTCACAAAAATCTTTAGAATTTGTAATCAGAAATGAATGGAGAATCATGTTTCATTAAAAACAAAAACAAAAAGAAAATTTGGGGTAGATTGCACTTTAGCGGGCGCAAATACGCCATTTTGTTTATGTTTATTGCGCATGCCCAACAAGGTGCGCGAACGTTGCTATGCGGAAGTTTCTAACGTTGCTAGATGCGGAAGTTTTGGGATTGGGTATAGGGATGGGGGCTTGGGGGCGGAGCCCCCAATATAAGCATTAACATAAAATAATCGTTAGCATAATATATTCATTAACATACCATTCATCTATATAGCGAAATCCTCAAGGCTGTCGTCCTGATTTATGCCCTGCGTTATCGGTACAGGAGCAAGCACCCTTCTTTTTCGTACATGATAGACCCGCTTGATAAGGTTTAGAAAATCGAGGAATTCGTCTTCTGACTGGCAAAGATACTTTTTTCGGACACAATACTCGGCGAAATACGACTTCCCTTTACGGCGTGCCACGTACTTTTAATAGTATTTGTGCAGGCGCCCGTTTCCTGGTTGACAAATTCAACTCTGTGGTTTACAGTCTGACGGATGTAACCGAGTCCGACAGCGTTGAATAAGCCTTCCAACAATCACTCACCACGGGTGTCCCAGGCCGTATATACTTCTGTATACTAGGTACAAGCGTTGCGGTACTTCTATCCTCTACAATCTGGAAAAAATGACCTCTTACTCTCGCGTTCTATCCCACCAAACACCCACACGCCCTCGACTCGCTTTCCTCTGTGGTATTTTCTCTTCCCAAATTTTGATTCGTCAATTTCCAGTGTCTTTCCTGGACCACCAATCGTCTCCTGTTCTTGCTCTAGCATTTCAACGCAGACCTCCCTGGCAAAATAAACCAATGCAAAATTAAACCAATCAACCGTGGTGTGGTCGCTTCCAAGCCACAGTTCGTGGGCTACCAATTCCGCCGGGTATTTATATACCCAGTAGTAGGTTAATTTTACTATTTGAACTAGGGTCAAATGGGATTTTGAAAACCAAGAACCCTGGCGAATACACAGTTTCTTGCCGCACTCTCTTTCACAATAACGCCAGCAAATCCCGTCTTTACTGAAGCTTTTGTCAGTTCTTAAAAAAATGTTTCACTTGCTGCATACACTACACAGTCCTGTAAATTACCTAGCAGTTCTTTCTCTTGCAACCACTCTCTTAATTTAACTGAATCTCTGCATAGTAGATAAACGTCTTCGTAATTCATTGTAGATGTCAAACAATATTTATAAACAAAAACACGTGACTTTAGTTCTACTTACCTTCGTTCAATCAAAAGCTGCCGTGTATATTTTAGCCAATCAAAATTCGCGCACTTGCAATCTTACTAACAACGGAATTTCATTTATTCCTTTCGCTATAAAACGGTAAATCGAGTAGATCTTTGTTTTCTTATTAAAACCACGGTATTTAAACGATGGTATTAACCCAACCTTTCACGAGGATTCCGTTTTCGGCTTTATTTTTTGCTTTTATGGCCTTATAACGAAAAAGATTTTTTTTTGCACGCACTATTGTATACAACAAAGTAGCACGTGCAATTTACCGTATTTTTTTGCGCCCGCAAAAGTGCAGTAGTCCCAAAATTTGGACCATAAGCCCGGTTTTCTCGCGTCGTGCATCGTATATAGATATTGGGTGGGGATAGATCTGGTAAGAACCAAATTCGTTTGCCGTATGCGTAATCAGTGGACCACAATACCTTCTTGGAACCACATACGTAATTTGTCAATACTCCTTCGTTGTAAAGCATCCCTCACTGTTGAGTGCCGTCCATCAGTAACCGATCCTGTCAACTCAAACCTATGATTGCTTTAACTAATGTGCATTTTCGATATTCTTTGCTGATCTGGATGCCATTTTCCCATTACTCTGATGAGTTGTTGGGGAAGAAGATGCGTAATATATTTTAACTCTTTCTGCGACAAAGCTGTATGAAGCTGCCATTTTGAAAAACAACCGACGTCAAATGACGTCATTTCCTGCGAAGCGACGTAACGTCATTTCTTGTACTTTTAATAACAAACTTTACTCTTTCATGGTTATAATGGTATATTATTTAATATTATAATTTATCTAATAATAAGTGTATGCCATTCCGAATTGATAACATATTTTGTGACACACTGGTACTACTAGTAAACAATCGTAAAGAACATGTATATTTTGCACGTATCCCAGAAAAACGCCGGTGAAGACTTTGAAATTACTATTTTGTAAGCTGTGTGTTTTGTTTCTACCACGACTTAAACATCATTCCTTTAAAGCCACTGTTATTACTCAAGATATATTTAATCTATAAATAAAAGGCTTCGAGGATTATGAGAACACGAAATATTGCGCATTAAGGAACTGGTTTCTACTAGTTTCAGTTCTCACTGGTAGCTTCATTTAACTGGAACCTTTTAAGCTGCCATTAAGATCCTAAAGGAAAGTGTTCATGTGCTCATATTTCTGCAAACTAGTAGTCTTATTCCAGTTTGAATGCACTCAAGAGAACTTGGAAATACCACATCCCTACAATCTACAATGTATTACCAATAAGGAAATATGATAAAGTTCTATAGCATTGTAACATATACCAGAATTTGTAAAGGCACATGACATGGATATTGACATGCAAGCCAAATGTACAAGAAAGAACCAATCTGTGATAAGTCAATAAACAAAAAAGCAAACTCAACGCCTTAGAACAGCTATCTGCAAAAGGGACCAATCAGGGTGCTTAAACCGGTTTTATAGACCTCTAACCTCGCGACTCCTGAGGGGTTTCTCAAATGCAAGTAATGAAAAAAAAACACCGATCTATCTGAATAAAAAATGTCCAAGCGCTGACGTTTGATTAGATAAATGATGACGTCGTTAAAAGAAAGTCGTGACGTAATTGAAGAATAAGGTCCCGTGGTATTAAGAAGAGAGAGAGACGTATTATTTCTATTAGAAGAACTACACAAAATTGTTGATTGTAAATTTAGTTAAATGTTTGCATCAAGACTATAATGCCGAGAGAAAAGTGCCAATGATTGTACATCATGTTCATGTGCAGATAGGACTGAGGAATCAAAGTCCAATGTCCATCAAAGAAAAAAAAATCTTTATTTTTTTATATAAAATATATATTCACACACACTAACACTAATGTGCATTCGGTTTGATGTCTGTCATTCTTTTTTTTTTTTTCAAAACAATCGGCCATTTTAATTCATTTAGCTGGGAAGAACTTAAGGGAAAATGTTCACGCTTAATTAATTTATTTCCAAAATCTACTCGCAAAAAATGATGTTCAAAGCTCGAAATTATGAAGCTAAATATGACAGTCAACGTTGCGACAATGTTTGGAGCAAGCGTGACATTTTTCCATTAAAAGTTCTATCGACGAAATGTCTTTAATGGAATAATTAATGTCGTCATTCAGATGCGGCTTGGGATTTTTAGCGAGGAGTGGTTTTACAATGTACAAAGTGTCGAGGTTTTCTCGGTTGCGTTTATAAGGTAATTATGTAATAAGCAATTATAAAGCCGACCGGAAGGGAGTGCAGTATATTGAGCAATGGCTTCAAGTACACCATGCCTTGTGATGGCATTCTGTCTGGAAAACTTAAACAACAATTGGTAGTACAACCATACTTAATAAATTTTTGTATTTGGTTGTATAAATAAATAAATGGAGGCTACAGTATAATAAAGAGAGGTGTTCTTAGCATCAATCTGTCCGTGGCCATGAGGTAAAGTTTCGGACCTGTAACTCCTCGACCTCTAATCGTGCACGAGGGTACGAACCCCGGACATAGTATTATATTAATTTCTTATATAATCACGAACGCTCAACCAAACATTTATTTTTCTATTCTTTACAATTTACGAGCCTCTATTTGTATAGCTGTAGAATCACAGGACTTTTAAGAAAAGACTTTAAGATACAAGAAAAATCCTTGATATATTGCTGGTTAAGACAATCTATGTAGGCTTAATATCAAGATATAAATAGATGTAAAGTAACATATAATGTCGCAGACACTTAATAATTAAAACAAGAATATAATTTAATCATGACTTACTTCTCTATTTCTAATAGAGGTGACGATAATAGCATAGTTTGGTGTCTAATTGAACGTTTTCAATAACTAAAGTGTCTTAAAAGACTATGTACATGGTACAGTACAGAGACCATATAGGGAAATTTAAACAAACACCAACTAAATATTCGCCTTGACCACAAATATAAATATTTATTTATTAATGTTTTTATTTATTTTATTTTAGATTAATTAATTTATTCATTTATTTTATTTAGTTATAAATAAATTCGCTAATTTTAAACAAATACTGTTTCCTATTAATGTTACAGAAAACAACGTTGGTTTTCTGTTCTGTTAGGAATGATGGTCTATTGTATTCAACGAGCTATCTATTTATCTCTGTAGCTCATATTCAGTTTGACACCCAATACCAAACTTGTAGCTTGCTATGATATGATATAAACCTATATGTATTTATAGTTGAATGGGAAACATGTCGTTTCAACTCATATCAATCCCTCTCGACTGTCCACTTCCTGGGTAGAACCAGTGCTCAGGTACTGTGTACCCAGAGCAATGTGCAGTAAATAGTCTTGCTCCAATATCACGTGGTCAGTTTCGGGGTTCGAACCCGGGACCCTCCGATCCGGAGTCCAACGTCTTAACCACTAGACCACGGACTTCCACAAATGATGTGATGTGCACTAATGGCCGCTAGGCATGCTGTCCGGTATTTTTTGGTGGCTTCTGGGCAGGCTTAGGTATCAAGATATAAATAGATAATGTTTCAGATACTTAAATATTAAAACAAGAATTTAATTTAATCATTGTTTACTTCCTTATTTCCAATATTGGAGCTTCTCGAACACAAGCTCCAATTTTCTGGTTATGGTCATGTATGTAGAATTTGATGCATGCTATTTATGTATACTAGAAATAAACCACTTGTTTTATGTACACGTATTTTTAGTAGGATGTCGTCAAGGAAAATGTCATGATTTGGAGAAAAGACATGATTGAATTTAAGCCATTTCGATACATCTCAACCGAACAAATGGTCCAAGTGGAATAAATCGAATGGATATAAAACAATAAAAAAAACATGGATATTTCAGTCAAGACTTGTCTCTCTGATTGTATGTCAGTAAGCCCCGTGATTAAACAAATGTCAGTGCCTATGACATAGCGACTCGTGCACCGTGCTAACATTAAAAGTAAATGTCTTGTCTGTAAATTAAATGCACTTATCATTGTATATCTAACAAAACCTGAAATGTAGAGAGGTAAACAACGAACAAAAAGTTGCAAATATGTACAGATCCCTCTACCAGATATTACCAAGGTGTAGTCGGCCAGGGGATTATCTGAGAAGTTCAAATAAAAGAGTACAAATCTTGTCACATACTACAAACTACAGAAAAGTTACAGAATGGATTAACAAATTTTAAGCCTTCATATTTTTATTGTTTATATATCAGTTTTAGTTGATCGAAATAAATATACACATTACGCCTATTGGGATAAGATGACCAAATACCCATCCCGACATCATTAAGCTTATTCCATTTTTTCTTGATAAAAAAGAAACTTTTCAATAGTAGGCACCTCTCGCGTAAGCGACACCAGTATCACACAGAAGTGACGGTAATTAACACTTCCCTTTGTCCCCAAAATAGAAACTGTCAATGTCAATGTCAATGTAGTCGATATCAATATAAAACACCTACTTTCTTACAAATATTTGTATGTGTTCAATATGTATATATGTTCTTTATGTTTTGGTACAAAGGCTTTTTCTCATTCATATTCGTTATTACCTGCTATATTTCTGTTCACATATCGTGCAAATTAGAACTTGTTTAATGCATATATTCTGAAAGACACAAATATTAGAATAATTTAAATGAATAAATAAAATAGTTCTTCGATCTTTCAAAAGAAAACAAAGAAAACATCCTTCCCTAAGACGCACCATATAATTGCCACATGGCAAAAGATACGACATAATCATTGTTTAGCATGCTATACTTTAAACGCAATGTATTGTTAAGTTTTAAATACACGTGCTATATTCTCTCGGACATATGCCCTCCCTCTACCTAACTAAACATGTAATTTATCCTCTAATTACACTTTATTTACCTGGTATATCCTCATTTGACGGGAACACGCTTTGATATATTGTTTATATTACTGTGATTGTTTATATCTCCATGCTGTACTTGTAAAAATGTTTTCTTTGTATTTCTAATACTAGATACACTTATCCTCGCCCAAGCTTAGGTATGCGCCAATTCAGTACTCACACAACCTTAGTTTGCAAACGAAAAATCGTCGAAGTTTCTGAAACACGAGAATGATTAAAATAATTTTATCACCTCAAATAGGGCTAATAATACTTTGAAAACTTATTTCAATCTTTAATTTACGAAATGAATTATTATTATTATTATAATTATAATTATAATTATAATTATTATTATTATTATTATTATTATTATTATTATTATTATTATTATTATTATTATTTTCATAATTATTTTCATTATTATTATTATCATAATCATTATTATTATCATTATTATTATCATCATTTTTATCATTATATTATTATTATTATTATTATTATTATTATTATTATTATTATTATTATTATTATTATTATTATTATTATTATTATCATCATCATCATCATTAAAATCATTATTATTATTATTATCATCATTGTTTAATTATTATTATTATTATTATTATTATTATTATTATTATTATTATTATTATTATTATTATCATTATTATTGCAAATCATGAACATCATTAATATCATCGCCAAATACAAACTAGGCTGCTGGTGCTGGTGCTGCTGCTGCTGCTGATGATGATGATTATGTTGACAAAAACAACTGCTGATGATGACGACAATCATTTTTTTTTCAAAAAGTAAGTAAACAACCTGTTGCATCTTAAACAGGTTGCTTAAAATAAAAAGTTGACCGTAACAACACATTTCAGAACAGTTGTATATTAACGGTTTATTTATAAACTCACTTGGTCACCAATACTACCAACCATCTCCTTATCTATGAGAACATTAGCCCAATTGAGAGTTCAGTGTGTGAGAGAGAGACTGGTGGCAGACTGTGACTGTAATTTCTGTAACCATGACATCTATGGCAGAGACACACTGAGAGCGCGAGCGGCTCTGTCTGTGATGTCACGATCTATAAATACAGGGTCGCTTCTATCATCAATAAAATACCTCCAGGCTTAATGCAGATATCCAAGCAGTGCGAATTGTTGCTTCGTTTGTTTTGTTACGTTTTGTTTTCTTCTCTTTGGATTCCTTTTCATCCCTTCGTTTTGTGTTTCTGAATATTTTATGGATTTATTGTCTGTGGTTTTGTTTCTGGTAAAATTGTTGAGTTATTTTTAACACCTGCGGAGATGTTGGATTAGCTTACCTGAGTTTGCGTGCTTTGTCGAAAGAGTGTGCGGCACTCAGAGAAATTGTGTTTGATGTAAAAGTAAATGGAAAAAACTTAGTGTTTAATGCTAATTACTAGTGGAAAGGGATTTAAATAGCAAAGATTTCTTGTTGCTTTTCATTAATAGTAAATAGGGAAGTGTTAATTTAATAAATGTTTGTCTTTGTTTTAATAATTCTGGATGGATTTTGTGTGGATTAAATCTAAAACAGCAGAGGTAAGTGTCCTTATATTAATTTCGTGTTGTAAAAAGTATATGTATATATTTAGGAATGAAGGAAACTGCACTGTATCTATAAAGATACTGGAGGTTATTTAAGGACCAGACTAGAAATGAAAGTCCTGATTTGTCAAATGCATAATAATTGGAAGTCCTTAGTTGCTTAATATAATATGATTTCTTAATATCAGTATATTACTTGTCCTTTTCTGATGTAATATTTTCATTCCATTTGTATTCAAAATTTATTACTAATATAAACATTTAAGGAATCGTATTACGAGCGTGTAGAAAATGACTTGCATACACTATAAATCTCTTAATTATTGTGCGTTAGGTAAAACGATGCCAATTAATGTAGTTTTTTATTTTTTTTATTTTCTTGGAACTGAAATATCAAATAGTAATTATTGAATTAAATTGGGAAAACATAAAATCACCAAACCAGCTCCACGTATCCCAGTCTTACTTAACGCAATATTTAATAATATTATTAATATCTAATCATTATATGTCGAAAAGTATGGTTACCTATTTTTTTTTTTTTAAATTTATCGCATAAATCAGCTCACATGCACGTATGCGCCCATCCATTAAAACAAATAGATATTCCACCGTTTGTATGCGTGGATGATATCTTCTGAACAGCTAACTGTAAGTCGATATTTATTTTCTAAGATGCAGTTCATGAAATGTCTTTGCAACTTCCAGCGATGATTGATGGCAAAAGTGCGGCAGGCTATCAAGTCATTATAAATAGGTGATTTGTTCTTTGTGGACTGTGGAAATGATTATTGCTTCAATCACGGCGCATACTGTAAGCTTTATTGGTGTGTAATAACACACAATTTAATACAATTCAAAACAATGCGACAGTCTGTTATTAGGATTGCATGCATAGCACATTCTTAACGATGCAATACAATGCAATGACCGCCCGTGGCCAGTGGTTAGAGTCGCCGACTTGTATGTATCTCCCGAGCTCCGTGGGTTCGAGTCTCGGTCAGAGCGAGGTTTTCCAGGTTACCTGAGGTGCGTTGGTGGTTCTACCCAGACATTTGACTATGGTCTTCCGTAGACCATCCGTATATAAAATGTGTTTGCTATTTGATTCGAAAGATAAAACCATACTTACCAATCTCGCTCTATTTATCAAGAAAGCAATCTCACTTAGAAGGACAATGTGTGTACTTAATACATAAAGTTTATTCTCTATTGCTGTTTCTTATATTCTTTATATTTATTATAATGAAATTATCACATGCGCAGCTGGAAATAGTGTCATTTGTATTTCAGACTTTTTGATAGTAAGAAACCGGATACTAGATTTTACATTGTTAATCCAAAACGATGATGTACATATGTGCAAATCTGAATAAAAATATGTTCTGTTCTGGTCTTCAGTCACTAATAATTAGCCGGACGTCGCCAGTATGACTAGAATTGCGTCAGTGCCAAGTAACAAGTAAATAATAATAAAATACTCTGTAATACAATGATACTGATTTTCACTGATTTTACACGAATACATAATTACAGAGTGTTGTGTTTATAATAACATAACTGTGATAGTCCTTTTTATATTCTCGTATAGCATAGTTTAATTATACGTTCTATTTTCCGTAGATGTATGTCATGTGTAATTAATTCGTTAAATAATTAACTTAGATTCGTATACATATATATGGATTCCCTAATGGAAGTAATGTTTTCCTCGTGTTGAATAATAATTTACACACAAATAAAATGCATTTATTAACAGAGTTAAACAAGATAGTTCAAGTTAAAATATATTATGTTTTACATTTAATGGATTAAATTTTCTGACAATTGTCAAATGACACTCTTGAGTTGGAAATACAAAGTCCTTTAGAGAAAGGACAAGTTTTTCATCTTACCGCTGAATGTATCAATTAGCTTTTCCATGTCTTTGGACAAGGTGATGTAAAGATGTTAAAATTACTCTACATTTAATGTAATTTGTCTTCTAGCTGTTCCCCGCAACCTTCTATAGAAATGTCAAGTAATCGAGGCCGTTGAATAAAGATTTTTTTTCAGTGTAACGATGTAAATTAAAACTGCGAGTAAATGTGTCACAGTTTATTAGTGTCTTCTCCATTAGGTGTTTTTCCTCGCCTAACTTAATTAAAAAGGGATAGGGTGGTCGAAGTGTTTTCTGATTAGTAGTTTGTTTTGGAATAACAATATAATTGCATTAATGTTAGGTAGGTGTACGCTGTTTTGCATTGCAGAAGATAATAATGCATTCAACTTTTAAATTTATGTCAAAAATCTATATCAGATAATGCTTTTTGTCAGTACAAATAGTTTGTTTATATTTATACGCTTTATCAACTGAACAACATAGAGAAAGAGAGAGAGCGAGGGAGCGAGCGAGAGAGGAAGTGAGAAAGAAAGAGCGAGAAAGAGCGAGAAAGAGAGAGAGCGAGAAAGAGAGAGAGAGAGAGAGAGAGAGAGAGAAAGAAAGAGAGAGAGAGAGAGAAAGAGAGAGAGAGAGAGAGAGAGAGAGAGAGAGAGAGAGAGAGAGAGAGAGAGAGACTTGGAGACCACAGTAAATAGTGATTTTGTGTACACACCTGTTTCATACAAAGGCAGTAATTTTCACATACATCAAAACATCAGAAATCTGAGAATATCTAGAATACTTGTAATTCCTAAAAAAGAAACGACTTTACATTGACATATCATAAAGCAGAACGATTCTAAATTGTATGTAATGTTAAGACAAATGCATGTTATATCGTTTGACTATTTCCTTTTGTTGTTGTTGTTGTTTGTGCGTGTTTCGTTATTAAGATACATCGACGAGAGCAGTAATGGACACTTTGGTGTGGTCAGGCAGCAGTAATGAACACTTTGGTGTGGTCAGGCTACTTTGGTGGGCAATTGTTTTGGTGGAACCACCGACGCACCGCAGGTCAGTTGGAAGACTCTGCATATTATTCCATCATAGGAGTTGGTTTCTTTTTTTCAAATTATTTGAATAAAAGCTAATTTACAACTGGTTACATTAAGATGACAATATTTAAATATCAACATAAGAAATCATATACATGCGAAGTACCGTTTGTCAATAAATGGACTTGTTTATCATACATATGAATTTCAATGTGCATTTTTTAAATTGCACAATAAAATAAGATATTCATGAGAAGTTTTATGTAAATAACAAAATGAAAAATACTAACGTTCCTTGACCTTTTCTGTTACATTGATGATAAAACAAATAAATTTAATAAATGCGCAAGAATTCTGTTAATATTAAGGTCTGTATTCACCAATCATTCTTAAGCCTAAGTCATGACTTAATCCCAAGTCACAATTTTCATGCAAACAAAAATAAGCTTATTTATACAGTTTCAATGTGATTTTAAGCCTACAGTAGTAAAGTTTAAGTAACATGCAAAAATACAGACATGTAGCTCACTGCACAATTAACATATTGTGGATTGAAATCCATGACTTGAGCAATATTTACTTAAGAATAGTTGGTTAATATTGGCCTTACTACTACCTGCAAATGTCCCTCAACGTATAAAAAATAATACACCTTTTTGATAAAATACACTCTAATATAACTAGTTTGTTTGTTCATGTATACATCATGCATAATGAAACTGAGTACGAAAGTGGTATTACTATCTTGATTTCTTTTTCCTACACAGTACGAAACGGTCGTATGCTATAATAACGGTTGATAAATACAAGTACTTGTGCCTAAGCACATACAATTAACACACCGAGTCGATAACTATATCGCTTAATTGACTATACCTAAACACCCATTATCAACATGAACCTAAATCTCGCTGTAAGAATCAATAATAAATTTACAATCTTGGTGATGCCATGCCAAATTTACAGGACACAATGTTGTTAACACTCTGTCGCAAATTGTGCAAATCCTGGTCAGTCAATTTCCGGCGGGAGCTGACTGGTATAGACCAATACCTTTTGCATAGGACTTGTTAATTTGTAATTGGCAGATTAAGAGTAACAAGTCGTATAACATTAGCCAATCGATTGTATGTCATCGGACTGAAGCATCTCCCTCCATTAATCTCCTGTTAACTGTCAATATTGTGAGATTACACTAAAGCCGATAGCAGGTACAAAACGATTTTTTTATTTCTGCCTCTGTCTTCGATGCGAACATAGCATGATAAGCTGAATACTGAAAATGATACAACAGATACAATACAAAAATTCAATGAATATACATGTAACAGGTGCAAAAGGCACTGTTCACTCGCATATCTACCTCAGTTTACATTTCTTGTTAACGGCTGGAGTCAACAACTTGTGACGGTAACAGTTGGATTTGTTCTTTTTGTTTAATGTCTCGTCAAATGATTGTTCTAACATTTTGCTTGCATGCGAATTTCTTTGTCCTGTGCCTTTTCAAATTAAGTATATCTTGCAATACTCAAAACATAGCAAAAAGTAACGTTTGAATTATAATTACGTCTTTATTCCTAACCAGACTTGGTAGCGCAATCGGCTTAACGTCAGCTTCAGGTACGAGAGGCCAAGGTTTCGATCCTGGACCGCGACATATCAAAGTCGTTAAAATGGTCGTGGTAAAGCTCCCTTGCTAAGCAAATATAAGGCTAGTTCCACGACTGGTTGGCTCGTTGTCAGAAAAATGTGACTGGGTGTGGT
The DNA here is from genome assembly GCA_007844125.1 of Sinonovacula constricta. Classification (NCBI taxonomy): domain Eukaryota; kingdom Metazoa; phylum Mollusca; class Bivalvia; order Cardiida; family Solecurtidae; genus Sinonovacula; species Sinonovacula constricta. Next base: position 8,503,964 of record CM017562.1, on the reverse strand, counting down.
ATCATGCCAGGTGTTAAGTGCCAACTAGGCATAGTGAAAGCAACACTATACCTGCTTCAAGGGGACTTAGTCTCCAGATACCTGAAATACTTTTTGTTTGACGATAAACATAATAAACAAACGTTTTACCAATAAGCAAAAGACGATAAACAAAACCAATACATCGACAAAGTAAAGTAAAAGGCTAGGATGAATAGATCTTCTCAATATATAGCAAGAGTGAATAACAAATAACTTTGGAAAATGTACGTCTGTGAGTAGGCTTTAATTAACTTAAATTATTGATTTTTTTAATTGCATTTCATTGTAAGAACTCCTAAAATTATATATTTTTACACTTTGCAGTGTTTTACACTGTTTAAACATTTTGACATCTAATATTTTTTCCTGTTGAATGACTTTTTTAGATACCCTCCTTTTGAAACATGCCACGCCTCTGTGGTGTTTAAAAGGCATTATGTTGTTATCTTAAATTGCTACCCATGAGAGTTGCTTTGATATGCATTTTGGCTCACCTTACTTCAGCAATTTGTGTAAGCACTTCAAAGATCGAGAGGTCGCGGGTTCAAAACACGGCCGGGTCAAATCTTACTTTAAATATTTTAAAGTTGGTAGTAGTGGCTTCCCTCCTTACTCTCGGGGCTAAGGGGACAGCATTATGCCTGACTCGGCGGTGTCAGTATAATGGACCGGCCGGGTTCAGTCCCTAGGCACCTTATAAGTGCCCCTGAGCTATAATGATAGAAATGTCGCTGCACAGTATCGGCAAAATGCCGGCAAATCCCATCCCATCCCCAAGTAAGATAAAGTAAGATAGCTACGCCGAAAAAGTAGAGTATAAACAAAAGACAACCTCTAATTTAAGTTATAAAACCTAAAGTATCTAGCTAGTACAAAATGCATCATGTCCACTTTTGCGCTTTTGTTTTTTTCTCGTTACACCGAATCAATAAAGCAGGTTATCACCCGCCGCCCCACCTGCCGATAGCTTATCGGGTCCTTTGTTGAGACTGTTTCCACTTCCGTATCTGAACAAGTGCAACCAGATGCGTTGTTGGGGAGTGTTTCTCGACAAATGACACCAATAGACGATGGCAAAATCTATCGACAAACATATAACCTCTATAATACAGAGGGTTAATTAAACTGGTGTATACAGCTGCTATCACTCTCACAGCATCACCGCGATTACAAGCATATTTGTCAATATATGTGGAGATGTTATGCGTGTGAAGCGCTATGTCACAGACTTGTAGTATCGTAGTACGCTAAAAAAACATTTTTTTAAAAAGCTTGCAGCTGGCCAGTGGTGTGCCGGTAATTTTACCCAGCAATAGGTCTGTGGTCTTCCACCACTAGTAAAAATGTCACTAATATTGCCATAATTATGTCGGTTAGGTGCATTGAAAAAAAACAACAACAAATAAATAAAACAAAAAAGGACAACGCCCCCCACCCCTCCAAACACACACACACACACACAAACAAACAAACAACAACAACAAACAAACAATTAACACACACACACAAACAACAACAACAACAAAATCTACAACCCTGTCTTAAAACTTTCCAAACATGATATTCCTACACATATATACAGCATTAAAGTTGTAGTGGTCTTCTGGTTTTATATATTTTCTTTTTATTTATTAATGCTTAAGAAGCACCCATTAATACGACGATTGTCCTCGAAATTCGCAGATTTTGTCTCTCATTTCTGTTTACACAAACTAAGACTTATTTTGTAGCCACATTCTCTTACAACTACTATTTAGCAATCCAATTAAGCAAATTTCAGCAAAAGATATACAACAATTAAGAAATGAAGAATTATTCCGTAACCATAGGAACGCGTTTGATGTAACAGTCGAGTCATGGGAAAAAATGATGTATAATGTCATTGAACTTTGGTTTTTATAAACCTGTATATCTAATTCTGTATCGATCGGCCAGTTGTCTTATGTAAATAAATCTCCGTTATTTTCTTCCTACTTTAAAAAAATTCTTTCTCTTTTGGAAAAAAATATCGGCAAATTTCTAAGGTAAACTGGTTTATGAATGAAATTCCAAAAATGTCCTTAATAACTAAGAAAATAATTTACATTTTTAGACATCTCTTGGTTAATGTGAGGAATAAATTCCAACCAGACCTTGATTGTTATTTTATAATGTTGTATAATTTGTTGGCTTTATAGCCTTAAGGAACTGAAAGGTTAACAATTTACTGAGCCAAGTTTAAAGCAGTAATAATTGATGGACTTACAAATCGTGTTTTTGTTTTGTTTTTGTTTTTTGCAGATATTTGTGTCGTACATTCGTATCTAACCAAAGTTTTGTACTTTTGAATTTTATTAAATATTTAGTTATTGATATATATCTTATATACAATTATATATATATATATATAATTATTAATATTTAAAAATTAGAATATTATCAGGCACTTGTCATTCTAAAGGTATAGGTCTGAATCAACGTTTATGCCAATACATATCCTGCCGACTTCACAGTTTTACTCCCTGGTCATTGGGTATATTTGTTAACCCAATATCTGCAGCCGAGAAATATGGCACAAGGAAGTCTTGTACATGGTCCGAGTAACCCTCGCGGGTAACCATATATTCACCTGGGTGGAGTGACAGAATTTGGGGTAAATTTCTTGCTCAAGGAGCGGCGACCCAACCGAGATTCAAACCACGGACCCCATAATCTGGATTCCTGCGTCATACCACTGGACTATCCACCTCCTTTTACGTGACTTCTACGTGAATGTATGTAATTCAACAGACCACTTTTTAAGTAAAGGTATAATGTAAAAAAAACGTCGACACTTACATTTTGTATCAGTAAGCTCATACACAATATACTATTTAGTCTCTACAAAATATAAATAAAAAAATCAGCTTGGCATACGGCATAACACATACTTGTACATGTAGTGCATCAGGAAAGAGGTTTCCGACTGGATTTGTTCGCTAGCTTCTATCTCCCCCAGGACAAGTATCTAGGATATTTCCTGCCGTTAATTGGCTGATCCATCTGGCGACGGGATATGTAGTCCATTAGGGTCGAGATATTCAGACGACATTTTATCTTAGCGACTCACTAATAGACGGTCTGCGCATATAACAGAACAGAATTCCAATCTTATAATGAGATTTAATCTGAACTCTACAACGTAAATACAATAAAAGATGATGAGAAGTTAGCATTACGTCCCAATCGTTGTAAAATAATTTCATATTATGAGAAGCTTGGCTCGTCATAAAAATATTACATTATACAAGAATAGTATTAACTAGTAAACCATTTTTGCAACTATTCCATATACCTGTTTACACTATATTACACACTGGAATTATGTTGCACACATATACATACTATGACACAAACATATTTACAGCATTCATGTATAACAGACAGAAAAGGACAAATATAATTTGAAATATAATTTAATTATATCACGCGCATTTATGCAATGTATAACATGATGCAATTATACCAGGCACATAGACACCCTACACGTAATGCATTTATGCCACGCACATAATCACTACATTATCATTAATTATAATACATGCTCACGCGTGAGCACTCGCACACACACACACTACGATTTTCGGGGACATATCCTTACGCACTTAATGCCATAGCAAAATCTCCGAGCATCACTTGATGTCTATTGGCGAATTTTATTTTTTTAACTGCGTTTTGCTAGTATTTTTTTTTTGTATTTGCGGTTTTTTATCTAAAGGCCAATCAAGTTCATTTTCAGTGAAATAGTTTTACTATATCATACTGCAGGTTTTTTGTGTGATGAATTGTTAACTGACAACTAATACGAACTAACAAACATTTTAACACATTCGAAATAGCAACATTTTGGTCTACATTTGTATTGATGAAACAAGCTTTAAGAATGCACTGGATATTTAGCACTACTTTAGACAATGTATACAAAATCTATAACTAAATTATCATTTTTTATTATAAAGTGCATATATTATGAAAATTGACCATGAAGGTTTTACGTATAAAAAGAGAAACGGACATAAATGTAAAAACCAAATGGATATGATGGTTAAAAACATTTTAAACGCAATTATGCCACTGAATTCCACAAAAGCTGAAAGACGCAGTGCATTTTTTCCATTTCTCAAAATTTCCTTTTGGTCATTTGAGATTCAGGAAATACGATCGCCATGTTCTGAACTTTATTGGGCAATAACATTTATGAATTGTGATTAGTCATGCGCTCCTCGTTATTTGTGTTCGCTAAATTGATTGTAACTTTAGAAAACGACTGTAATTATTATAATATTTATTATATTATTTGACTATTCGCACATTATAACTAAAGCAAGCAGGATATCTATGAAAACAAACGAAACGGACATATCACAGGATCAAAAGTAAATTAGACTTCTTTTTTACTTCAAACATATATGCAGTATCAAATTGATGACAAATCTAAATAGTTTTTTTTTATATTTGGCTACAATAATTACAATTACACGAAGCTGTCGAATTATTAAGATGGACATATTAATTATTGTATTTTTATATTATTAAAATTGATACCTGACACAGACATGAGGTATTTGCCAACAAACATAGGTCAACAATTAGCCAAGTCGTCTACAAAATTGGAAATAAGTCTCCATGCAATCTAGTTAATGACACAATTTCTGATGCACATGAATTGTACAAATATCAGGATCAACAATAACATTCGAAGCATCAACAAAAGTAACAGAGTTCGGATAACATTTTACACGAAGAAGAACTAATTTCTCCTTACAATGTGTCCAGAACGTACATTAGTTAATTAAGTATTTGTGTACACGTTTATATGGCACGTTTTTATTTCTTGGCTCAGTAATTGTCACTGTTGGCTACATCATGCACGCGCTGGTAACAATTACAATTATTTTAAAAAACATTCATCTTTTTTCTCATTACTCATCACACGTGAAGCTGAAACTTACATTTTAAATTAATAAACAACAATAAAGCCACATACATTCAGCAATAAGTCATGTAGAATTCATATTGCACACAAGCTTGCAGTTGGTCCCTATTGCTGGTAAATACGTCATCATTTTAATTATTGATGTAAACTGGTTTTGTTACCTTTAACCTAATGGTCAGGCTTTTCCTATTCCAAATACATTTTATTCTGTATATATGAATTATAAAGCAGGATGAAATTAAAGGTGTAATATTAACAAGAACACCGTTTTTTTGCCATTAATTTACTAGGCATCAAAGGTTTTTTTCACTTTTGCCAACTTAGCAAATATTTGACACAGAATTGTTTTCATGTTAGAATAAATTATTTAGTTAAGTCTTGTTTCTCTCTAATCGGTGCATGTTTGTCGTTTATTAAATATTATTTAATACACTGTAACACCATTTTAAACGGATAGTTATCACTGATATAGACTATTTCAACTACACAATACCGAGAAAAATGAACTTTGTTAGCGTTTAAACTTTAACTAATTCATGCACTTGTAAACTTATATTCACCGAACCTGGTAGTGCAGTCAGTAGGGGGTCGGTCACCGTCACTGGAGGCCCGGGGTTCGATCCTGGGCCGCGACATACCAAAGTCGTAAAAAGGGAGGTGGTGTAGCTCAATTACTAACGCTCAAGCAAATATAATGGTAGTTCCATGACTGGTTGGCCCGGTGTCAGGATAATGTGACTCGGTCTAGCATCATGCCAGGTGTTCACGGTATGCTATACACAGTGAAAGCAGCACTATATATGCTTCAAGTGGACACCGTCTCCAGATAATTGAAATACTGTTGGTGGGACGATGAACCCAATAAACAAATAAATATTAATGTTTAAAAAATTAATTCTAATTAATTATTTTTAATAAAGCCATCTTCTCTATCATTGGTGACAGATAACAGATACACCAAATATCTTCAGTCATCTTCAACGTGAACTTACAATCATTCCATCGATGAAAGCTCTAAGCTAAACCTGAAAGGACTAATAAAATAATTACAAATATTGCCCTCTGTCTAACTGACCTAATTTAATGACACACATAATATTGATTTTACATGACGTGCAGAAGTCAGAGATGACTTATTAGATACGGCAAAGTGTGTGACAAGTTCCAGAACAAATACGGGACAACGGTAATGGTTCTACTCGGTTAACATTACCAATAAAATAAATGTCACCTTTATACATTTTTTTTATTGCAATGAAGTTTATAAACAAACAAAAAAAACTTCTATCTTTCTGTCATGGCCTTTGACACAAATAGATTGTTTGTTTTGTTGCATCGCACCGATACAATTAGGGTCATATTGGCGACGTCCAGCTAAATATTGGTGGAGGAAGACTCCAGACCTACACGTGCATCAGGGTAGAACCACTGGCGCACTGCAGGTTAGCAGGAAAACCTCCCCACATTAAAGTTCTCGTCCTGACCGGGACTCGAACGCACGCGGTGTGGGGCTGAGGAGTTTCAAGTCATCTACTCTTACCACTCGGCCACGGGTGCCCCCTGACACAGGTAGATAATTTAAGGGAAGTTTTAGATAGGAAAATTCTAATAAGCACAAGCATTTAAAAGTATTCAATTTTTATGTTCTCTTTTTGTTTCAAAAGACCGACTTGGCCGAAACATCTATACAGAGTTTTAATAAACGGTTTTATTGAGAAAATTCCCCATCGGAATGATACTTACTGAACATTTTTATATTGTTGTTGTTGTTGTCTTTTGAAATTTTCATATAGTAAGTGAGATATATTCTAATGAGAAGCCGTTATATGGATGTGCAATATAAGAGCTGTGCAAAACTAGTATAAGCCCTTTTGCTGACTGACCGTTCCAAGGCGGTAACTAATGGGTTTTTTTCTATGTGGTGACTGACCGTTCCAAGGCGGTAACTAATGGGTTTTCTCTATGTGGTGATTGACCGTTGCAAGGCAGTAACTAATGGGTTTTCTCTATGTGGTGATTGACCGTTCCAAGGCAGTAACTAATGGGTTTTCTCTATGTGGTGATTGACCGTTCCAAGGCGGTAACTAATGGGTTTTCTCTATGTGGTGATTGACCGTTCCAAGGCGGTAACTAATGGGTTTTCTCTATGTGGTGATTGACCGTTCCAAGGCGGTAACTAATGGGTTTTCTCTATGTGGTGATTGACCGTTCCAAGGCAGTAACTAATGGGTTTTCTCTATGTGGTGATTGACCGTTCCAAGGCAGTAACTAATGGGTTTTCTCTATGTGGTGATTGACCCTTCCAGGGCGGTAACTAATGGATTTTCTCTATTTGGTGACTGACCGTTCCAAGGCGGTAACTAATGGGTTCTCTCTATTTGGTGACAGACCCTTCCAGGGCGGTAACTAATGGGTTTTCTCTATTTGGTGACTGACCGTTCCAAGGCGGTAACTAATGGGTTTTCTCTATGTGGTGACTGACCGTTCCAAGGCAGTAACTAATGGGTTTTCTCTATTTTAAATAATGTACTGTCGCTGTTTTATTGTAAATTTTGCGTTTGACTGGCGTGTCTAACCAATGACATGTGCCTTTCAAATTTTAGAGTTTGTTTTAATACTCATTAGACTGGACCTGGTATCGCAATCAGTACAGAGCTGGTTCCAGGTACGGGAGGCAACAGGTTCGATCCAAAGTCATAAAAATACAGTGGTATAGCTCCCTTGCTAACGCTCAAGCAAATATAAGGGTAGTTCCACGTCTGGTTGGACCGGTGTCAGGATAATGTGACTGGGTGTGGTATCATGTCGGGTGTTCATGGCATGTTATACACAGTGAAGGCAGCACTATATCTGCTTCTAGTGGACATCGTCTCCAGATAGCTGAAATACATTTGGTGGAACGATAAACCCAATAAACAAACAAACAATACTCATAAGAACTTGACATACTTTATTACCATTTATAAAGTTATTCAATTATGCAAGTCTGATGCCTTTTAAGCGAAAAGTCAGCTCAGATCGATGATGCTTTGTCACTGAGAGTATATTGTGTTTCTTTTGCTATTCCCCTGAATATAAGATGTGGTTGTAAAGCCTTCGAAAAGATTTCCCTGTTGATAAATGATATTTGGAATGTAATGCGAGGAAACCTTTCTATACATATTAGACATTTCATTTAACAACCACAGATATATTAATACTACAGCCCAACTCGTCTGAATAGGGTTATTACCATATGGCACAATGCTGAAGGCAATGTATCATCATTCTTAATATCATACTTTACGTGTTTTGCCCTGTATATGTTTAAGCATATGCTTATGAAAAATTCAGGTATGATAGAATGTACATTTAAAGAAAATATTCAGATATTTCATGCAGATGAGATTTTTATCTAAAAATAGAATAAACTTTTATTTTTTGTTAAAATAACGTTGACCAAAAGCTATGGGTTTTACAAATGTGTCTTCTGATGCATTCCGGTATGTACTAGTTAATATCAAGTTCTGAGAATGCATTCCGGTATGTACTATTTAATATCAAAATTTGAGTATGCATTCCGGTATGTACTAGTTAATGTCGAGTTTTGAGTATGCATTCCGGTATGTACTAGTTAATGTCAAGTTGTGTGTATGCATTCCGGTATGTACTAGTTAATATCAAGTTTTGAGTATGCATTCCGGTATGTACTAGTTAATGTCGAGTTTTGAGTATGCATTCCGGTATGTACTAGTTAATATCAAGTTTTGTGTATGCATTCCGGTATGCACCCGCCAATATCACTTTTTGAGTATGCATTCTAGTATGTACCAGTTAATATCAAGTTTTGAGTATGCACAACGGTATGTACCAGTTAATATCAAGTTTTGAGTATGCACAACGGTACATAACAGTCAATATCAAGTTTTGAGTATGCACAGCGGTACATAACAGTTAATATCAAGTTTTGAGTATGCACAGCGGTACATAACAGTTAATATCAAGTTTTGAGTATGCACAAAAGTACATAACAGTTTATATCAAGTTTTGAGTATGCACAAAAGTACATAACAGTTAACATGAAGTTTTGAGTATGCATTCACCATCAACAAGTAGAAGATCATACTTGTATAAGCTCGAACACAGTACTATACGTCTTTCTATATCTGTCATATATCGTTTAAATCCATTTGTGAATGTGATTTACACAGACCTAAACTTTCAACCTTCAAAACACACACTACACACATGTTCAATTAAATGCACATTTTACCTTTGTTCATAAACACATAGTACACATAGCGGTATGTCATTTTTTAAATCTTGTTTTACAGGAATATGACAGTTCTCGACATATACAAAGTGTAGATCCAGATTATTTTCCACGACACTGCTTGTCAGACCCGTTATCAAATATCTGGAGTCTTCTTATAACATCTGCATAGGAAATAGCATTTGGATAAGTTATCAACGCATTGGCATATAAAGCGTTTCCAAGGACAACACATGCATAACTGTGGCGTCGTATTTGATCAGTAGAAACTCTCTTATAAGTCTTGTTAGTATTCAGTTCAACTGAAGCTTGTCTCGTTTCTGACACGACATATTCACTTTACAATGACAAGAAAAGCACGGATGTGAGACATCCAAGGCTCAGTAGAGAGCCTGCAGTTTAAACAAGAATTTTACTTTCCTGGAAACTAAAAAGTCTCTTACATAGCTGATTCATTACATAAAATATTTGTGAGTAATGAAACGTAACTCTGGTCGTGAGAACTAGACTATCGAATACTTTGCTGTCTTCCTTGTTGTCTGCTACCTCTGTAATTACAACCTGCACTGTAAACATCGACATACTCGGTCTCTTTTTTTAAACAGGATCTCGCTAAACAGCTGCGAATAATAATTAATACCTTCTACCATTTTATATTTGCAAGCTTAACTTAATTGTTGCAATCTACACTGATAAAAACAAAATACTCGGTTTGTTTTTCCGAAAGAGGTCTCACAGAACAACTGTTCTTTTCTGTTGTTGCTGGCTACATTATCGTCCAATAACGCTTAACCCATATACGTCTATAGCGACATAAATCTTTTAACTCATAAAGTGCCTCTGCAAGGCATCACCCGAAGGCTAAGTATTAAGACTCCTTACGAATATCATATTTCGAAAACGAAGAATTGATTGACGAGAAATGCGATGATCATATTTCTTACTGCAAAAGGAAATCATCTTCCTCACTGTCTCATGAAAGAAAGCATTTTCATCATATATAGTTGGGGCTTTTCCATGGCATTGGTTAACAAATTGTTTAGCTAGCATTTGGAGATGGTTGTCCACACTTTCGTACATTTCATAACTCAAAATACAGAATAACTTATAATGTGTTTGGCCAACCATATTTCTAGAACAATCATATTTTCTTCACGGAATTTGCGCACGTATGAATAGTTAAGTAAGGTTAAATTTTATTTATACATAAAAGTATTGTCCTTTTTAACCTTCCTTGCAGGAATTAATTATGTTTGTTGTCTTCAATACAAGCAAAGACGATATTATAATCGTTAACGAGACGTTCATCTATTCTGGTGAAAGGATAACCTTAGATAAATGTCTTAGCAGAACCAATGGCGCACAGCTGGTCAAAATTGATGAAAAATAGACAAAAAGTTGCACATCCATACGATAAGATCAAGTTTATGGTTCTTGCTGTCTTTAGAAATGAACATAGTTACTTTTGCATGCGGTTCTTAGCAATTTTTCAATATGTTTTTATACGTCTACACAATAATATCAAAGGAAACTAGTAAAAATAACAACTGTTTATCACAAATACATTGTAAAAATAACAACTGTTTATCACAAATACATTGTAAAAGAAACAAATGTTAATCACAAATACATTGTAAAAGAAACAACTGTTAATCACAAATACAATCAAATGACTACATTTGATGCAAATTAACTGTAGCCAACAATACTGTCATGAAATACAAAACAATAGTATATATAATAAATCCACTTGTCTATTGCAGGGTTTATGCTTTCTTCTAATAAAAATTCCCCACAAGACTTTCCCTAGGGCAAAATATCACACATTTTTATGACATATCATATTTCGAACACGTAGTATTGATTGACAAAGAATATAAAGGCGATATTTCTTACTGTCTCGTGAGATCTTGACATGAAGAAGTAGTGCGGTCTCGTCGTATGTGCTATGTGATTGCCTGTTGTCGCCATCATTGACTATTACATGTATCATCTGTTTTGAAAGCGGGCGGAGAAGGCTGTACGGAATTTCTTGTTATTTCATTTAATTAATAGCTTGTTCGAGGAATTAGATTAGCCTCTCGGTGCATACAATTGACGTAAACATGCTGTAAGTCAATGTATTTATTAGTAAATATTGCACCAATCCAAAACCAAAAGCAATGATGTTTAATCAAATTTGTCATGACACAACATAAGTTCTAGCGTTAACTAATAATATGTACCTGAGTTGCAAACTATTTATTGATTAGGAGAACTACAATACAATACAATACAATACAATACAATACAAAATCGTTATTTCCACCAATAAATAGTTGATATGCATTATATTTTTATTAAATAAAACAGATATTTTAATATTTAAACTGGTCACTTTGTGCATGAGCCATTAATTGATTTTGAAAACAGAACAGTGTCTGCCTTAAAATGTTACTTTTACTTTTTATCTTATAAACGTCTGTAGTTACATATTTTATAGATATGACTTATACTTCACCTGGAGAGGTGAAACAATTAATTTAAAATTTCACACTGCAAATAAGCGAGGGTTTTATGTATGTTTTGTATGTTGATAACAAGAGTTATACATACGACAATATATCGACTGTTCTTCTCACAAAAAATCAAATGTTGTCATATCTAAGGAATGCATAATTGACAATTACCTGCCTACGTCAAATACTAAAGGTAGAGCAACTGGCATACAAGTTATTAATGTAAACGTTACAATAATTTATCGTATCCTGCTAATTTAGCTTATAATTAGTCATGTGTTGACAATATATGCAAATTTTACTCAACATATGCTTGAACACTCGCAGTATGTCGTTTTTACCAGTGAATTTTTACTTTTTGTCTCAACCGGATCAATTCAAAAAGAAGTTTTGCGTCCCCAAAGTACATTTAACTGCTTTGCAAAGACAGCAGAATTAACCATTGACATGGCAACCTTTTTAACAATCTCATCCGAAAATAACTTCGGTTCAAGCAATTTATTTTAATGAGTTTCTTAGAAGTACATGTAGATAGGTTCAGTGTTTCTTAAAACATTCAGAAAAGAACATAATCCAAAATTGGTGATTTTTATCGGCATATTGGATTTCATTTCAGTTAAGATAATGGTCTATTTAACATAAATCAATTTCCGTATCAATGAATTGCTAATAGGCTGTAAGTGTATATGTGTAGAGTAATGGTTCATTTATAAAGACGCGATGCATAGACTGAATAAAATATCTTAAATACAATTTAAGAATATGGGAATATGATACTAACATACTGGAATTTTCATATTTTATATAAACAATTAAGTACACTTTTGTCAATCAATGGAAATTCAGAAAGGAAAATTGTTTTTCGAGGTTTGTGCAATGTAATTAAGCTTATGTCAGTTCAAGCTTTAACAAAAGAAAAACGTCTACACAAAAACGTTTCAGCCACAGACAATGTCAAATTGACTTTTTGAAAATGCTAAAGTGGCTAAGACTAATAAAATGTAAGTCTCTATGACTGAAAATGAGAATTTCAAAACAAAACCAGACAAAACAATAGCAGGTTAAAATTACAACAATGGCTATGATATCGATCTGTATCTACTATTTATTTAATATTTCTTTTGATTACAGACACGTTCCTTCAGAATTATGATACATATAGATAGTTTTGTCTAATTTGTACAAATGTTCTATGCTAAAGTTAAAAGCAATTAAACTAAGAATATGTATATTTCTTGGTTAACAAAATGTATAGATGTTTACTATAATGAAACGTGTAACAAGTTCTTATAAAGAAATGGATCCTACGATCGCACCTTTACATATGTTTAAAATATAACGATACTCATACAAAGAAGATAAACGCGCGTTTTTTTTTTGTATTTTATTACATCTCACTGAAACAAGTTTGTGCATTATGACTACACCTAGCTAATTCTTAGTGGAGGGAGATCCTATATATATTTCTGGGTAGAACCTCGCGTGCACCGCAGATAAAACTTTCCCACATTAAAGTCCATGTCCTACCAGAACCCACACGCTGTGGGGTTGAGGAGATATAGATCGGCGACTCTAATACTCAGCCACATCTTATAAAGAAGTAAAGCAATTATAGCTTCCTTTATTTCCGTTTAAAAATGAAATGAATATCTCAGTATATGCTTATATGATACTTGAATCTTACCTACGATGCTTCTTATTTTCATTGTCAGATTTGTAATAAAGCTAAAACCAGACAATTGACCTTTATATTTTTATCACAGAAGGAATTAATTGGATTTATGAGGAAAAAAAGATATCCTCACTGATTCAAACAAGGCGCGTTCTTCAAATCATGATGCCCACACATACGCTTGGCAACGTATAAGAGCTGTGTTTCATGGCGAACGTTATTACTTATCGAAACAATATCGCATTTGACGATGTTGCACACACCCACGATATACTCAGGGATTAGTTTTTCATACATCATTTTTATATCCCCGTGTACAAAGTGCTTTCAAGAGTGGGTAAAGACATAAACAACATACCCACTGTATATTGTTTTAAATGGAGCTTTATATGTTTCTCTTAAGTTAATATGCCTTTTTTATATATTCTGTGCCTATGTCAAGCGTTAAAAAGAAGCATTAGATTAACTGTAATCACCCTTTTTTAGAGTTAGATATACTACATTATTTGAATACAAAAAATAAATTATGTTATAATGTTTTAATGTAAGTTAGAAAAAGCTAGTATAGTGTATATGAAAAAAGTCTAGAAAAGCATCATATACCGAAAAGAAATCGGATCAAACTAGTATATATACATTAACACGTTATTGAGAACTCCAGTACCAGGTAAGCAGACAGTTGTGGTACCAAATTTATGTGCTGCATCTTCAGAATAATTATTTACATAAATCTACAAAAACAATGATATTGTTCAGACATCAAAACACTACGTTTGTTCTGTTTTAAGTATTTAATCTCCTGAAACAATTAAGAATCGCAATTATAAATTATAAATAGGTAAACATCAAGACATTGCAATGTAGATCATAACCAAAGAATATATTCATTTTAACTTCCTAACCTACTTGTCTATCTAATGCTAACATTGCGAACAGAATAAAGGAGAAACTCCATTTTTAACATAATTTGTGAAGAAATCATTGAGGTTTATGCGTTTATTAACCTAAATAAATCTTTAATTTAAAAAAAAACGTCTTTTCAGAAAACGAAAAACAAATTTAAGACATGTCGCTTTTAAACAATCAATTTGCCAACACACATAGGAACCAGGTATGCCACAGCAAAAACGATGCATCAATACGTAGCAATGCTCTTTCTTGAAATTGTGATATATTGCCAAATTTCATGCAGTGATCACTTCTATGCATTTTATCTATGTTACATTGGTGTTAGCAGTTTAATAGATCTTGGTGTGAAAAAGTGTTGATTAAAAGCAACAAACGTGTAGTATGACCCGCTTCAGCTAGAATTCCATTAGCAATATTCTCACATTCTCAGATTGTGTCACCATATTTCTGTCAAATAGGGCCACCTGTCTACTTACTCATCATAAAGTTATTATTAGTTACAAAATCCTCGATTGCATTTTTACTCCCCATCGGTCTCAAAAATAATTAACTATATTTATCTATAACTGATTTTCTTGTTCGGTATAACTGTTTTACTGATTGAAGCCTCAAACATAGTTTGTCGATTTGCATACCTTGTTTAAGAAACATTTACTGAAAACACTGACATTCATATAAGAAACACACAAATCTTGACGCCATCTCAAGCCATATATTGCTAGAACTTATTAATTGCCATATATGAAACAGTTTAGTTAAATTTAATCAATTAGAGACCTACATTACGCAATGTCTTAATCGATGGCTGACATAAACTGTAAAAACAGTTGAATCAACGCTTCCTTGACCGCATCGTGAAACTTGGAAGCATTCAATGGCTTTTCTGAGAGAGAATAGCACAAGCGACATTGAACGAAAATTATAATTCGTTTAACATTTTAAGCTTATATTTCGTCACAAAATAAAACAATGTCCATTTTTAAAATAACATCTTATGAAGTTTCTACTCAAAATGATTTATAAAGGTTTCCAACTTGACCTGGTACGCATTAAATAAACACACGTTCTTGTGAATAATATGCGCAAACGAAATAACGGAGTTGATTAACAAAATATAGCATACTAAATGACCTAGACGTATCCTGAAGCCTATTTTCTTATATCCATTTATTCGTAAGTTGATTTCAAGTTGTGTTTATTTGTTTACTGGGTTTATCGTCCCACCAACAGTATTTCACTTATCTGGCGACAATGTCCACATGAAGCAGATATAGTGCTGATTTCACTGTGTATAGCACGCCGTAAACACCTGGCATGAGACCATATCCATTCATTATTAGCCTGACACTGGGCCAACCAGTCGTGGAACTGCCCTGATATTTACTTGAGCGTTAGCAAGGGAGCTATACCACTTCCATTTTAATGACTTTGGTCCCGTATCGAACTCGGGGCCTCTCGTACCTGCAGCCGACGCTGTACTGATTGCGCTACCAGGTACGGTCATGTTGTGCGCTATCATAACCATAAAATGTGACAGTCAAGTAGAAGTTACGTCATAATGAATCTTTATTACCTGACTTTAGTCCATTACCGCGTTTCGATAAAACAACAAAACATAAAGATTTTACATCGACACGGAATCTGATTATAAATCATCCGGCCCATCAATCCAGATTGCATCTAAGACCTAGCAGATATTGTATTTTACATTGTATTGTTATATTTCTCTCCCACAATTAATAGCCAACATGTGCGCCTTTATGGGTTTTCTTCTTTGCATAAACATATGTAATGTTTCTTAAATAGATGCAATTCAATTAAAATATATTTGATTTTTAGTAAAAGGTAATTAGTTGGAATCTGGCTTTATGCCTTACAAATATTTTATTATGAAATTGTTGCTCGTCGATCAAACACAATAACTTAGCAAGTGAGTATTATGACGTACAATTATAAGCATGTAGAACTATTTTGTACAAGTATGTCCTTTTGGAATTAGATATTAGTTGACGAAATCTGGAACAAAATATAATGTACTTGTAACAGAACATGTGGCGTATACGACTATGTAGAAGGAACGCTTTTATTGCCAATCAGACGGTATGCCAACCTGTTGGCGTGTAATCGAGATTGCTACATACATATAAAGCTGTTGAAATATCGTTTTAGCTATGCAGATGTCGCTGTATATTATATTTGTGTAAAGCTCTCATTCCACTTTTCGCTGTGCCGTATCCCTGCAGGCTTACGTGTGCTTTGTAAGCTTGCTTGCAATTACCTACGAATATTCTCTCTCTTTCTCTCATATATACATTAGCGCCATGGAAGCATGAAACCGCCAGACGCACAACTGAAGGTGCTGTTAAATTGCAATATGTTAGCAAAAATTATTTAAACGGACATTCACGTTTATCAATCTTTCATATACATTCAGTTGGTGAAATATTGTTTTACATATCGTACGCACTCAGACTAACAGGCACACACACAATATTGTCTTAATCTAATTAAACTTCATGTGTCTTGGAATAAAACACTGTTTGCCACGACTGTTAAGCTTAATTACACGAACAGTTGTCAAGTAAGTATTAGATTATTTTTAGGGTCTAAGCATTTTGTTATATACTTGCTTTTTATACCACATAAATTTTCTCCGTAAAATATTCTGTTCACTAAATGTATTCACTTCATCATTGATAAAGGCGGTCTTGTTTTATATTGTCAGATATCTTCTACCAGTAAGTGCTGCCATTTCCTCGATGGAAGCTTTAAGCAAACTATGGCAGAACTAATTGTATAATTGGAAATGTTGCCTTCTGGCTTACTGGCAGGATATAAATAACACGCAAACTATTGATTTTACTCGCTCAGACGGATTAAAATATTCCTTATTAAGTAAGACATAATGTGACAAGTTCCGTAAATTAAAGTACGATAATTGCTACAATCAAACCTATTAAACTGCTTATACATATGATATTTAAATGTGTCTCTTTATCGAAATATGAACTGTAATAGGAAGCTTTCCTGAAGTCATTGTTAATCTTGTACATTACATGCAGCATAACCATTACAATTTCTTTCATGGTCATTATACTCACCAACATCATAGCAGAAAACAACAAATCAAGAAATACATTTTATCAAAAAACAATTTAATTACTATTTTGAGGCCATATTTCTGCATTACTATTTTGCATAGTTACATTATAATAACAACTACACTATTTGCTTTAAACGATATTGATAAGATAACAAATGCTATTGCACAATTTGCGTGCGATTCAAAAGCTTCAGATTTTAAAAGAAGCCTTTGTTAAGAGACTGCTGTATCACACGCGTGTATTTTAGGCTATTGTTCTAATATATGGTGCTTTGTTCCTGTTAGAACGAAGCATCTTTTTGTGTAATTCCCTAGACGTTTTAGGTGGTTGTAAAAACACCTTCTAAGGATTCCCTTGATTTCCCCTCTGACCAAGAAAATATCATATTTCAATGTAATGCACGGAAACCTTTCTGTGCAGATTAGACATTTCATTTAACAATCGTAGACACTCTCAGTACTAAAGTCCAGTTCGTCTGAACAGCTCTAATAATCTTAATGACATCGCACAATGCGGGTTGTCATAAACAATCATTCATAATACCAAAAACTACATTGTACTTCGATTTCATATTCTTTCTTGTAGCATGTGATGCCTTCTAAAATGTTAAAGTATTTTAAACATATGCACGACTTTGGGATCGCATAGAAATTAGAGGCCCGTATTTCAGAGTGATTCAATATTTGTTTGAACTGAAATCCATGTTTACTACCTATAACTGTCGGTGTTTAGTCACAGAAACTTAAAATTAAACAGTGAACATTTTGTCAAAATCCGGTGACATAAAAAGCTTTTGAACGATTAATCGTAATATAATCGGGTTAAGATTACGCAATACTGGAATATGACAGTTCTCGACATATACAAAGTGTATATCCAGATTATTTCCCACGACATTGCTTGTCAGACCTGTTATCAAATGTCTGGAGTCTTCTTATAACATCTGCATAGGAAATAGCATTTGGATAAGTTATCAACGCTTTGGCATATAAGCGTTTCCAAGGACAACACATGCATAACTGTGGCGCCGTATTTGATCAGTAGAAACTCTCTTATAAGTCTTGTTAGTATTCAGTTCAACTGAAGCTTGTCTCGTTTCTGACATGACATATACAATGACAGGAAAAGCACGGATGTGGGACTTCCAAGGCTCAGTAGAGAGTTTGCAGTTTAAACAAGAATTTTACCTTCCTGGAAACTAAACAATCTCTTGAATAGCTGATTCATTACATGAAATATTTGTGAGTAATGAAACGTAACTCTGGCCGTGAGGACTAGACTATCGAATACTTTGCTGTCTTCCTTGTTGTCTGCTACCTCTGTAATTACATGCTGCACTGTAAACATCGACATACTCTGTCTCTTTTGTTAAACAAGATCTCGCTAAACAGCTGCGAATTTTAAATAAAACCTGCTACCATTTTATATTTGCAAGCTTTACTTTATTGTTGCAATCTACACTGATAAAAACAAAATACTCGATTTGTTTTTCCGAAAGAGGTCTCACAGAACAAATGTCATTTCCTGTAATTGCTGGCTACATTATAGTCCAATAACGCTTAACCCATATACGTCTATAGCGAGATAAATCTTTTTTACTCATAAAGTGCCTCTGCAAGGCATCACCCGAAGGCTAAGTATCACGACTCCTTACGACTTATCATATTTCGAAAACGAAGAATTGATTGACGAGAAATGCGATGATCATATTTCTTACTGCAAAAGGAAATCATCTTCCTGACTGTCTCATGAAAGAAAGCATTTTCATCATATATAGTTGGGGCTTTTCCATGGCATTGGTTAGCAAATTGTTTAGCTAGCATTTGGAGATGGTTGTCCAAACTTTTGTACATTTCATAACTCAAAATACAGAATAACTTATAATGGGTCAACCACATTACAAGAAAAATCATATTTCCTTCATGGAATTTGCGCTTTTTTGAATAGTTAAGTAAGGTTACATTTTATTTATACATAAAAGTATTGTCCTTTTTTAACCTACCTTGCAGAAATTAATTATGTTTCTTTCTTCAATACAAGCAACGACGATATTATAATCGTTAACGAGAAGTTCATCTATTCTGGTGAAAGGATAACCTTAGATAAATGTCTTAGCAGAACCAATGGCGCACTGCTGGTCAAAATTGATGAAAAAATAGACAAAAGTATCATATCCATACGATGAGATCAAGATTATATTTCCTGCTGTCTTTAGAAATAAACATTGTGACTTTTGCATGCGGTTCTTAGCAATCTCTCAATATGTGTTTATACTTCTACACAATAATATCAAAGGAAACTAGTAAAAGTAACAACTGTTTTCACAAATACATTGTAAAAATAACAACTGTTTATCACAAATACATTGTAAAAGAAACAACTGTTTATCACAGATACATTGTAAAAATAACAACTGTTTATCACAAATACATTGTAAAAGAAACAACTGTTTATCACAAATACATTGTAAAAGAAACAACTGTTAATCACAAATACAATCAAATGACTACATTTGATGCAAATTAACTGTAGCCAACAACACTGTCATGAAATACAAAACAATAATATATATATAATAAATCCACTTGTCTATTGCAGGGTTTATGCTTTCTTCTAAAAGAAAATCCCCACAAGACATTCCCTAGGGCAAAATATCACACATTTTTATGACATATCATATTTCGAACACGTAGTATTGATTGACAAAGAATATAAAGGCGATGTTTCTTACTGTCTCGTGAGATCTTGACATGAAGAAGTAATGCGGTCTCGTCGTATGTGCTATGTGATTGCCTGTTGTCGCCATCATTGACTAGTACATGTAGCATCTGTTTTGAAAGCAGGCGGAGAAGGCTGTACGGAATTTCTTGTTATTTCATTTAATAGCTTGTTCGAGGAATTAGATTAGCCACTCGGTGCATATAATTGACGTAAACATGCTGTAAGTCAATGTATTTATTAGTAAATATTGCACCAATCCAAAACCAAAAGCAATGATGTTTAATCAAGTTTGTCATGACACAACATAAGTTCTAGCGTTAACTAATAATATGTACCTGAGTTGCAAACTATTGATTGATTAGGAGAACTACAATACAATACAATACAATACAATACAAAATCGTTATTCCCACCAATAAATAGTTTATATGCATTATATTTTTATTAAATAAAACAGATATTTTAATATTTAAACTGGTCACTTTGTGCATGAGCCATTAATAGATTTTGAAAACAGAACAGTGTCTGCCTTAAAATGTTACTTTTACTTTTTATCTTATAAACGTCTGTAGTTACACATTTTATAGATATAGATTTATACTTCACCTGGAGAAGTGAATCAATTGATTTAAAATTTCACACTGCAAATAAGCGAGGGTTTTATGTATGTTATGTATGTTGATTACAAGAGTTATACATAAGACAATATATCGACAGTTCTTCTCACAAAAAAAACCCCAAATGTTGTCATATCTAAGGAATGCATACTTGACAATTACCTGCCTACCTCAAATACTACAGGTAAAGCAACTGGCATACAAGTTATTAATGTAAACGTTAAAATAATTTATCGTATCCTGCTAATTTAGCTTATAATAAGTCATGCGTTGACAATATATGCAAATTTTACTCAACATATGCCTAGACATTCGCAGTATGTCGTTTTTACCAGTGAATTTTTACTTTTACTTTTTGTCTCAACCGGATCAATTCAAAAAAAGTTTTGCGTCCCCAAAGTACCTTTAACTGTTTTGTAAAGACAGCAGAATTAACCATTGATATGGCAACACTTTTTTAACAATCTCATCCGAAAATAACTTCGGTTCAAGCAATTTATTTTAATGAGTTTCTTAGAAGTACATGCGGATAGGTTCAATGTTTCTTAAAACATTCAGAAAAGAACATAATCCAAAATTGGCATATTGGATTTCATTTCAGTTTAGATAATGGTCTATTTAACATAAATCAATTTCCGTATCAATGAATTGCAAACAGGCTGTTAGTGTATATGTGTGCAGTAATGATTCATTTATAATGACGCTATGCATAGACTGAATAAAATATCTTAAATACAATTATGGGAATATGATACTACCAGACTGGATTTTTCAAAATTTATATAAACAATTAAGTACACTTTTGTTAATCAATAGAAATTCAGAAGAGAAAATTGATTTTCGAGGTTTGTGCAATGTAATTAAGTTTATGTCAGTTCAAGCTTTAACAAAAGAAAACCGTCTACACAAAAACGTTTCAGCCACAGACAATGTCATATTGACTTTTTGAAAATTCTAAAGTGGCTAAGACTTATAAAATGTATGTCTCTATGGCTGAAAATGAGAATTTCAAAACAAAACCAGACATATTTACAATAGTGAATATCTTTCGGATACACAAATGACGGACAGTGAACTCAAGTTAGAATTTAACTATCGAAGACCTCTTGTCTGTCGACCATTGCATATAGATCTGAAGAATATCGAGACCACCGAAAACCAACTGTATGTGATACATTGTAATAATTTCATTGATATTTGGAAATTTTGGAAATTTTTTTTTCCATTTTTCTCATATTTGTGTTTCGTTTGTTATTAAAAACCTCATTACAGGCTATGTACCCAATTGATCTGTTCTTATGCCCTTTAGTATGTATTAAGTCTAACTTATTTTCAGCCTTCTTACTTTTTTATAATTTCAATACTAAGCAAAAGTATTATAAAATTACATGTTTAAACGTACATATTCTGAATAAATGTAACTGTATATGATATTTTGGGGGCAAACAATTTGTTTTTACTTCAAAAACGTTTCAGCCACAGACAATGTCATATTGACTTTTTGAAAATGCTAAAGTGGCTAAGACTAATAAAATATATGTCTCTATGACTGAAAATGAGAATTTCAAAACAAAAACAGATAAAACAATAACAGGTTAAAATTACAACAATGGCTATGATATCGATCTGTATCTACTATTTATTTAATATTTCTTTTGATTACAGACACGTTCCTTCAGAAATATGATACATATAGATAGTTTTGTCCATTCTTAATTGTACAAATGTTCCATGCTAAAGTTAAAAGAAATTAAACTAAGAATATGTATATTTTTGTTTAACAAAATGTATAGATGTTAACTATAATGAAACTTGTAACAAGTTCTTATAAAGAAATGGATCCTACGATCGCACCTTTACATATGTTTAAAATATAACGATACTCATACAAAGAAGATATACGCGTGTTTTTTTTTTTGTATTTTATTACATCTCACTGAAACAAGTGTGTGCATTATGACTACACCTAGCTAATTCTTAGTGGAAGGAGATCCTATATATATTTCTGGGTAGAACCTCGCGTGCACCGCCGATAAAACTTCCCCACATTAAAGTCCATGAGCTACCAGAACCCACACGCTGTGGGGTTGAGGAGATATAGATCGGCGACTCTAAAACTCAGCCACATCTTGTAAAGCAGTAAAGCAATTATAGCTTCCTTTATCTCCGTTTAAAAATGAAATGAATATCTCAGTATTTGCTTATATGATACTTGAATCTTACCTACGATGCTTCTTATTTTCATTGTCAGATTTGTAATAAAGCTAAAACCAGACAATTGACCTTTATATTTTTATCACAGAAGGAATTAATTGGATTTATGAGGAAAAAAGATATCCTCACTGATTCAAACAAGGCGCGTTCTTCAAATCATGATGCCCACACATACGCTTGGCAACGTATAAGAGCTGTGTTTCATGGCGAACGTTATTACTTATCGAAACAATATCGCATTTGACGATGTTGCACACACACACGATATACTCAGGGATTAGCTTTTCATATATCATTTTTTATATCCCCGTGTACAAAGTGCTTTCAAGAGTGGGTAAAGACATAAACAACATACCCACTGTATCTTGTTTTAAATGGAGCTTTATATGTTTCTCTTAAGTTAATATGCCTTTTTTATATATTCTGTTCCTATGTCATGCGTTAAAAAGAAGCATGAGATGAACTGTAATCACCCTTTTTTAGAGTTAGCTATACTAAATTATTTGAATACCAAAAATAAATTATGTTATAATGTTTTAATGTAAGTTAGAAAAATCTAGTATAGTGTATATGAAAAAAGTCTAGAAAAGCATCATATACCGAAAAGAAGTCGGATCAAACTAGTATATATACATTAACACGTTATTGAGAACTCCAGTACCAGGTAAGCAGACAGTTGTGGTACCAAATTTATGTGCTTCATCTTCAGAATAATTATTTTCATGAATCTACAAAAACAGTGGTATTGTTCAGACATCAAAACACTACGTTTGTTCTGTTTTAAGTATCTAATCTCCTGAAACAATTAAGAATCGCAGTTATAAATTATAAATAAGTAAACATCAAGATATTGCAATGTAGATCATAACCAAAGAATATATTAATTTTAACTTCCTAACCTACTTGTCTATCTAATGCTAACATTGCGAGCAGAATAAAGGAGAAACTCCATTTTTAACATAATTTATGACCTAAATCATTGAGGTTTATGCGTTTATTAACCTAAATAAATCTTAAATCTAAAGAACGTCTTTTCAGAAAACGAAAAACAAATTTAAGACATGTCGCTTTTAAACATTCAATTTGCCAACACACATAGGAACCAGGTCTGCCACAGCAAAAACAATGCATCAATACGTAGCAATGCTCTTTCTTGAAATTGTGATATATTGCCAAATTTCATGCAGTGATCACTTCTATGCATTTTATCTATGTTACATTGGCGTTAGCAGTTTAAGAGATCTTGGTGTGAAAAAGTGTTCATTAAAAGCAACAAACGTGTAGTATGACCCGCTTCAGCTAGAATTCCATTAGCAATATTCTCACATTCTCAGATTGTGTCACCATATTTCTGTCAAATAGAGCCACCTGTCTACTTACTCATCATGAAGTTATTATTAGTTACAAAATCCTCGATAGCATTTTTACTCCCCATCGGTCTCAAAAATAATTAACTATATTTATCTATAACTGATTTTGTTGTTCGGTATAACTGTTTTACTGATTTAAGCCTCAAACATAGTTTGTAGATTTGCATACATTGTTTAAGAAACATTTACTGAAAACACTGACATTCATATAAGAAACACACAAATCTTGACGCCATCTCAAGCCATATATTGCTAGAACTTATTAATTGCCATTTATGAAACGGTTTAGTTAAATTTAATCAATTAGAGACCTACATTACTTAATGTCTTAATCGATGGCTGACAAAAACTGTAAAAACAGTTGAATCAACGCTTCCCTGACCGCATCGTGAAACTTGGAAGCATTCAATGGCTTTTCTGAGAGAGAATAGCACAAGCGAGTTTATCATTCAAAATAATTATAACAATCAACATTGAACGAAAGTTATAATTCGTTTAACATTTTAAGCTTATATTTCGTCACAAAATAAAACAATGTCCATTTTTAAAATAACATCTTATGAAGTTTCTACTCAAAATGATTTATAAAGGTTTCCAACTTGACCTGGTACGCATTAAATAAACACGCGTTCTTGTGAATAATATGCGCACACGAAATAACGGAGTTGATTAACAAAATATAGCATACTAAATGTCCTAGACGTATCCTGAAGCCTATTTTCTTATATCCATTTATTCGTAAGTTGATTTCAAGATGTGTTTATTTGTTTACTGGGTTTATCGTCCCACCAACAGTATTTCACTTATCTGGTGGCAATGTCCACATGAAGCAGATATTGCTGATTTCACTGTGTATAGCACGCCGTGAACACCTGGCATGAGACCATATCCATTCATTATTAGCCTGACACTGGGCCAACCAGTCGTGGAACTGCCCTGATATTTACTTGAGCGTTAGCAAGGGAGCTATACCACTTCCATTTTAATGACTGTGGTCCCGTATCGAACTCGGGGCCTCTCGTACCTGCAGCCAATGCTGTACTGATTGCGCTACCAGGTACGGTCATGTTGTGCGCTATCATAACCATAAAATGTGACAGCCAAGTAGAAGTTACGTCATAATGAATCTTTATTACCTGACTTTAGTCCATTACCGCGTTTCGATAAAACAACAAAACATAAAGATTTTACATCGACACGGAATCTGGTTATAAATCATCCGGCCCATCAATCCAGATTGCATCGAAGACCTAGCAGATATTGTATTTTACATTGTATTGTTATATTTCTCTCCCACAATTAATAGCCAACATGTGCGCCTTTATGGGTTTTCTTCTTTGCATAAACATATGTAATGTTTCTTAAATAGATGCAATTCAATTAAAATATATTTGATTTTTAGTAAAAGGTAATTAGTTGGAATCTGGCTATATGCCTTACAAATATTTTATTATGATATTGTTGCTCGTCGATCAAACACAATAACTTAGCAAGTGAGTATTATGACGTACAATTATAAGCATGTAGAACTATTTTGTACAAGTATGTCCTTTTGGAATTAGATATTAATTAACGAAATCTGAAACAAAATATAATGTACTTGTAACATAACATGTGGCGTATACGACTATGTAGAAGGAACGCTTTAATTGCCAATCAGACGGTATGCCAACCTGTTGGCGTGTAATTGAGATTGCTACATACATATAAAGCTGTTGAAATATCGTTTTAGTTATGCGGATGTCACTGTATATTATATTTGTGTTAAGCTCTCATTCTACTTTTCGCTGTGCCGTATCCCTGCAGGCTTACGTGTGCTTTGTAAGCTTGCTTGCAATTACCTACGAGTATTCTCTCTCTTTCTCTCATATATACATTAGCGCCATGGAAGCATGAAACCGCCAGACGCACAACTGAAGGTGCTGTTAAATTGCAATATGTTAGCAAAAATTATTTAAACGGACATTCACGTTTATCAGTCTTTCATATACATTCAGTTGGTGAAATATTGTTTTACACACGCTCGTACGCACTCACTCAGACTAACAGACACACACAGAGTCTCACGCCCCACTCCCCCCACCACACGAACGCTAATACACATCCGCACCCGCACACACCCGCACACTTACACCCACACCCAAACACGCTCCCGCACATACAACCATACCCGCACCATACACTCACAAGTATGTGCATATATAACAAACAGTCGTAAGAAATATTGTCTTAATCTAATTAAACTTCATGTGTCTTGGAATAAAACACTGTTTGCCACGACTGTTAAGCTTAATTACACGAACAGTTGTCAAGTAAGTATTAGATTATTTTTAGGGTCTAAGCATTTTGTTATATACTTGCTTTTTATACCACATAAATTTTCTCCGTAAAATATTCTGTTCACTAAATGTATTCTCTTCATCATTGATAAAGGCGTTCTTGTTTTATATTGTCAGATATCTTCTACCAGTAAGTGCTGTCATTTCCTCGATGGAATCTTTAAGCAAACTATGGCAGAACTAATTGTATAATTGGAAATGTTGCCTTCTGGCTTACTGGCAGGATATAAATAACACGCAAACTATTGATTTTACTCGCTCAGACGGATTAAAATATTCCCTATTAAGTAAGACATAATGTGACAAGTTCCGTAAATTAAAGTACGATAATTGCTACAATTAAACCTATTTAACTGCTTATACATATGATATTTAAATGTGTCTCTTTATCGAAATATGAGCTGTAATAGGAAGTTTTCCTGAAGTCATTGTTAATCTTGTACATTACATGCAGCATAACCATTACAATTTCTTTCATGGTCATTATACTCACCAACATCATAGCAGAAAACAACAAATCAAGAAATACATTTTATCAAAAAACAATTTAATTACTATTTTGAGGCCATATTTCTGCATTACTATTTTGCATAGTTACATTATAATAACAACTACACTATTTGCTTAAAACGATATTGATAAGATAACAAATGCTATTGCACAATTTGCGTGCGATTCAAAAGCTTCAGATTTTAAAAGAAGCCTTTGTTAAGAGACTGCTGTATCACACGCTTGTCTTTTAGGCTATTGTTCTAATATATGGTGCTTTGTTCCTGTTAGAACGAAGCATTTTTTTGTGTAATTCCCTAGACGGTTAAGGGTGGTTGTAAAAACACCTTCTAAGGATTCCCTTGATTTCCTCTCTGACCAAGAAAATATCATATTTCAATGTAATGCACGGAATCCTTTCTGTGCAGATTAGACATTTCATTTAACAATCGTAGACACTCCCAGTACCGAAGTCCAGCTCGTCTGAACAGCTCTGATAATCTTAATGACATCGCACAATGGGGGTTGTCATAAAAAACATTCATAATACCATAAACTATATTGTACGTCGATTTCAATATTCTTTCTTGTAGCACGTGACGCTTTCTAAAATGTTAAAGTATTTTAAACATATGTATGACTTTGGGATCGCATAGAAATTAAAGGCCCATATTTCTGAGTGACTCAATATTTGTTTGAACTGAAATCCATGTTAACTACCTAAAACTGTCGGTGTTTAGTCACGGAAACTTAAAATAAAACAGTGACCATTTTGTCAAAATCCGGTGACATAAAAAGCTTTTGAACGATTAATTGTAATATAATCGGGTTAAGATTACGCAAACGTTCGACGGCTAGTACACAATATAAATGAATTCTAGCTTACACAACTTAGCACGAGATAACAGCCCTATGAAGACGGTAACGCATTATGTTTACGTCATCATTCTAACACTTAATACAAACGTTAGATACGGACATCAACATAATAGAAGCTGCGCAACAGGTCTAAATAACACATTTAACCGATTCACGTGCAACTCTCGCGGCACCTTTATTTTAAAACCAATTACCATTAGAGTTATCAACAAATTTGGGAAGTAAAAGAACACTAATTCAAGTGCAGTCATGACTAAATGTCATGATATCTCGTAGATGACATCAAGTCCCTTCTTTCTTTAAAGATATCGAGGATGGCAACTTTTACCATTTTTTTTATTCGACAGAACAAATATTTTACACACTATATCGAAGGATTTTTAAATCAATTATTCTCATACGATGGTTAGAATAAACGTTCGCTGGCAACATTTCTGTTTATTTCTTACTAAGATCAACTATTTTCAATATAATGTTAATACCCAGTTCTAATACCTTATTAATATTTTGTTCCTATTTCTGCATTAACTGAATACGGTCGTATATATTCCATCATTTTCTGCAAAGTTATGTCTTTTCAAAATTCCCAGCGAGGTTACACCACCAAAGAAAATATATGGTCTGAATTATGTTCTGTAAAATAAACTTTAACATGTGTTTCAGCGCTTAATAAGTTAAGATCAAAGCTGATAAGGTCTGTACAAAATTGTTCTAAATTTAAAAATAAATAAAATTTAAAAATAATAAAAAATCTAGAGTAACATGTTCCATTGAAGGCTTCCCGGTAGGATCATTCACCAATTATTGCACGTTCTCTAGTGTTTACCTATACATGCTTGGGCCGAGAACGTTCATGTTGGGACTAATCAAGCCAATCTGTGGTGCATCGGCGGTTCTTACCGGACATTAATCTGTGGTCTTCACCCTCCCAGTATTAGTTGTACGTCGCTATGACAATATTTGTGTCGGGTCGATGCAGCAAAACTATAAAATGTTGCACAAATACTAGGACTGGGCTGTTGTCTTTAGGTGCTGCATAAGATTAAGACACGCTTGAAACTTCAAAGTTAAATTGAAAATTTGGATCGTTTAATTTTGTAATGAAATTACAATGACCTTATGGATGCAGAGTGTCAGATGTCTAAAATGATCCATGGTATTTATTTTGTCGCATGTTTTCAGAACAATTTAATTACCAACAAGTAGAAGGTCAGACGTTAAACATTAAGCAGTTTCCCGCAAGCTTCATATACCGGAACCTTTTGTACGCCTCTTAGTTGAGAGGATGGACACGAAGCATGTAACTTTTAATCTCACTATTCTTAGGTTGCTCGTGTTCAGTTAATTACAACTTCAACTTCCATTGATATATTTCTATTGGATGTCTTAAGTATAATCATGCTAAGCAGCAATATGATAGTCAGAGATCGTTTCCGCTCCATCGTGATATCAGAAATGTTGTTAAACGTCTTAAATAGTGTATATTGATGGTAGAGATTGAAAACAAAGCATGTGAAAAGGTTATCATCAATTTCAATAAAAACTTGATTAAACGCGAAATGTGTGCTCACTATGAATGGTCGCCAGTGATCTAGCCAAGACTTAAATCAACAGTAGCTCACTTTGCAGCTGCCATATTAAACTCTTTCCAAATGGTAACCATAAAACCAAATAAACTCATTAATACTAAAAATTACCTACGTGAAATTTCACACACGACATATCCCATTTGGAACACAAAATAATTTATTGACAACGAGAACCAAGTAGTGCTTTATTTTTCTTAGGAGCGTCTTAGACGTATCGTCTTGGTGAACTGAATGAGAATCTAAGTACATGTAACGCATTTTCGTCAAATATGATGGACTGTTAACACGTTATCAAATCATTTATCATTTTTTTTAGAGTTGATGGAAAGTCATTTACATAATTACCTGTTCTTTCATACAAATGTTTCCACTGCTGCATGCATTGCTGTCAGACTTCTTACGGATGTCTTTTTTCATACATACTTGCGGTTCATTGGAAATAAAAACAAGGCATTTTAATAGGTATAACCACTTTTATAATAAAATAGTTAAAAGGGTAACTGTTTATAGAGAAATCTACGCAATAAAATACCCATTTTATTTGTTGTTAATGTCTATCCGGTCCTTAATTCAAAGTTAATCACATTAATGCGTTTCAACAGCAGCACTAAACCATTTATGAAAATAAAACGATAATACGGTATGGGCTCAAATAGGTAAATAAGAGAATGTCCTATCAAAATAATCACATATCCCTCATTATAAGACAGTCAGCGAAATATCCCAATTTCTTTACGACTTATCATATTTTGGACAAATAGATTGATTGACAATGCATACGAAGGCCAGGTTTTGTGCTGCCTGAGGATATTTTAAAACTATCCTCTTTAGGTACCGAAGAAAGCTCTTAGTAATGCATTTTCATCATATGTGGTTGGCAGACTGCCACTCCATTTATTTACTAAAAGTCTTTTTACAGCCGACGGAGAACGTTATTATTTTTCTGTTATTTTATGCAAAATTTTGAGAAATTCTTTTGATATGTTATGCAGAACAATACGGTTTAATTATTGGTAGTTAGAGCTGGCAAGTTTTGATGTAAGTCAATTATTTGCCACAAAATATCATATACAGTTAAATTTATTCAGAATATGTACGTTTAAACGTGCAGTTTCGTAATACTTTGGCTTGGTATTGAAATTATAAAAAGTAAGAAGGCTGAAAATAAATTAGACTTTAGACATACTAAAGGGCATAAGAACAGATCAATTGGGTACATAACCTGTTATGAGTTTATTGAAAAAAAAACGAAACACAAATATGAGTAAAATGGAAAAATTTCGTAAATTTCCAAATATCAATGAAATTATAACAATATACCATATACAGTTGGTAATCGGTGGTCTCGACATTCTTCGGACCGAAATGCAGTTGTCGACAGACAGGAAGTCTTCGATAGTTAAATTCTAACTTAAGTTCACTGTCCGTCATTTGTGTATCCGAAAGATATTTACTATTGTAATATTTACTATTAATATACCGTTAATTAAAAGATAATGAATGTGTTATTCCATGTTTCTGTTTCAACGAATATCATTGTACAAGTATTTTAAATAGATTACATTTAAACATTAGCCGCCTACATAACATACAATGTATAGAACACAGACGCTCAGGACATTATTATGCATCAATTCTGACTTTTAACAAATAAGTATGTTATTGTCGACTTGTGTTTAATGAGCACATGGCTATAAAACAGTCGCCGAAAAACGTCTCTACGTCAGTGGTAAATGTCTGTAAGTTATCTTGTCTTTTTACTTTTCAACTGCTTACAATTACTTGCCAATATACACATATTCCCAAGGAAAAACAACACATTGTCAAGACAATTACCGGACAATTACCGGGAGGGTTTGTCGTGCCTAGATATGTACTATTTGTCTAGCTTTGATACATATGCGTGAGCAGGTTTAAGACCTATTTTATATACTCATTACTACATTAACAGCACATCAATGGAATAGTAAAAACAACAACACCGACATAAGCACTTTAACTGGTTCGTCAGGAAGTGCGAGGTTAGAGCTCTGTAAAACCGGTTTAAGCACTCAAGTCGGTCCATATTTCCGACTGACCGTTCCAAGGCGGTAACTGTCGGGTTCGCTTTTTTCGTTTAATGACTCATCACAAATTTGTTCTTACTTTTCGCTTGGCTTGCATGAGAAATACCTTTGTTCTGTGCCTTTTCGGAGTTTGGTATATGTTGCAATGCTCATAGGACTTTGTCATATATTCTTATTTATTATTGTTAAATTTACAATCTAAACACTTTGTCGCGGTAATAATTCATTAACAAGTAAATGCAAATCATGATCAAGAAATCGCTGAACAAAGAAAACCATTAATTATTGATAATGCGTATTGCTAATGTCTAATGGTATGTTAATTAAATTGGATGTATTTTTATCATAGCTTTATGAAACCGGCTGGTTCAAAGAAAATAATTTATCGATTGTTCCAAGAAGCCGCATGGAAAACAAAGCATGATTCTTTTTTTCATATGATTTTAGTTGCCAGTATACGATTTTACGAATTGTTAACAACAATACTTGGTGCAATAGTGGTATGAGACGGTTTACATTAAAATGACCTCGAGGTGACGCCTTCAATCAAAAAGCTGTATTACACTAGCGTAATATAACAAATTATTTAATGGGTGTATTGAATGGAAAACACGTGTCAGAAATTATGATTTATGTGCGCTAGTATTTTTTGAATTAAAAAATATTTTATGAAAATATGCCTTGTTTCAACTTAAAAAGGTATCGTTACTGATTAAAACAAGGTGCGTTCTTCAAATCACGATGCCCACATACATGTATAAGCTTGGCAACGTATAAAAGCTGTGTTTATAGCGAAAGTTATTACCTGTCGAAACAATATCGCATTTGGCGATGTTACACACACCAACGATATACTCAGGGATTAGTTTTTCATATATCATTTTTATATCCCCGTGTACAGAGTGCTTTCAAGAGTGGGTAAAGACATAAACAACATACCCCCTGTATCTTGTTTTAAACGGAGCTATTTATGTTTCTCTTAAGTTAATATGCCTTTTATATATTCTGTGCCTATGTTATGCGTTGAAAAGATGCAATTAGATTAAATGTTATCCCCCTTTTTAAAGTTAGCTATACTACATTATTTGAATGCCAAAAATAAATTATGTTATAATGTTTTTATATAAGTTAGGAAATAATAGTACAGTGCATATGAAAAAAAAAAGTCTAGAAAAGCATCATGTACCGAAAAGAAGTCGGACCAAACTAGTAAATATACATTAACTTGTTATTGAGAAGCCCAGTACCAGGTTAGCAGACAGTTGTGGTACCAAATGTTTGTGCTGCATCTTCAGAATAATTATTTTCATAAATCTACAAGAAAAATGATATTGTTCAGACATCATAACACTACGTATGTTCGGTTTTAAGTATTTAATCTCCTGAAACAATTAAGAATCGCAGTTATAAATTATAAATTAGTAAACATCAAGACATTGCAATGTAGATCATAACCAAAGAATATATTCATTTTAACTTCCTAACCTACTTGTCTATCAAATGCTAACTTTGTGAACAGAATAAAGGAGAAACTCCATTTTTAACATAATTTGTGACCTAAATCATTGAGGTTTATGCGTTTATTAACCTAAATAAATCTTAAATTAAAAAAAAACCGTCTTTTCAGAAAACGAAAAAAAAATTAAGACATGTCGCTTTTAAACAATCAATTTGCCAACACACATAGGAACCAGGTATGCCACAGCAAAAACGATGCATCAATACGTGCTCTTTCTTGAAATTGTGATATATTGCCAAATTTCATGCAGTGATCGCTTCTATGCATTTCATCTATGTTACATTGGTGTTAGCAGTTTAATAGATCTTGGTGTGAAAAAGTGTTGATTAAAAGCAACAAACGTGTAGTATGATCCGCTTCAGCTAGAATTCCATTGGCAGTTTTCTCACATTCTCAGATTGTGTCACCATATTTCTGTCAAACAGAGCCACCTGTCTACTTACTCATCATAAAGTTATTATTTAGTTACAAAATCCTCGATTGCATTTTTACTCCCTATCGGTCTCAAAAATAATTATATTTATCTATAACTGATTTTGTTGTTCGGTATAACTGTTTTACTGATTGAAGCCTTAAACATAGTTTGTAGATTTGCATACCTTGTTTAAGAAACATTTACTGAAAACACTGACATACATATAAGATACACACAAATCTTGACGCCATCTCAAGCCATATATTGCTAGAACTAATTTATTGCCATTCATGAAAGGATTGGTTAAATTTAATCAATTAGAGACCTACATTACTTAATGTCTTAATCGATGGTTGACAGAAACTGTTAAAACAGTTGAATCAACGCTTCCCTGACCTCATCGTGAAACTTGTAAGCATTCAATGGCTTTTCTGAGAGCAAATAGCACAAGGGAGTTTATCATTCAAAATAATTATAACAATCAACATTGAACGCGAAAATTATAATTCGTTTACCATTTTAAGCTTATAATTCGTCACAAAAATAAAACAATGTCCATTTTTTAAAATAACATCTTATGAAGTTTCTACTCAAAATGATTTATAAAGGTTTCCAACTTGACCTGGTACGCATTTAATAAACACACGGTCTTGTAAATAATAAGCGCAAACGAAATAACGGAGTTGATTTAACAAACTATAGCATACTCAATGACCTGGAGGTATACTGAAGCCTGTTTTCTTATATCCATTTATTCGTAGGTTGATTTCAAGTTGTGTGTATTTGTTTACTGGGTTTATCGTCCCACCAACAGTATTTCACTTATCTGGTGACAATGTCTACATGAAGCAGATATAGTGCTGATTTCACTGTGTATAGCACGCCTTAAACACCTGGCATGAGACCATATCCATTCATTATTAGCCTGACACTTGGCCAACCAGTCGTGGAACTGCCCTGATATTTACTTGAGCGTTAGCAAGGGAGCTAAACCACTTCCATTTTAACGACTTTGGTCCCGTATCGAACTCGGGGCCTCTCGTACCTGCAGCCGACGCTGTACTGATTGCGCTACCAGGTACGGTCATGTTGTGCGCTACCATAACCATAAAATGTGACAGTCAAGTAGCAGTTTCGTCATAATGAATCTTTATTACCTGCCTTAAGTTCATTATCGCGTTTTGATACAACAACAAAGCATAAAGATTTTACATCGACACGGAATCTGATCATACATCATCCGGCCCATCAATCCAGATTGCATGAAGACCTAGCAGATATTGTATTTTACATTGTATTATTATGTTCCTCTCCCACAATTTATAGCCAAGATGTGCGCCTTTATGGGTTTTCTTCTTTGCATAAACATATGTAATGTTTCTTTGATAAAAAGATGCAATTAAAATATATTTGATTTTTAGTAAAAGGCAAACAGTTGGAATCTGGCTTTATGCCTTACAATTTAATATTTTATTATGAAATTGTTGCTAGTCGATCAAACACAATAACTTAGCAAGTGAGTTTTATGACGTACAATTTTAAGCCTGTAGGACTATTTTGTACATGTATGTCCTTTTGGAATTTGATATTTGTCGAAAACTGAAACAAAATGTAATTTACTTGTTACAGAACGTGTGGTGTATACGACTAAGTATAAGGAACGCTTTAATTGCCAATCTGACGGTATGCCA
Organism: Sinonovacula constricta; assembly: GCA_007844125.1. Classification (NCBI taxonomy): domain Eukaryota; kingdom Metazoa; phylum Mollusca; class Bivalvia; order Cardiida; family Solecurtidae; genus Sinonovacula; species Sinonovacula constricta. The sequence goes on along the minus strand of CM017562.1, from coordinate 8,468,645 downwards.
ACCTGTCGGCCGTGTAATTGAGATTGCTACATACTTATAAAGCTGTTGAAATATCGTTTTAGCTATGCGGATGTCGCTGTATATTATATTTGTGTTCAGCTCTCATTCCACTTTTCGCTGTGCCGTATCCCTGCAGGCTTACGTGTGCTTTGTAAGCTTGCTTGCAATTACCTACGAGTATTCTCTCTCTTTCTCTCATATATACATTAGCGCCATGGAAGCATGAAACCGACAGACGCACAACTGAAGGTGCTGTTAAATTGCAATATGTTTGCAAAAATTATTTAAACCGACATTCACATGTATCAGTCTTTCATATACATTCGGTTGGTGAAATATTGGTTTTACACACGCTCGTACGCACTCACTTAGACTAACAGGCACACACAGAGTCTCACGCCCCACTCCCCCCACCACACGCACGCTAATACACATCCGCACCCGCACACTTACACCCACACCCAAACACGCTCCCGCACATACAACCATACCCGCACCATACACTCACAAGTATGTGCATATATAACAAACAGTCATAGGAAGTATTGTTTTAATCTAATTAAGCTTCATGTGTTTTGGAATACCACAATGTTTGCCACGACTGTTAAGCTTAATTACACGAACAGTTGTCAAATAAGTATTAAATTATATTTAGGCTCTAAGCACTTTGTTATATACCGGCTTTTTATACAACATAAATTTTCTCCGTAAAATATTCTGTTCACTAAATGTATTCTCTTCATCATTAATAAAGGCGGTCTTGTTTTATATTGTCAGATATCTTCTACCAGTAAGTGCTGTCATTTCCTCGATGGAAGCTTTAAGCAAACTATGGCAGAACTAATTGTATAATTGGAAATGTTGCCTTCTGGCTTACTGGCAGGATATAAATAACACGCAAACTATTGATTTTACTCGCTCAGACGGATTAAAATATTCCCTATTAAGTACGACATAATGTGACAAGTTCCGTAAATTAAAGTACGATAATTGCTACAATTATACCTATTTAACTGCTTATACATATGATATTTAAATGAGTCTCTTCATCGAAATAAGAGGTGTTATAGGAAGTTTCCTTGATGTCATTGTTAATATTGTACTTAACATGCAGCATAACCATTACAATTTCTTTCATGGTCATTATACTCCCCAACATCATAGCAGAAAACAACAAATCAAGAAATACATTTTATCAAAAATCAATTTAATTACTATTTTGAGGCATTATTTCTGCTTTACAATTTTGCATACATTATAATAACAACTACACTATTTGTTTTAAACGATATTGATTAGATAACATATGCTATTACACAATTTGCAATTCAAAAAGCTTCAGATTTTAAAAGAAGCCTTTGTTAAGAGACTGCTGTATCACACACTTGTCTTTTAAGCTATTGTTCTAATATATGGTGCTTTGTTCCTGTTAAAACGAAGCATCGTTCTGTGTAACTCCCAAGACTGTTCAGGGTGGTTGTAAAAAACCTTCTAAGGATTCCCTTGATTTCCCCTCTGACCAAGAAAATATCATATTCAATGTATTGCACGGAAACCTTTCTGTGCAGATTAGACATTTCATTTAACAATCGTAGACACTCTCTGTACCAAAGTCCAGCTCGTCTGAACAGCTCTAATAATCTTAATGACATCGCACAATGTGGGCTGTCATAAACAATCATTCATAGTACAATTAACTACATTGTACGTCTATTTCAATATTCTATCTTGTATCATGTGGTGCCTTCTAAAATGTTAAAGTATTTTAAGCATATGTACGACTTTGGGATCGCATAGAAATTAAAGGTCCATATTTCTGAGTGATTCAATATTTGTTTGAACTGAAATCCATGCTAACTACCTATAACAGTCGATGTTTAGTCACGGAAACTTAAAATAAAACAGTGACCATTTTGTCAAAATCCGGTGACATAAAAAGCTTTTGAACGATTAATTGTAATATAATCGGGTTAGGATTACGCAAACGTTCGACGGCTAGTACACAGTATAAATGAATTCTCGCTTGCACAACTTAGCACGAGATAACAGACCTGTGAAGACGGTAACGCATTATGTTTACGTCATCATTCTAACATTTGATACAAACGTTAGATACGAACATCAACATAATATAAGCTGCGCAACAGGTCTAAATAACACATTTAACCGATTCACGTGCAACTCTCGCGGCATCTTTATTTTGAAACTAATTATCATTAGAGTTATCAACAAATTTGGGAAGTAAAAAAACTCTAATTCAAGTGCAGTCATGACTAAATGTCATGATGTCTCGTAGATGACATCAAGTCCCTTCTTTCTTCAAAGATATCGAGGATGGCAACTATTACCAACTTTTTTATTCAACAGAACAAATATTTTACACATTATACCGAAGGATTTTTAAACCAATTATTCTCATACGATGGTTAGAATAAACGTTCGTTAGCAACATTTCTGTTTATTTCTTACAAAGATCAACTTTTTTCAATATAATGTTAGTACCTAGTTCTAATACCTTATTAAATATTTTGTTCCTATTTCTGCATTAACTGAATACGGTCGTATATATTCCATCATTTTCTGCAAAGTTATGTCTTTTCAAAATGCCCAGCGAGGTTACACCACCAAAGAAAATATATGGTCTGAATTATGTTCTGTAAAAAAAAACTTTAACATGTGTTTCAGCGCTTAATAAGTTAAGATCAAAGCTGATAAGGTCTGTACAAAATTGTTCTAAATTTAAAAATAAATAGAATTTAAAAATAATAAAAATTCTAGAGTAACATGTTCCAATGAAGGCTTCCCGGTAGGATCATTCACCTATTATTGCACGTTCTCTAGTGTTTACCTATACATGCTTGGGCCGAGAACGTTCATGTTGGGACTAATCAAGCTAATCTGTGGTGCACCGGCGGTTCTTACCGGAAATTTATCTGTGGTCTTCCCCCTCCCATTATTAGTTGTACGTCGCTATGACAACATTTGTGTCGGGTCGATGCAGCAAAACTATAAAATGTTGCAAAAATACTAGGACTGGGCTGTATACAATTTAAGCAGTAACAAGTTTAATTACTTGTCAAGACAAGCACGAACAAGCATAACTACGAAAAGGGTTGTCTTTAGGTGCAGCATAAGATTAAGACACGCGTGAAACTTCAAAGTTAAATTGAAAATTTGGATCGTTTAATTTTGTAATGAAATTACAATGACCTTATAGATGCAGAGTGTCAGATGTCTAAAAATGATGCATGGTATTTATTTTGTCGCATGTTTTCAGAACAATTTAATTACCAACAAGTAGAAGGTCAGACGTTAAACATTAAGCAGTTTCCCTCAAGCTTCATATACCGAAACATTTTTTATACGCCTCTTAGTTGAGAGGATGAACACGAAGTGTAACTTTTAATCTCACTATTTTTAGGTTGCTCGTGTTCAGTTGATTACAACTTCAACTTCCATTGATATATTTATATTGGATGTCTTAAGTATAATCATGCTAAGCAGCACTATGATGGTCAGAGATCGTTTCCGCTCCATCGTGATATCAGAAATGTTGTTAAACGTCTTAAATAGTGTATATTGATGGTAGAGATTGAAAACAAAGCATGTGGAAAGGTTATCATCAATTTCAATGAAAACTTGATTAAACGCGAAATGTGTGCTCACCATGAATGGTCGCCAGTGATCTAGCCAATACTTAAATCAACAGTAGCTCACTTTGCAGCTGCCATATACTCTTTCCAAATGGTAACCATAAAACTAAAAAACTCATTAATACTAAAAATTACCTAGGTGAAATTTCACACACGACATATCCCATTTGGAACACAGAATAATTTATTGACAACGAGAACCAAGTAGTGCTTTATTTTTCTTAGGAGCGTCTTAGACGTATCGTCTTGGTGAACTGAATGAGGATCTAAGTACATGTAATGCATTTTCGTCAAATATGATGGACTGTTAACACGTTATCAAATCATTTATCAATTTCTTTTTGAGAGTTGAGTCATTTACATAATTACATGTTCTTTCATACAAATGTTTCCACTGCTGCATGTATTGCTGTCAGACTTCTTACGGATGTCTTTTTTCATACATACATGCGGTTCCTTGGAAATAAAAACAAGGCATTTCAATAGGTATAACCACTTTTATAATAAAATAGTTAAAAGGGTAACTGTTTATAGAGAATCTACGCAATAAAATAGCCATTTTATTTGGTGTTAATATCTATCCGGTCCTTAATTCAAAGTTATCACATTAATGCGTTTCAACAGCAGCACTAAACCATTTATGAAAATAATACAATAGTACGATATGGGCTCAAATAGGTAAATAAGAGAATGTCCTATCAAAATAATCACATATCCCTCATTATAAGACAGTCAGCGAAATATCCCAATTTCTTTACGACTTATTTTGGACATGTAGATTAATTGACAATGCATACCAAGGCCAGGTTTTGTGCTGCCTGGGGATATCTTAAAACTATCCTCTTTAGGTACTGAAGAAAGCTCTTAGTAATGCATTTTCATCATATGTGGTTGGCAGACTGCCACTCCATTTATTTACTGAAAGTCTTTTTTATAGGCAACGGAGAACGTTATTATTTTTCTGTTATTTTATGCAAAATTTTGAGAAATTCTTTTGATATGTTATGCAGAGCAATACGGTTTAATTATTGTAAGTTAGAGCTCTCAAATTTTGATGTAAATCAATTATTTGCCACAAAATATCATATACAGTTAAATTTATTCAGAATATGTACGTTTAAATTGTAGTTTCGTAATACTTTTGCTTGGTATTGAAATAATAAAAAGTAAGAAGGCTGAAAATAAATTAGACTTTAGACATACTAAAGGGCATAAGAACAGATCAATTGGGTACATAGCCTGTTATGAGTTTATTGAATAAAAACGAAACACAAATATGAGTAAAATGGAAAAAAATTGTAAATTTCCAAATATCAATGAAATTATAACAATATACCATATACAGTTGGTAATCGGTGGTCTCTACATTCTTCGGACCGAAATGCAGTGGTCGACAGACAAAAGGTCTTCGATATTTAAATTCTAACTTGAGTTCACTGTCCGTCATTTGTGTATCCGAAAGATATTCACTATTGTAAAGTTTACTATTAATATACCGTTAATTAAAAGATAATGAATGTGTTATTCCATGTTTCTGTTTCAACGAATATCATTGTACAAGTATTATATAAAGATTACATTTTAACATAAGCCACCTACATAACATACAATGTATAGAACACAGACGCTCAGGACATTATTATGCATCGATTCTGACTTTTAACAAATAAGTATGCAATTGTCGACTTGTGTTTAATGAGCACATGGCTATAAAGCAGTCGCCGAAAAACGTCTCTACGTCAGTGGTAAATGTCTGTAAGTTATCTTGACTTTTTACTTGTCAACTGCTTACAATTATTTGCCAATATACACATATTTCCTAGGAAAAACAACACATTGTCAAGACAATTACCGGACAATTACCGGGAGGGTTTGTCGTGCCTAGATATGTACTATTTGTCTAGCGTTGATACATGTGCTTTAGCAGGTTTAAAACCTATTTTATGTACTCATTACTACTATTAACAGCGCATCAAAGGAATAGTAAAAACAACAACACCGACATAAGCACTTTTACTGGTTTGTTAAATTTTCAATTTAAACACTTTGTCGCGGTAATAATGCTTTAACAAGTAAATGCCGATCATGAAAATCGTTGAACAAAGAAAATCATTAATTATTCATAATGCGTACTGCTCTGATTTTTCTAATGTCTAATGGTATGTTAATTAATTTGTGTGTATTTTTATCCAAGCTTCATGAAACCGATTGGTTCAAAGAAAGTAAATTATCGATTGTTCCAAGAAGCCACATGAAAAACATGGCATGATTTTTTTTATATGATTTTAGTCGCCAATATACTATTTTAGGAATTGTTAACAACAATTCTTGGTGCAATAGCGGTATGAGACGGTCTGCATTAAAATGACCTCGAGGTGACGTCTTCAATCAAAAAGCTGTATTACACTAGCGTAGTATAACAAATTATTTAATGGGTGTATTGAATGGAAAACAAGAAAAATCATGTGATATAATGTTTATCGAGTTTTGCGCGTATCAGAAATTACGATTTATGTGCGCTAGCATTTTTTAAATTAAATATTCTTTTATGAAAATATGCCTTGTTTCAACTAAAAAAGGTATCGTTACTGATTAAAAGAAGGTGCGTTCTTTAAATCATGATGCCCACACATAAGCTTGGCAACGTATAAAAGCTATGTTTATAGCGAACGTTATTACCTGTCGAAACAGTATCGGATTTGGCGATGTTACACACACACGAAACGCAGAGAAAAGTTCTCCATATATCATGTTTATTTCACCATGTACAACGAGTGGGTTAAGTCATAAACAACACACCCACTGTATCTTGTTTCAAACGGAGCTTTATATGTTTCTCTTAAGTTAATATGCCTTTATATATATTCTGTGCCTGTGTCATGCGTTGTGAAGATGCATTAAATTAAATGTAATAAACTACATCATTTTTTTTTAAAGTTAGCAATAGCAATAGCAATACTACATTACTTGAACACCGAAAAATAAATAATGTTATAATGTTTTAATGTATGTTAGCAAAACCTAGTACAGTGTATATGAAAAAAAGCATCATGTACCAAAAACAAAAAAGAGATTCTGCAATGTATACCCAAGGCCGACCAAACTAGTTTATAAACAGTTACACGTTATTGAAATGTCCAGTACCAGATTAGCAGATAGTTGTGGTACCAAACTTAATTCTTGGAAAACAAGAAAAATCATGTGATAAAATGTATGTACCAGAAATTGTATGATTTATGCGCGCTAGCAATTTTTATTAATTTACGATAATTTTATGATTACATGACTTGTTTTAACGTAGCTTAGACAACAATATTAATATTAATATTAATTCACAAATGCTGTTTGAGCATAAAATACTCACAGGCTACTTTTCTCAGTAATAGTTATTAATATTGCATTTTTAATTGTAGGCAATACGAATACAGGACAGGATGATGTGTAATTGGTGAAATATTACTTGGGATACGTCGGTTTGTATTTCATAAAAATGTCAGTCTCTGATAATGTCTTATGAATTTATATTTAAGATTTTAATCTCACAATTAATTATACAGTATGTTTTTGTGAGTACACAATGATACTCACATCTAAATACAAAAGAAAATAGAATGTGTAAAAGAAAATGATTAATAATATAAAGTGATATTGATATATAATAAACCTAAAAATTATTGACTTTGAACGTGTTAAACGTGATTTTGATATAAGGATCGGGAATTCCCGCAAATACGAAAATTCTAATATAACAATACTAAAAAAGAAGATTAACTATTTACACTGCTAAGGATTTGTTAATTCTCCAGTCCTCGTATTATAATGAAACTTCTAAGAAGACAGATTCTTATATGCGGCAGCGACAAATGAAACTTATTTACGATGTTGAATATTTGCATTACCTTATTACCTTATTACTAATGATGGCATAAAAGAATCTTGATTAAAATTTGCCCTCAAATACAACTAATGACACACAAAGCATAAATTTATATTAATAAAGCAAGTATCTTATGAAACGGTTTCCTATATTAGCTTGGGAATTATATTAATCATATATCAGTTTTATATCTGTATTGACCTATAACGATGTTGTGATAGGAACAAGACAAAATATAGACCTGCCGTAATGAATGATGGTCTTAAGTGGGCGTTATGTCATTAAATTAGAAATCTGTTTTTTAACTTCAAATGCATTCCGCCAAGTTTAATACTATTCTATGTGCGTCACAATTATAATCAGTCATTAAATTATACAGAATAGTTTCACTTACGTTCTAAAAGTAAGTATACAAATAAAATAAGTTCAATAAAAATGGACTGATTATCCTCAGATATGTCGCACAAGTCTTGTACGGTGTTCATAAGACACAATTAAAGCATTCATTTTAAGTGAGTCTTAACAAAGTCAATTGTTTAAAATAAATAATATTTTTGGTGAAAAACGATTAACTATAAAAGGAATCACAAACTATAAAAGGTCTTCAAAATTATAAAAGGTCTCCAAAATAATAAAACGTTTCCAAATTATAAAAGGTCTCCAAAATTATAAAAGGTCTCCAAAATTGCTCTTGTTTAAACCACCCATTTAAAGAAAGTACCTTTCATTATAAAAACTTTACATGTGTATGTAACTGACTTTACGCGACACGTGTAATATTAACATCAATGTTGTTCATGCTTGAAATTAATACGTTTTTTTTAATTTAGTAATAACAGTCAGGTTACCAAAGAAAAACAGATAAATGCTTTATTCCAATGTTCCGGTAAAACTATTATGAGACCTAAATACGCATATTAGAAATATATTAGAAAAGGTGCATTGAGTATGAAACTTCATATTCTACGTGTATATGATGTTATTTTGATAAATAAAAACAAAACCACTAACAACAAATGCCCATTGAAAAAGCAAATCCCAAGTCCCGATCAGAAGTATGTGTATTTTTAAACGTACACGTTTCATTCGTACTTACGTCTGTTCAGACAGCAAAAACTAAAATTAACACGTACATATTTTAATCATGTAAGCTGTGTCTATCTCCATCGCGAGTTTAGTATGCTCACATTTTCTTAAAAAAGGGGTAGTCTGTCTTAAACCTAACTTCCGCTATTTATGTTTATTACCCTTACAAAGTCCTATATCAAATGCCTGTTCAGAAAACAAATTTTAACACCTTTTTCCTGTAGAAAGTTAAATTGAAGTCACAGAGCAGAATCAGGTTTAACCACAAAAGAACGACAATGCATGTTGACACAGAACTACACTCCTTGAAACTTTGTGATGTATTCCCATGTTGCGTGCATTGGTCATTAACAGACATATGATCCACGTAGCTTTGGTGTTAAACGATTTGGCAGAATGAAATAAAGGAACAGTCACTGCAATGTAACATGACATGTTTTGCACAATGAAATTAAAGACATTGAAGCATCGCGAGGGGCGCCCGTGGCCGAGCGGTTTAAGTCGCTCACTTGAAACTCTTCAGCCCCTCACAGCGTGGGTTCGAGTTCCGGTCGGTGCAAGAACGTTCATGCGGAGAATTTTCCAGCTAACCTATGGTGCGCTGGTGGTTCTACCCAGACGTAACTAATAATTAGCTGGACGTCGCCAATATGACCATAATCGTGTCGGTGCGATTTAACAAAAAAACAAACAAACATGACGAAATTGTAATTCTGTCAATATATCCAACCTCTCCGATGATTCATAATGTACCAATGTTTGAATAAGAATATATGAAGATCTACTTAGCAATGCAAAAGGCCCTTTTATTTTAATATCAATCACATTCCGCATTTACAGAAGATAGTTATTTTAAAGGCTGCTTATTTGTGTATTACACCTTGAACAACTAATACACTCTCAGACCTAACACGCACTCATGCATACATATGCAAAAATACAAACCTTACGAGTGTGTATTAAATAAACTATGGCATGTATTAACACGAGTGTGTATTAAATGAACTATGGCATGTATTAACACGAGTGTGTATTAAATAAACTATGGCATGTATTAACACGAGTGTGTATTAAACTTTGCATGTATTTTGTGTAACGCCGACCTTTGCATCTCGGTTGTCTACGATTTTTAATTCAGTAAACGTTGACAGTCCGTCAGTATAAGCAATATGTAGTTACGTATCGCTTATTGACTCAGGAGTAACACATTTGGTTTGGACATGAAAGCTGATATAACAATGCATGTTAAATCGGCAATTTGGCACGATTGATTCTCTACTCTGTATTATAGACGTTAAAAACCATCATCATGAATATATAGCAAACACGTATGCATACAATGTTTGTTATTATTGTTTGTTTTATAAAATAATATGTAATGTTTCTTTCAAGAAAATTCAAAAAAATACATCCAGCTAAATTAACAAAGAGTAAAATAACTGAGTATGTTAACATAATGACATGAGAAGTCCTGGCTGACAGAATTTATATGTGCTAACTATTTTATACCGGGCTGTAACATAATAACCTGTCATCTAGCGTGTGTTTAGAGGCTATAATTCATTATCCACTTAAAACATGTATATAATCGAGCAATTAAGGGTTTAATTATTAATGAAGCAAATTGCCAGTTTATTGTTATTAAACATGTAACGTAGATTAATATTTGTTTGTCACGCGTTGTATGCGCCTCTGATGTCTAGAAGTGTTTGTGTAGAATTTATATAAAACGCCTTCCTTAATTTATTTAATTAAGAGATCCTTTTATGTGTACTTAAAACAAATATAAAATTAAAAAAAAACACATCGATACACTTGAGATACAAACTAAATGTTTACTTTAGCCAAGAAGAATAAAGTCCGCAATATTTTGTAAAAGCAAGAAGAGCAGAAAATGCATAAAACATTGTAGAATACGTCTGTTCCATCGTTAAAACTTCTCCTTACGAAAACATTTATTTCCCTGATTTAATAGCCCCAGTTAATGTCGTTCATGTTAGATGGCTTAACTTACTTTATCAGTTCTTCTGGGAATTATCGAAAGTTCCGTGTTACTTCAAGGCACTAGTTTCTATCACGCAAATTTCTATGGAATTCTTGTTTGTTGTTTTGATGTCATTTTTATACAAATTATGTAAAATATAGAAATTAAAACAAGATATATTCGCTTCTTTATAGTATTTCCTATTGTTATTTATTTAAAAAAATTAATACCAGCATGTCATAAGATTAGCTATTATGGATGCCATGTTAAAAGTACGACTGTTGCTCTTGACCACATATTTACGTGACGTTTTCAAAATAATATGAAAACAAGAAAAATGTTTACTAAAAACATATACATGTTTACATTTATTTTATATACCCTGCAGGTACGGGTGTGGTTGTTTCAATACATGGTTACTGGTACAACGGATCTTTTACACCCTATTTTCAAAATAATGTTTCTTTAGCGTTTTATCTGTTGTCCCGGCTAGTTCGTAAATAATTACCTGCCTACAATATTAATCATCATTACAATAAGCACGCATAATGCAAATATCAGAAAGATTGTTGTCCTGCAAATGATTAATCGATTGCAAATGGCATTTGTATCTGATAAGTGAATCGTACTCTAAGTGAAAACAAAGTAAATGTCATTCAAACACAAATAAACAATAAGCAAATTCATTGTGCAACGTTATTGTTATTATATTATTGAATAAAACAGTATAATACTAGGAAAAGTGTTATTTTCGGCAGGAGTTTATTTGAAAATGTTATCAATGCTAAGTATTTTTATTTTTATAAAAAATACGAGTTTCTTGTCAAAATCAAACAGATCAAATTATTGTTTTTACCACCCACGTTAAATATGCGTAAAACTTTGACAAAAATTGCACATTCTCCTGTCTTTAATGAATTTGCTTAAATTTGATATGATTTGTGTGTGTGGTTCTATAACCAAATTTTAACTCAATAATAAGATTTTACAATAGTTTACATTAAGCGACTATCATTATGATAGGTCCAGTTATTGTTATGCCAGTTGCGTACCTGAAAAAGACGTACATGAAAAAACATAATATTTAACAAAATATACATAAAACGAATAAGACTAATAGCAACATTACGTTAAAACAGTTCCTGGGGGTTTTGGTGCAATAATGGGGCGTTTTAATGAAATTATAAGACCGTGACGATATTTGCTAGATTTTATTTCAGTTTTGCTCCTGGCATTTCAATAAAAAAGAAGGCCTTTTATAAGGGAAATATTTTTAATTGATTGACGTCTATCAAGATTGGTAAAGTTCTTGTCAAAAATGCCTCTGGCTTTAATTAACAAAAGGGTACATTGATTGACGCAAGTTAATGTATCCACATCTACGTCCATGTCATCAAGGCTGTCCAAACACTTGCAGTAACAAATTAATCATGGAAAGTTTCGTTTTATAAAGCATTCTTAAAACCAAAAATATCAAGTTATTTATCATTTCGCAAACAATAATAATAAGACTTAAGATTATGATATGAAGACAAGATTAAAAGAACATTATGTCATATAATTACGAGTGCGATAACAAAACGGTTTAAAATAAAGTACAATCCATGTTTTATAAATAGAAACATTTGTAAAACTCAGACACGCAAATGGTTGAAACTGGCTTAAGTTCACAGTTACCGTCGGTTCTCATGCATTTCTTTTCATTTGATGCAACACAAAACTTTGCTTATGGAAAATAGAATGTTAAGCATGTAAAATAAACGTTAAACATGTTGATTAAAGTTCCTTGAGAAACACAGACACACACACACACACACACACACACACACACACACACACACACACACACACACACACACACACACACACACACACACAAAATATTTATATATATTCCCTCTTTCTCTTTCTCTCTCTCTCTCTCTATATATATATATGTCTATACACATTTCCCATGCAAGAGACAAGCTTAAGGCTATGGGAAGTGTCTCTAAAAACAAAGATAAAGTGCTCCGTTGTTAATAGAAACAAGACATTTCAAGTTCTGAGGGTCCATCTTAGCTGGAAATAGAAAAGATGCTCTCAATATTATTTAGTGAGCAAACCAATACCTGCATTGAAGCATTGATATAAACTCAACTTGATAAAATATAATTATTTTCATCATTTATTATAAGAATTATTTTGGTTCCGTGTTGGATTTATTTCATGAAAAACTGTCACGTAACTCAAAGCTATTTCCGTTTTGGTATTTTAAAAGTACATTTAGATATATTGGCAATTACCTCTGAATAATAAGAATAATTTAGTTATTATTCTAGGGTAAAAAATAGCACAGACTAATCACTTAATCGTTGTTTATATATGCATAAATTAAAAATTGAATAACATTGTAAATGCATGTAAACTGTAAAATATAAAAATGAATATTTTGCTAAATTTATAAAAGTATTTGTAGCTGTGATATATGTTCAGTTTATTTGTATATAAAAAACAAGCTCATATCAGGTATAGCTAAAGTAATTCTTTGTATGTCTTTTAAACGTTGTCTTTTGCGATGGTTTTATCGTTTTTGCTGGAACAGTGAACAAATGAACTATTTTAAATGATAAAGTTTAAGGTTTAGTTTCGCTTTTATTTCAAGAATAAACCTACTGTGCCAATGAATTTTTATCACAAGTCGCAATGTTAATAATATCAATAACACGTCCCTTTATTTTCAAGATTGAATTGCTGAGCAAACATACGGATCACTCCGAGGATAATTCAAACCATATCTCTTGTATTCACTGCTGCCATGTTGATGACCTGATAAAGATCGTGCTAGCCAGATAAAACACATATTAAACCCTTGTTACTGACAAATTCCTAGCAACGCCTCAATTACTATAGTGCAACAACGTCTTTTAAACGATGCTGGTTGCGGATCATAGCGACTTCGTAGTCTTAACTAGTGCCAGCATATGTTATCATAATCTCTATACATACATCGCTTAACAAATGTAAATAAGGTTACTTTATCAGAGATTGGTATGCTTAATAAAACATATGTGAACGCCATAATCCATTTTGATTATTGTGTTTTTTTATTACATTGTTCATCTGCATCGAGTATAAAGACGTGTTTCACAGATCATCATAGGAAAGTCCGATTGATTCATTTCCACTTAGTTTGACATCTGTCACAGTAATATTTCTAAAATACATTTAAAGTTAGATTTCCTGGGATATCTTTTTATCGGCACCAGGACGACTGTCTACCTTTACTTTTGTGTTTTAATTCAATGAAATTTTCACACATACACCCCCCCCCCACACACACACACATACACACACAAATACAAACACACACACACATTAATACAAATATATACATATCTGTGAACATAATTACACTTGAAAGGGTTGTTGATATATAACTTAAAGTTGAGGATCATTCCATTTCCACATGTTCCGTTCATCAATGTGTCGTATCAAGTCTTATTTCCTTCTAATAATGCCATTCAAGAGGTATTTTGAACAAAGGCATTGTTAATTAACTAAATAACATGTGTGTCACGATAATGACTTATTGTGCAAGTAATTCGATGTGTAATTGTGCGGTAATGTGATTAGTGCTGCGCTCATGTTTATTTTCTGCGGTCGTTCGATTTTGTATTTCAACCTGCTAACAGTCTGGATAATAATTACCTCTGTATTCCGCACTGTAGTTTTCTAATTTCACTTTTCAACCTGTAAGAAATGTGGCACTTTTTTTCTTTTTGAGCATGATTGACTTAAAATAGTCCTTTTTTTGTCAAAACCATTTAGGAAACATGGCATGTTGAGCATCAATAAACAAGGAATAAGTGTACTTGAAATGAATGTAAAATTAAAATGACACCATTTGTCCGTAATATTCAAGGATTATTAGTACAGGGAATGTATAAATGCTGTCGAAATTTACAGAAAGTAAAATTACAGATTTGAGTAAGTGTTGCTTAAAGATTCTTATTTGTTATTGGTAATATTTGCATTTTTATTATTATTCCATAGCCAACGTGCTGAATCACAATTATTAAAAATGAAATAATATAGTATCTGGTCACTAAATTACATGTATATTTGCTGCTCTTCCGGATATTTTTTCTTTAGTGTTTTTTTAAGAAAGGCGTTGCGACTCTTTTCAACTATTTCTAACTGTCGTTAGCTCAATAACCTTGAATATCTTATTTCTATGCACACAACCGTTCCCTCGCTAACCAAAAATATTATAGTTATTGCAACGATTGACATTTAACTTAATATCCCATTAACTCTTATATCTAAATCCGTTATGTGTTACTTAATTTGTGACTGAAGTCAAATTAACGCAGCAAATAAATTTGGCATCTTTTCCCTTAGGATCATCGATACGTTAAAATAATTTAAAAAAATAACAAGAAACTAATTTTAAATGAATTATGCTGAAAATCAAAATAAGAAGCTGTTTTAATATCAATCCCCATATGGATAAGTTTCACAGACTAAGAGCATTTCTCCCCTCCAAATGGACTTTAAATTACAGCATCTGTCAGGAGATATATTTCGCCATGAATATATATTCCGGTGTTTGTCTTTTTCTCAATTTTGTGCTATGTTGTGTTCACTTAATTTTGGCGATTTGGCTTTTCCTTGCTAGGTTATAATGGCATCATATCATTGAAGTGTCCCACAGATCAAAATAAATTACCAAAAATACATACTGTTGCTATGGAAACTTACAAGCGAAAATTGAGACGATCGAGAACATGTATACATGTATGTCAGACTAAAAACTTTTTAAGACATAGAGAACTACTTAAGCTATACCTGTTCTGTTTGAAGCTTGCTGTATATATATATATATATATATATATATATATATTATACTATATTATATATATATAGATTATATATATATATATATATATATATATATATATATATACAAATTAAATAAACATATATTAAACATACAACTATCTTTAAATAAACAAACCATGTGTACAATATTATCAGGAAAATTCTTCACTAATAAGATTTTGATTTTGTTTTTAAGCGTTAATGGAAGTTAATTTGAGGTTTATGTAAACAATATGCATCATATGACAAAAACACATATATTAAAATTTTAAAATATATATTATTTATTGTATCATATTTCGCAGGACCACCTATTATAAAATCCAATATATACTGTTTGGCGACAATGAAATGACGCCACATTAGCTTCTGTAAAGATTCGGCGTTCTTACCGATTTGATGTAAACAGGTATTCTTTGCTTACCAAAATATAAATGAATACATGTATGTTTAACAACGTTTGACAGTTACTTTATGTGGTATAGTTAATAATGTGTCATTCCACTAATTTGAAAATTGGAGATTCGTATCAGTCATGTTATTTAATATATTTCAATATTATTATAGCGTAACTGTAATAAATAAGTCCTTCTATAGTGTCACCATTGTAGACAATGAATACGTGATAAGAAAACAACAACGTGTCTTTGAAAAGATTAACATGCAGCATTTTTATGCATTTATACACATGGACAAATGGAAACATTAAGCCAACTAAATTATAATCAATTAAAAAAGCAATACATTGTAAACATAGTGGAGGACACACTCTTTTCACCATCATTCCCTGTTTAAGGTCTGAATTGCTGAGCAAACAGACAGTTCCCTCTGAAGATAATAAACCGTTGTTTGTATTTACTGCTACCATGCTAATGCGAGTGACACTGTCGTATTTGTACTTTTAAGCCACTAGTTAAATAACCATTATCGAATGACTCATGCTTATGCCTTTAATGTCATTAGTTAATGTGGGAAGGTCTTTTAGCTGACCTGCGGTGCGCCCGTGGTTCTACCCAGACATTTGTTTGGGGTCTTCCTCCACCAAAACAGCTGGACGTCGCTTTAATGATCATTATTGGTCGAACGACTCATGCTTATGCCTTTAGAGTCAAGATTTCAGAAACAAAAAAAATAGAATCTCATTAACGAGTTTTTTATCACGTTTTCTATTGGCTTTTACATCTCAACAAGAATATATGTCAAGATTGATATAAGATATCCCGTTCCAAAAAACATTGTCTTAAAATCATGCATGATTATAAATGAGTTATCTAATACATTCAAATATATAATTAGACTTTAAACCGTATTTCTAGATTATGTTTTTGCTATAATTCGTGAATGACATATGCAATAATGTGATCAAGAAATCGTCTTACATCGTTATGTTTTACATTGTAAATCAATATATAAAATTGCATCAAATAGAATATCAACATCAATTAAGCTACAGGAAATAAAAAAACTCATTTTTATGTACTTTTTATGGATTTTTATATGTATGTAATATTTAAAATTAATTTTTTCTTTTAATTCTAACGCAACTTGTGCAGTGGTATTTCCAATCGAATCATTACAACGCATTTAAACTTCCTTGAAAGTATACATATATTTTCTCTTTCACAATCAAATAACACCATACTTGTCACGCAACGAATATAAGCTTTAATGTCAGTAATTGGTAAGGTTTTCCTCGGAACTTCGGATTTAAAACCTTTATCGAGAGTAAGTGAGATATATCTGCTATTTCTCATTTACGATACCAATAACAATCGTTTAGAACACTGCTTGGTTATCGAGCTAAATACAAACATCAGAGTCAAGATAATGGATTCTTGTACAATATGCGACAGAGTAGTCTTTGTGCATTATGGTGTTTAGTGTATATAGTAAAATATAATGTAATTATATAGTTTAATTACCGTGATTGTATCTTTACCATGTGTACTTGAACTTGTACGATTTCAAACAATCCTCCATTAACTGTACATTTTTGGTGTAATGGGATTTCATTCTTTAACAATTTAACATTTAATCATTCACAATTACTAATGATACAGTAGTGACTCGCATATTTATTAGTTTTGTCGTCTTTTGCTAAACCATTGCTCTTAATAAAATCAAAGTTCTTATGATAACCATTGTTTTAATAGAACTTGAAAGGCAAAGATGTTACTTTAGTGCCATTTATATATGCCATAAAATTGCTTCTGCTACACTATAAAGTTCAAACATATATGCACTGATCAGAAAAATACAAAGTATTTGCGTACCAATTAAAAGAATATAATCGACAAAATGAACATTACATTGGACATGGAATGATGAAATTGAAAATGACAACGAGTTTAAAAGTAGAGTATGTTTGGTTATAACACTTTCTTACTATTACTTGAAGGTTAAAACCGGTTTAAGAACCAGGTCAATGTTTTGCTAAATGGCTGTTCCAAAGCAGTAACTTTGTTCTTTTCCCCATTTATTTGATGTCTAGTCTCGATGTGTTTTGACATCCGAACATTTAGCTAGCATGTTTGTGTCTGTATCAGTTCAGTTTTTAATGAAGGTGAACCCTTCCATAACAAATTTGTCATTTTTATATAAATATCATTGTAACGGAGACCTAAACGTGATAAATATGAAAGTAGATGCAGCTCAGCTGCCCCTTTCTAT
The DNA here is from genome assembly GCA_007844125.1 of Sinonovacula constricta. Classification (NCBI taxonomy): domain Eukaryota; kingdom Metazoa; phylum Mollusca; class Bivalvia; order Cardiida; family Solecurtidae; genus Sinonovacula; species Sinonovacula constricta. The sequence continues at coordinate 8,450,512 of CM017562.1, read as the reverse complement.
GACATTCAGCGATTGCTTATTGTTTGATACGTGATAACTCCGACAGCTGAGCATGCATCTGTCGTATCAACATGTTCATCAGATATCCAGACCAAGGACTGGATCCTGCTGTACAGAGACGTTTGTCAATTCCTCCGTTCTGGTATTTCACCATGTCAACAGATTCAGACGCTTCCTTTTGTGCATTGTTAAGACACCTTGATAAAATAAACTTATGAAATTGAAATGTGTGCTGCAATAAGTGTAATGTGTGCGTGAGTGCGTCCGTGTATGGTGTGTGTGTGTGTGTGTGTGTGTGTGTGTGTGTGTGTGTGTGTGTGTGTGTGTGTGTGTGTGTGTGTGTGTGTGTGTGTGTGTGTGTGTGTGTGTGTGTGTGTGTGTGTGTGTGTGTGTGTGTGTGTGTGTGTGTGTGACGTCCGTTTCAGTGTTTTTGTAAAGTTAACATTATTTCTGTATGCATTTGACTATTGGTAGATCAAATTCTTATATATGTGGTGATTCTCATTGGACCTTTCTTATTTTGCTACTGGTAGTTTATTTTCTACTGCGTGTGAAAATCCGAGTGTTAATTATGATCGTCGTGACAATAACATATTTAATAGCTGTTCTGCACACGTAATAATATCATAATCGCATGACTTGTCGAGATTTTGACAATAACATATTTGTTGTAGTTAAAGAAGATACTTTAAGTAATATCACCACATGGTCACATTTACTGCTTGCTAACATGTTTGTGACATAATCCTATTTATAAAACACATCGACGTCATCAACATTTTATTCTAGTTATCGTCTATATTATTTGATTCAACAGAATTGTAAAAGTGTTTCCCATATTGTTTGTAAACCCAATTTCCTTTAGAATGGGAAAACTTAAGAAAAAGTGTTGTATCTCATAAGAATATATGACAAAGTCCTATGAGCATTGCAACATATACCAAACTCCGACAAGGCACAGAACAAATGTTTTTCACATGCAAGCCAAGCGAAAAGTAAGAACAAATTTGTGATGAGTCATTTAACGAAACGTGCAAACCCGACAGTTACCGCCTTGGAACGGTGCTTTAACCGGTTTTACAGAGCTCTAACCTCGCACTTCCTGACGAATTTCTCAAATGCAAGCAATGAAAAGAAAAACGATCTATTTGAAAACAAAATGTCCAAGCGCTGATATTTTCTATAAGTTATAAGGAAAGTAGTGACGTCATTGAAAAGTAATGCCCACATAGTGTTTAGAAAAGAATATGGTATTATTTCGATTTGAAAAACTACACAAAAATGGTTGACCACAAATAAAATTAACTTTCTGAATCATGAACAAACATGACCAGAGACGAATAAATGGTTGTAGCATCCTGTTCATGTGAAAATGGAATTGAAGAACCAAAGTTCAATGTCCATCAAGGGAAATACACGTAACAATCCTATTAGGATGAATTAAATGACAACATAGATTACATGCACGGGGAGATTTTTTACGACCGCCACACTGCACAAGTAACATTTACATAGAATTACTTAACACGATGCTGAAACAAATAAAATTTCGTCAATTACATTTGTTTAAAAAATTAGCAAATAGCTTACTGTGGCTGTGTTCTTAAGCAAGAATTTATGTTTATGGTATAGATATTCATTTTTCTTCTTTTTTTTTATTGCTTTAAAAAGGAGTCGCATGCTTAACTACAAAACACGTTATGCGCTTGCTTCTATGTGTTTTGTGTAAGTGTAATATCAAGTATTGTGATGCTTTATCCAGAAATGGAATAAATTGTATAACAATATATTTGGAGAAACATACGCATATATGTATAATTTCGTAAAACTGTATTCATATCATAACATTGCATAATGTGTGTTTATACTACTTCTAAAAACAGATGAATATTATTTTTGAGAGTTCTAAAGCTACGTATTATTATAAGTCTGTTGTTGATAATTTAGAATACTATATCGATTCATTGTATAAGGCATACTTATTTGGGCGTTGACACTAATGCGCAATATACTTTTTTTGGGGCAAAAAGAGTTTATTTCACGTTACAAGTGTAATCATTTTCATGTCATTTATTTATATGTAAATCGTATATGTATTATAGCTATTAAAACCATTTACATCCGTAAATGAATTGTTAGTTCTCGTGTGGATAAAAAAACACCACAAATGGCAGAACATGACATAGCAAATATCATATTATGTTCGCATCTGTAACTGTTAAGCGATTCGCTTTCGTGACAAAACATATTCATTATTTGTTATATCTGCAGCAAATAAACATTCTAACACAACGGACTGGTTATTAAGATTTAGTATCATTCATCGTCTAATGACAGTGTGAATGGATTTGATGATGGATGACTGATGAATTGAAAACAAACGAAATATAGCATGCGAAGTCTGAAATCTTAAAAGACTATGGTGCTTTATTTTTACTGTTTGTCTTGTGTAAGTTTTATAATGACCTTGTTGAAAATCAATGTAAAATGCGAAGTAAATATTAATCACCGTTAAAAGTATTGACACAAATCTTAAGCTTAAGTTCATTCTCAACTAACATTACATTATTATAACTCTCAAGAACTCGTATTATAAATCCCACTTACAGACTGGCGTTTACAATATTACAAAGACTGAAAAACAGTTGTATGTCGTAGTTTTTAATTCAATGCATTTAAAATAATTAAAGAAGATTGAAAGGGAAATATTTACATCTTTAAGAAAAGCGACTGTATGCGCCTAGCTTTTATTTTCGTAACAGAAGTACTATTCAACAAAAGTACAATAGCACTAGCAGATACTGATATCTTGTAAACAACATCTATTTGTTATAATCATTTAGATCACATTATTTCATCTTCGTTTTGAACGATGTGTGGTTTACAAAGCATCTGTAAATGCAAACATTACATGTCGTAAAACCTGGAATTTTAATTATTTTGTCTTTCTTTACAACAACAAAGACCAAACGTTACTTGAAATTAACTACAATGTTCACGAAATTATATCATGCTTCTTCTCAATAAGAACCTACAAACTAACCAAAACAACTGAGCTTGCGTGATTTAAAATGTACTGAAATAAGATTCTTTCGATAACTCCTTAGGTAACTGATGATTAAGGTAAGTTAAGCCCTTTGACAAGCTGCAAATCTTCGTTAAAATCATTAACCGAATCGTTAAAACGTAACCAAACGTGACAACTCTTTCACGTTTATTCTGAAGGCTTATAAAATGTATTTTATGAATGAGGCCAATTTTTATACAGATTCGTTTTTATACAAGAAAACGAATTTATTTGCTTTTTTAGTTTTAAGTTAAAATTCGGCAAATATATTTTGTTAACAAATATTATATGTATTATACATGTGCAAAAGAATGCATTAAATTTCTAAGCGTTAGCCAAAAGCATAATCTGCAACATCTTATTCGAAATTAGACAATTTTATGAGGCTATTGTGGAACTATTTTTTTCAATTTATATTATTTATTGTGTATTTAGTAATTTAATAATTTAGTTATATTTTGTAAAATCTATATGTCGTTTTGAAATTTGTTTCTCCTATATTGAAAACAAGGTTGGTAAATAAACAAAGAAATGTAAATTATTTAAGTTACTTGTAAACATGTGATAAGTTGACAAGTTCATTAAAGAAAACCTTCTCGATTAAGCTAAGGATGAAACCACTAACCACATGCCTACCATATAACCACTGCAATCCTTGCTGATAACTCTTGAGATGTATTATCTGCTTTCGTGACAAAAACATATTTTCAATTTGTTGCTTCTGCGACAAATGCAATCAGACACTATGGACTGGTTATAAAGATTCCTTATCATTCATCGCCTTCTTGACTGTCAACATTTATGGCTATGATAGTTGAACACTTGGGAATAAAGCCGGCTAATGAATTGGAAACTGGAGAAAGGTTACATGCGAATGTAGCTGCTACTGTGTCATTCTATTAAAGGCGATTTTCGTATGATGGTGGTTGTGTGAGTAGGTTAGTCTTATGGTCTGTGTTATGAGGATGTGTGAGAGTGTGTATACGTCTATATGTTGTTTGTATTGGTGTAATTGCGTGCGTGTGCGCTTGCGTGAAGGTGCCCGCGCGTGTTTATGTGCATAAGATTATATTCTTAATTTTATGTTGCGTAAGTGTGAGAGCTTTGATATAGAAGTTGATAGAAACTACATTTTTGCATGATAGAAACCAATATGAAACATAAAAAGTACAGTTCGAAACGTACTTTATCCTTTTTTATATCAGCAGCTGAATATTGTGAGTTTTGCTCAACGATTTTGAATCGATCAAAACCTTTTCAAAACTAGATGAAACACGTTCAGGAACTTATATTTTATTATTTAATATTATCTTTTATACTTATATAATATTATCTTTTATACTTTGTGAAGTCTATAACCTTAATCTACTAAAAGGTTAAATCGACTTTTTGTAAATCATAAAATGCTCCTAAAATATTTTAAATACACTTGTAAAGCTTTTCAATACTTTTATACATTCATTAATGTAAAAGGAAGCATGTCAGTTTACTCCCAATTATAATTCTTGTAATCCAAAGAAGTTTTATTCCGGTTAAGCCTGATTTAATTAAAATGTAAGTTTAAAGTAACCAGGGGATTGTTGTAGAATGCTGTTACGCAGTCATTGCCGAGGAGCTCCGAATGCTGCTTTTGTACTTTATTTGTAAAAAAAAGGCTTGCAATGGTTTTGATGGAAAATTATCGGTTTTTGCACAAATTGTTTGTTAAGGTTGCCATCAGTGTAATTTAAATAATAAAGTACATATACATGATGATGATAATGGTGTCACGTCAATAATTATTCCAAAAAAGCAGCAATTAGATTTTTTGAAAACAGCAAATGTATGTTAATACGAGTTGGTACACAATATTGACTATTTCTTGCAAAAATATGTATCGTGAAAATTACATTTTTAAAATCACCAATAAGTCCTGTCCCTAAGCTTTATAAATTGTAGTCGTACAACCCTCACATTAACGTCATGTCCATTGTGAAAAAAGTTTATTCTAATATTTCATTATCAGTTGTAATTTATTAATCACATTTCGTGATCTGTTGAAGTAATGGATAACGCAGGACCAGACAAGCTCAAAGGGAAACCCGATATCAATCGCAAGAGGTAGCATTTTCATTAGCTTTTAAAACAAACCTATAGAGGCAGCTGAGAATTTATACGATAACGATTGTCAAACAAATGTTTATTAGTATGAATTCAATTGTTAGTCATCATCAAACATGACAACAGTGAAATGAAGCAGAATGTTGCACTACGCTAATAATGAATTGTTTGTTTGTAATTAAGTTTCGGACAATAAGTTTTAAGGTTTGACGTTCTGTTAATATTTTTCATATTTATGATAATTTATTGCAATTATTGGTATGTATATATTAAAATTGAATTCTTTGCAAAAAAGATTATGGAAGTTCGAGGTTGGAGCTCTCCTCAAACTAGGTTTAAGCACTTTTGTTTGTCCTTGTGCCGAGTGACAATTTCAATGCAGTAACTTTCTCAATGTGTGTAATGTATCGTTTCAGTGTGTCCGTCACTTGAAGAAATAATATGAATTTTATTTTGTGAGCTAAATATATATGGTATTTTCATAGGACATTTTAAAAAAATATTGTGAAATGGGATAACACTTATGTCCTTCTAGTTAAACAATATATTACAGTTTTACATCATTTTCGGTTTTAATTATACATGATGAAATGTTTATATTTCATTTAACTTTCTGAGTTAATCTTAACGTAGTTAAAAGCAATGAAAGATCTTAACAAGTTTATCTTGGCGTTACATAATAACAACAAACTGGTATTACTTCACTAAATGAGAAAACTTTATCATTTTTTTCTTGATTAAATTTTCCGCAAATATTGCATTCATATGATTTAAACTTATAATGACCACGTTAAAAATTTCATATTTATTTTGAATTTATATGTGTCCATATATATATATATATATATATATATATATATATATATATATATATATATATAAATATATATATATATATATATATATATATATATATATATATATATATATATATATATATATATATATGTAGTTAGTTGAAAACTAAAGATTTTAATTCTAAATTTACTTATATTAATTGCGTTATTAATAAAAGTGTCCTAGTGATAGAGATTAAACATAATCATAACTACCGGACGCAATAGCTCAGGTGGTATAGCGTCGGCTTGCGCATCGGGAGGTCGTGGGTTCAAACCCCGGCCGGGTCAAACCAAAAACTTTAAAGTTGGTAGTGGTGGCTTCCCTCCTAACGCTCTGGGCTAAGGCGACAGCATTATGCTTGACTCGTCGGTGTCAGTATAATGGACCGGCAGGGTTCAGTGCCTGGGCACCTGTGCTACGATATCATCAGTATCAGTATAATGGACCGGCCAGGTTCAGTCCCTGGGCTCCTCATAAGTGCCCCTGTGCTATAATGATAGAAATGTCGCTGCACTGTATCGGCAAAAATGCCGGCTAGTCCCATCCCGTCCCATAACCATAACTATAAACAAAGATATATATCCGGCTTTATATAATCAGTCACCTATTTATAGTTATATTGTTACTCTAAATGACAAAGATTCAATTGATTTTTGACAAATTAGATGAAAAAAAGGCGTATATCGTTTCATAATATGTGACTAACCTGACACTTTTAGCCAAAAATATTTGTTTTGCCCATTTGTGACAAGCTTTGCAATCACGTTGCGTATTGGTATGCACTCAAAAATTGAATGAGGTTATTTTATCGGACGTATTGAAATGAAAAATAAACGAATTAACTTATAATAGCTGAACACTGTACTAAACTGCAAATAAAATGGCCTTTTTAAAAATAAAATACCAATTAAAATATCAATAATATAAACTCAAACAAAATACAAATAAGGAGTCTTGATAGAATTGAGAATAATTGGATGCATCAACAAAGAAAATGAACAAGAAACGTTATGATATGCTATAGATAGTGTCCACATCAGTGACGATCCCTTATAATGGCAGCCATCTTTGATGGTAACTTCAATGGATTGTCAGATGAATTGTATAGAAGAGTAAAATTTCTCCTCATTTGTTGTCCAAAAATTAAATACACCTTTGGAAAATCCTGAAATTCATATTTTTAGAATGCAATATTTTTTTAGATTGATAAATGCATAAAGAATGAATACATATAAATAAATAAAATTATTGGCTCAACAGTGTACCGTTTTTAGTTGTATTTCTTTTACCTTTTAAACTCTCAAAATATAGTTTTGCTATTTAAAATACTTCATAAAAGATGTTGGATTTTATATAAAATTCAGTATAATAGACTGAAAAATAAAAAATAAAAGCCTAATAAACACTTATTTATATTTATACCTTCGTTCGCGACAGTTTTATCTCTTTGATTCAGTGAGAAACTTCATGAGAGGGCATCACTACTAGAATGTATTAATTCTCATTGTCAATATAATTTTCATAGTTTTTATACTTAACACAGACGCTGGCATTAAATGATGATTCAAACAGCTCATAGATCTAGCCTGGTTGAAAATTACAACACAACAAACGTCCTTTAACTGGTTACAAAAACTTCGTCGATGATAAACTCTAGCCTGTATGATATCTAAAATTTCGCTAATTGGTTTTCATGACGACCGTTCACCCTTCCTGCAGTTAGTGCTGATATACATGTTTAAGTGCATTATCAGATTTAAAGTTCAATATTCACTGATGCCTTGTCATTTAGCATGTTCCAGAAAAAATGCTGACAACTATGATTTGTATACACTACTAAGTTAATATTTAAGATTTGGCTTGAAATAGGCAAAGCATTTTCTGACCAAACTTACAAGGCTTATCTATTCCGATATGAAAGCTAAATGATCGTTCAGAAGCAATTATATGCCCTAGATAATTTAAAAAAAACAACAACATGATTATGTCTTTGCAGTACAACATTTTAGTATTGATTTCCTTTCAATGAGAACATTATAAGGGTAATTGTTAGTAAGTGAGGGCAACATTTAAGGTGATTACATTTTGAAATTAATATCTTCCAATTGTCTAAAGATGATTTTATTGTGGCTAGTATTAAGTATTAGATTTTAGCTTTTATCGACGATAATAGCGCCTATAATTTCTATTCTATTTCATAATTCCAAGTATTTTCCTCTTGTCTTTTTAAGATTAAATCAGGCAGCTAATGCTAATTCCTGAGGTCATTATAGTCACAGCTCTCTAGTTTTTATTGTTCATACTAAAACGCGGAACCGGCCGCAATAGCTCAGGTGGTAGAGCGTCGGCTTGCGATTCGGGAGGTCGCGGGTTCGAATCCCGACCGGGTCAAACCAAAGACTTTAAAGTTGGTAGTAGTGGCTTCTCTCCTAACGCTCGGGGCTAAGGGGACAGCATTACGCCTGACTCGTCGGTGTCAGTATATGGACCGGCCGGGTTCAGTCCCTGTGCACCTCATAAGTGCTCCTGTGCTATAATGCTAGAAATGTCGCTGCGCAGTATCGGCAAAAATGCCGGCTAATCCCAATCCCATCTCTCAAACGCGGCAACCTTTTTATAAGTCATGAACCGAGATATCATTCAATTATGCTATTGTTTGATAAATTGATATAAATATGGGTCATATTTGTGACACGTGTTAATTATTTTTACTGTTCCAGACCAGCCCTAATGTAGCGAGGTGCAGACGACATTGGTGACTTAGAGTCGTCTGGTGTTCGACCGGTACGATCTCGAGACCAGTGTCATGACGTCACTCGTGAAGAAGGTATTTTACGCATCACAAATATGTCATGAATTAAACTTCTCTCTGGTTACATTTTTTAAAGTGTTTCTTTCGCATTTATCAGTTAATTAAGCAAGGGTATTTTGCAAAGACATTTAATTTACCTTCATAACGCTACAACATTTCTAAAAATTGTTTTGTGGGTTATATACAAGTTTGTAATTTACAAAATTTAGACCAGAGTAACTAAGTGGTATTTATACAGTGTTCACTATCATTAATGTCTGAAACTGTATGATATTTTAATGTCTTGGTTAGTATGGGCTCATTTGTCGTGAAAAGTCAATGAACATGTAAAATTACGTCGGAGTTGCTGAGTTTAGCGACACTAAACGGCATAAAGCCTCACCAACGGCGTATATCCTTTTAAAGATATTTCTTATTTTCCTTTTAGGTGTTTCGTAGTTCTGGGCGCAAGAACGGCAGCAAGAAAGAGCAGAATGCCGGTGACCGTGAGCGGAAGTCTTCCATTCCTCAGCCGCCGCCCTCCCCCGACCTTTCCACGCTGACTCCGGAAGAAATGTCCATACTGAAGGATGTGTTCAGAAGGCAAAACGAGTTCGAGTCAGAAGAAATACAACGACGAGAGTTAGTATTATCACTGTTTTATTAGTTGTGTTGGGTAATAATTGCGTTGCAATGATTGTCAACGGGAATACACTATTTCGGACCATTTGGTACAAGATAATGACAATGTTTTTTTTATCTTTACAATAGTATTATGACATACAATTTAAAAAGTTATTAAAACATTGCTTTAATTAAAAATATAGAGAGATAATATATAAACTAGCTTTTAAATGAAGATACATCAAATGAAGATCTTTAAAAAAAACATTTTCCGTGCAGTTATTAGGCTTGTACTTATAATTCGTAGTAAATTTACCAGCCTTTAATAAACTGCCTTTCTCCGTGAGTTGCCTTAACTACAGTTTGCATCTACTTTCACTATAACTACTACTACTACTGCACTTATAACTACTGCTGTTGCGATTGTTGCTTCTCCAAAAATTGAAAAATGCTTATTTAACTTTTTGTCATTGTCGGTACTTGTCACTAGTCTTGTAACTGAGGCGCTGATCATTATCAATTAGACACGCTAACCTTACCGCTCGAGCTAGGTTCTCGAGTACACCATGTTCCTATCAGATAGCGTATGTTTAACTTATCCGCTATCATGGTAAAATGACCCGGACAGGTAAATATATGCCATGCAAAAGCGAACCATTTTTTCCTTTTTATACAGCATTATCAAGACAAACCACTTGCCTGGAAAAAGTCTACTAATAAAAGCAAAAGGGGCCAACTTAAATTGCAGTCTTCGAATGCAGGCTACTAACAGAAATTGTTCTTCCTTTTCAATTAATGTAGAATCACCTATTTAAATATACTCTACATGATACTAAAATATTATTCGTGTTAATGATAATCTTTAGTACTTTGTTTTCATTGCTAAGATGCAATGGCATTATAATTTGAATAAGATCATATACTGCCATAATGTAATATTCTATACGCTCGCGAAGGCTAGAGGATATTAAACGTATACTCGTTTAAAACAAAATTTAACGTTTTAATGTAAAGCATGATTTTTTTTCATAATCTACTTGTATACACGGAATTCCTTATTTAGGCTTTGTATTACATCAATAAGCATATGTAAGAAAGTGAATTCTTTGCGAAAACGGAGGTAGAAGAATTTCCTGAAAAATTCAACCAAACTAAGCGGTCAAAAGTTATTTTGAGAAATCGTTTTAATTTTTATATAAATCTTGTTTGTTTTATTTTACATAATCATAGTATATTGGCTTTTTAAATTTGATTTTCTTTTCTCATATTCTCCAGAACATTGTGAGCGCCTTTGAGATCTGTAAAATGTCATAAACAATGCACAATACAGCAGACAGAGTGCGTGCCTGTTCTCTGTCTGCTGCGTCTACAACTACTACTACTGCTGCGTATGCTACAACAATTATCTAGAAACAATTACACCAGAAAAATTACCTCAACATCGTCTGAGTTGCGAGTGAACAGACAGCTTTTCTATCGAGCTAGACGATGCATCATTAAATCAGAACTCTTTTCTACTTTTTTTAGCAAAGTTCTTGAATAAACCACGTTCCTATTAGCTTGATTATACGTTTCACTGAACCATCATTGTCGTCAAACGACCAGGGCATCTAAAAATAAATAATGCTTAAGCTACGGATAGATTGGCAATTTACTACGACAGTCACTGGCAAGATACACTCAGCAATAACTAGACGGAAAATAATACTTTCATAAATCATGGAAGTCATCATGATCTGCAGTTTCGACTTACGATCAGAAATTGCTAGGCTGTTCGCAATCACCTAGAATAAAAGAGAAAATTGTGAGTGTGAATGGCAAAAGCGGCAAAAAATGCTGCTTCAAAAATAAATTATATCAGTGATTCTTATTTTAAAATCTAGTTGAATTGTTTTGATGCATTATTATATTAATTACAATTAACCTAGCAACTGGGAGTATTAATATCATGTAAGATGCCAGCGAATAGTTCAATGCGCACTTCCATATCTTTCTTCGGAAAACAGTCCCTTGCAGCTGATACATCTTCTATTTCTACTTCTGTTATTGCATTTACTGCTGCTGATAGTTCTACTACAATAATTAAAAACAATAACATTATGATCGCTACCATCTGAGTGACCAATTTCTTTTGCGATAACGTTAGACAAAAGTTTAATTACTAAGCCAGATGTTTTCCTGTAGAAAGGTTCTGTAATATACGATGTTTTATTAATTTCCTTATACGCTCCATTTTATCGATATTGTGGTCAGATCCAGGGCAGTTTACTGCAGCTGAATATCATCTTAAAGAACAGATCAATCAAGTATCTTCGATTACAACTAACTACACAATGTACTACACAGGGATCAAAGGCTCCAAGTGAGGAATACTAATAGCATATCACAATATTTAATGATAACACTTAAGGACATTCGAAAATAGCCTATAGATTATGCCACAGAGGCGGATGGTGTTTCATTTAAAGGTGGTATCCGACAGTTTGGACAAAAAGTATTTTCATTAAACATCTCAATAAACTATTGTTATCTGAACAGATCTCACAAAATCCTGTTTAATATTGTCCTACACCTGTCCGTAGAGTGAACCATAACGCCACAATCGTCATTATAAACATGCATTTCCTTTCTGAGACATGCCGCACAGTTAGCTATTTTTAAAAAATTTAACAACGTGACCAATTATGTTTAAGCTTATCCACGTCACCCAATCCTAATCTTTCTTATATAAAGATTTGAAAAGAATTAACAGTTTAAGTTTTGATTAAAGAACTGTACTTGCCCACAAATTAGGATTCTGTTGGAAATCGCCAAAGCTTACACTAAAGTATGATGTTCTACATAGATATTGCACAAATACCCCAAACAGAGGTCAGATATTGTTACATATATTAGGTGTAGGGAAATTGTCGGATACCACCTTTAATGGGATATATCAAAGCGAAAGATAAGATACGCCCTGCAAGGAATAAACTGGAAATAATCCAACTATACGAGTATGGGAGATTATTTATATAATTTATAAGTCACAGATTTGAGACATACGTACAAATTGGAAGTAAACATCATGTTTCATCATTATTGTTCTAATTAATATGAGATGTTTTTTATTGTTGGAAAAAATCTCAATACATGTACTTTAAAAATCAAACTATTAAGATATTATATTATTCTAGATCCTTGTGAATACATGAAAATAATAAACGTACCTAGTTTATTATCCATTTTTTTCTTTTTGCGGCGAATAGGATTTTCTGTTCAATTTCCAGTAGCATCTAAAATTCAAAACAAGTTTCAAAAGTTTCATAAATTTACATGTACTGATTTTTTACATAGATATATATTTTGTAAACGCTTAAATGCAGTGGACGAATCAATATGAAATAAGCGATTAAATTATTTCTTTTGTAATTGTCATTATCAAATACCATCCATTTCGTGGTATATAATGTTGTTGTTTAAGACAAACGTCCAAACTCCGATTATTGCATTGGAATATTAACGTCATTACCAAAGAGCTACTCCTACTATATAGAGTAAGGTTTTTTAGAAGGTCATGTTTCTATGGGTCGTCTAATACGTTTCACTTAATGTTAAGGTTAGGTTAGGCCATGTTAGGTAAGTTGACCAGGATAAATAGATGCATCTAAACTACTTGTTTAGATTGGTCCATTTACTTAACCAGGAAATACGGCGGTCGCTGATAGAATACACTTAGCAGAGGCTTCGCTCGAAAACAATTTGAACATAAAATCATGGGAAAAGCACATAATCTCAAATGTTGACTGCTGGCTGGATACGTCCACAGGCTACACACAGAAATCGTTCAGAATTGCCTTCGAGTAAAATACTAAAATAAAATCTGTTGATTGCAAAGGATGCTGCTTCTAAAATATTTTTGTATCGATATTTCTCGTCCACATTAAGTCTTCATTGTTTAAATACGTTAAGAATATATTTTTAGCAAGCTAACCTTCCGGGAGTGTTTTTTTCTGACCCGATAATGTGCGTGACTAAGTTGGATGAAAAGAATCTACTAAGTCCTTTTCTTTTATGTTTTAATGTAAATATTCATTTAACAGGCAGTATTTAAATAATCCTTATATAATCAATTTTTAATATTTCTATGTCTTTACTACTTTACTACTTTTGTCTATTACTATTTTGTCTTTACGCAAACGTTTCTGCTGAACACATGATGTTAAATGTAAATTAAGACAGATTGTACCATTGTATGATATGAACAAACTACAAATGTAAATTGTAGCTTACTAGGCCTTTACAAGTATTATTTTAATTATCTATTTTTCTATGGCTAAATTATAATAAATAATTAGTAAATGATCTTAACTTGAAATAAGGATTTTTAATAAAGTACGCCAACATGTAAATCATGTACTTTATTAAAAAGCATTATGCTTTGCATTTAGTGAAAGGCGTGTAAAATAAACCGTATTATTTCTTATTACCTTTCCTTTGACGTTGCCTTTGACACAAACTATTAGGTGTTGATTTGTTAATCGGACATTTATTATTTTCAAACGCTGGTTTTATTAATTTGATAAGGTTTATAAAACTCCATATGTATGTTTTCTTTTTTTTATAATAGGCTATATGATACAGAAATAAATTTCGGTTAGAGCTATTTAATTTATTGTATTGTTAATCCGTTGCATTAACACTGTACTAAAGACCTGGCATGTGTGTATTTTAAAATTAGGTTTGATCTTTATTGTTTTAATTTACAGTCGTGATAGATATCTATAAAGGTAATGATGATAATTGTAATGTTCTTTTTCTTCACGATAGGATGAACACATTTTCTTTCTCAAAAACAGCTTCGTCCTCCCATTTTAAAAATATTCAGTATGCACCTAAGTTTTAATTTTGATCATGTCAACCATTTCTGTGTTCATCTTCACTAATTGACCTTATTGTCCCAAAAAGAATAAAATTTGTAAAACGGTCCGTTTTCAAGGGGCTGTAATAACTTAAGTAATGATGTTCTGCATATTAAAATATATGTTTTTAAAACGCTTTATCTACAATAATACCACTGAATATAATAAATTGAAGGTATTCCTCTTCATATTTATTGACGGATTTGTCTGTTGAATTATTTTGGATTACGAAATTTGTAAATGTTGTAAATTAAGGTTATTTCCTAAATGAAAGATAACTTAAATAACAGAAAATACATTGTGATAACTGAGTTATTCCCCTTAAGTTGCTATTTTTTATAGTCCGACGCCAGCAGATTCTCTACGAGAATAGAATTGCAATTTTAGAGAAAACACTGCGTTAAAGATATCGTAAACATGAAAATAACGCATTATAGAACTACGCATTGAAAGTACTACAAAAAGAACTCAAATATATTTTATTGCCTTCATAAAACAATAAAGCACTTTTTGCGGGGTGTGCGGAAGACATAAGTCGGTCGAAAGTAAGAAATTGTCATTATTTAGGCAATAAAAGAGCGTAAAACCCGGACCTTAACATAGTTCATGCCATACGAAAATGAAAAAAAAACGGATAGGTACAGAAATAAACACTTACAGACGAAGTGGTTGCGATATAAAATTGGTGAACAAAGCATTTTCGTTCCATAAAAGAGCATACATAAACAATACACCCTTAAGACATATTTACCATAAATAATAGAATCGAAATTATTGTCTTTTCACCTTTTGACTAAGAATGCATACCATATTGTTAATAGACAACCGTGTTAGGTTTTCATGAGAAAGGCAAGCTAGACATTCTTTCTCGTATGTCTGATTAAAACAGCAGGAATTCGTAGTGCATTAAGAGCAGTATGTCATTGTCTACTTTTATACCTTAACGAAAAAAGAACAAACCTGTCTTTGTTAACAAATCTCGTACATAATAGAACTTAGAGAATAAAGAAGTTTTTGTCGTCAAAGGGTATTTCTGTATGTCTTTTTTAAGCAATATGGTTTTAAATCGTGTACTTAATACACCCTTCCAAACATTTATTGTTCGTGTAAATAAATCTTATATAACAAAATTTCTGCAAATAACAAATATCTCATTAAATTTATGAAATATATTTCGCCTTTTTGAAAAGGGTCCTAAGTAAATACTTTTATTCCAATTCATTTTGTAACAATAAATAATACAATCTGCAGAACAGAAATCCAAAAATACATTGTATACATGTAGCTGGGATTTTGTTTTAAACCGTGGACTTGCAGTTGGATGTCACTGTTCATGAGAAAGTTGCCACTTTATATATCTTACAATAACTTACATGTGTCCTTGAAAGGTTTCCGTCGGACGGACCATCTAGCAAATCAAACGAATGCAAAAACAAGGAATTGCCGGTGCAGTTGCCAGGAAAATTTGTTTTTTGGATATACGAGTAATACATGTGGGTTAGTTGAAGATATAAATAACAATCATGTAAAATAGAACTAAAGTTATAATTCATAAAAATGACATCATAGTAGTATTGACAAATATCCAAGCAAAACCTAATTAAAACATTCCATGTTATTTACTATCAAATTGCATTTAAGGTGAGATAATCAACGTTTACCACTGTCACGAATAATCGTTCTTTTTAAATAAATCAATCATACTTGTAACTATTTTCTTATGAAATTAATTAAATGGGGTTTATATATATATATAATATATATAATTATAATGGTTTATTGTATATATATATATATATATAGGTTATATAAGTAAACATTGGTTTGTATAATTTAACTGTATAAATATTAAAGCAGAATTGAAAATGCCGACACATTTACTGAAAACTGGGATCTGGGGGGGGGGGGTGTATTCATAAAAGAACAATTCATTGTGTAATAAAAGGACATATGACATTCACATCTAATAAGTAAGCAAAACATTTATGCTAGAAATTCCTCACTTATATAATTCCATCGATGCTATGTAACGTTGTTCTTGTCCCTTTATGTGTCATGTTGTCGGCGCGTTTCAGTGAAGTGATCTATTATTAATAGATTAATTCTTATAAAAACAAACAATAAACAGGATTTAAAATATAATGTAAGATACTTCAATGAAATATTAAGCAGTTGTTATCCGTGGTTTTGCATGTTGATATTCCACGTAAAATTATATCTATATCATAAAGAGACTGTTTCTCTCTTTTTCATTCTGTGTATGTTGTCGATGATTTCTTGCGTTTACTGATTTTTTTCTTCAAATATATCTCCACAAAACTTACAATGCAGGTGATTGCTTTAAATTTCATGTTTATTATAATTTAAAAAAATACAATTACTTGTAGCGGAGAGACTTTTTTTAAAATTTGACTGATACATTCTTTTGAGTATAATAATTAAGAAGGAGTATCATATAAAGGCAGACTCGCATTGTATGCTCTCTAACATATTTCTTTTCTATCACGTGTATTTGGGATTCAAAACCTGAGTTGACTCACATCGCTGTCGTGGTTAAGCAAAAGAATCACTGTAGACTTTTGGTGTAGTTGAGGTTTCTTAAAGTAATCATTATTTTATTACTTTTGAATCAACAGTTAAGCCTGAACGAAATATTACACCTAGCCTTGATTGATTCAGATAAAGAAATAATTTACTTTTTCCCCAAAATGTGAAAAATGATACATTTTATCGAACATTCTTCTTCAAAAAATGCACATATAAAATCGCTTTAATGCTGTTTTACAGTGAAAAGAGTGTTCCATATTTCAATACAGGATAAATTTATTTAAAAATTGTTATTGATTAAAGGATAAAGTAAACGATTTCTGTTTTTATCGTGGGCCAATTAAGAATTAACATGATAATTTATTAATTGTGCATATATATTCCTTGAAAAACGTACTACCGAGGCTAGGCTAGATTTTATTCATTTATTCATTTTATTTTCAATCTCCTAAACGGCGATAGAAGTCAAAATTCCGCTATGTTTTGGTGATTTGGGTAGAAAATGAGCAATATTTTGTACTTAATTAAACCTTTCCATTGCTCATCGCATCAAGGTATTCAAATCTGTTCACTTCGCTGAAACATTTTAAAACTGGTTTATGTCTTCGATGCTGGATATTCACGTAATGGCTGAATAATTAGCTACCTTAAATAAGGTTTAACACAAAAATCATGCAAACAGCGAAAGTAAAAATGGACGAAAAAGACGCACAATGAATGCTACCAAAAACTTCTTAAGACCCTGTTTATACATCCCTGTCGGTCTTATAGCCAGCTGACTGTTATCGGGACATACTCGTATGTTATTGTGTAATAACTTCTCTCAAATGTGCATTTCCACATTATCCTTCAATTGAATGTTTATACCTGTTATAAGTCTAGAGCTATGTTCAAAGTGTTTTGGAGACATTTATAAGTGATAATCTTTCCGTAAAATAGTTTTTTCTGTGTTGCTTTCCCGCCTGTTTGATGACGTCATCAAGAGTTTGTGTTAAACTCATGACATCCAAGTGATATAATTGCGGCGGTCAATAGTAAATTAAGACTCCTGTTTAGTCTAAAAAAGTTGTGTGTATAAATAATTTATTTGTCTTCAGTTTAATCTACAGGAATGTGTGTGTTTATAAGAGAACTCAGTCTTATTATTTGTTAGTTACTTGTGTTTATATATGAATTTAGCCGTGGTTTTGTCTACAGCAAGCTGTGCGACAATCTTCAAACGTTTGAAGATGAGGTCCGACGACAAGCTAGTCAGAAGGGGCGGCTTAAACAGGTGGACCTCCGTCTGTGTCGGTTGTGTTTCCGGACTAAGTTTGCAGACGGCATAGGGAAAGTCTGCTTCACATGCCACAAACGTGTCTGTAACCGGTGCGGATCGTTCAAACCACGATGGAACCAGAAGAAAAACAAGGCAAGTATTAAAATCACTCTAAGTCCTGAGTAGAACGCTTGACCTAAAGAGAACAGAACATAATTTTATTTCTTAACAGAGGCCACCGACCCATAATGCAATGTGGTGATACAGAAATACAAATTAGTAAATGCGTTTTAGATAACAAAAAATCAGAAAACTTGCCATATATGATATTGTACACAAAATGATAATATTGTAACGATAATCCCATTTTTAGTCGACGCAAGTCTAACAAAACTGTTAAAATCACTATGTCCACAATCTCACATATATAAAATACAAATTCTAATATTGTTATTTTTTGACATTAAAAAAATCACGAAAGCCATTTTCAGCAACTCGTATTTGTTGATTTTGACGTTTCACAATATTAACAATTAAATACGAAGCAAAAGACCGGTTTCGGTAAATAATGAGATGCTCAATGGTTACTCATACGACTGGTTCAGTTAACATCTTAAAAAATGTTTATAAGAAACCGCCTAAATCTTTCGCCACAGTGAATGTAAAGATTGAATGGCTGATTACTAGAGTGTTGAAAACGATTGACAGGTGAAAGCTTAAACATAATAGAAAAATATGACACATGTCAATAAAGCATGTCAATAAAGCTTTGTGCGCATTTTTTATGATTAAAGTTATATTCAACTTAAAAGTGCCTTCTCTATTCAATTCAAAACAGTCATTATTCTGGTTCTTTATGTTCAAGATCTGTTTACAAATGTAAATGGCAAAATTGCGCAAAAATGAAGAAGATTGAAAGAAAGTAAAACATTTTTATTACTAAAGAATGCCCATAAAAGAATGCACACCAAAGTTATTTTAGTTACACTGACGTTTGCACAAACTAAGTATTACCTTTTTGCAAGTTTTATAAAAAGCATTGTATAAAAAATGGTTTCATTTTCAGATGGTGAAAGGCAAATGGCAGTGTAATATGTGCAACCTGAAGCGTGACGTTGTTGCCATGACAGGTATCTGGTACCATGGCAACGAGGGCCGTCCGGCAATCCCTACAGAAATCTTCCAGAAGAAACTTAGCATATCGGAAATTAGTTCGTCGGAAACTGATGTAAGTTTATACTGTTACTTCTTGCAGATTTTTTTTCTAATGCTATCTATGTTTCCAACCGAATAATTGATGAAAACAGGTACAAACGAGAGAATATGTGTGACTTGAAATTACAAAAAAAAGTAAATAATCTAGAAAAAGAAGTCAAAATGAACGTCATTTGTATGTGCCGGATATTTTTATAATTTAGGATGCTGATTATAGATTTTCTTTAGATTTAAGTAGCATAGTAACTACGTTTGTTTAAGACAAGTTAAGTGGGGTTGTGAAATTGAGTGACAAATAAAAATGGTGAAAAATGTCAATTTTACGTTATTTATTTATTTTTGTTACTTTAGGACTATTATTAAGGTAGATCGCAGTGACCTTTTATCATTATAGTGACATTTATCATACATTGGCAGAGGTAATCCGAACACGAATTTCTGGGTAGGAAAACTGGTGCATCCGCTAGTCAGCTCAAAGACATCCTAAAATATCCGCGACTCGACCACACGGTGTAGTTACAAACAAGCGACCATACATATTAGACCACGTGCGCCCTTTGATTTTTATAAACATATGTAACACTTCAGGAGAATTTGCACCAGATTTCTCAATTTCTCTTTCCCTAACACACTGCATGATTAATCGAATTTTAATTACCTTAATGCCCCATATCGCTTTACTATCTCAACATGGCACAATAATGCAAACAGTAGAACGATGATAGATATCCACTTCCAGACCTAATTTAATTAAAGATCGACCAGGATCTTGATGAAAGTAAGGAAACAGCAAATACAGGAGATAGTGTTTACATTGTAATTTGATAGCTATGTTGGCAAGTTATTGTCCCGCCAACTGTTTTAAAGGAACAATAACTAGTACGCAGTTTTAATGCTTTAGTTTGTTATTAAAGAAGGAAAAAAAGGCAAAACAAGGGCAGAAATCAATCGCCAAACCACCAGGCCATTATGACCGTATCAAGTACATATTATAATAAAACAAACTAAGAAACCCACATTATATTTACGCCAAAAACATGCTAAATCAAGCAAACATTTGGAAATAAGTTTTTCAATGCAAAACAACCAATTTTCTTTTTATCACGAACTAAATATTAACATAAATCAACAAAATAAACAAGAAAGCATGAGAAAAGATATTTATAGAAATTCTACCCGTTTGAGTGACGTATATGAACATATTTACTTATATTTTTCTCGGAGATTTTGACAAGCGCCTAATGAGATCTCATTCTGTCAAAATCGGCTCGAAACAAAATACAACAGCTCGTATTCGTTTACTTCAGTATTAACCGTATTGAATCTTTGTTACAGTTCCATGTCAGTAATGTAAGGTTTAGAAAGACAAGAGCACTTGATGTATTCGTTAAACTTCACACTTCTCGACGAACGGTTGTTTAAAATTCAAAAATGTTAGGTGGTGTCTTATGAATTTACGATGTTTCTCTGGCAAAGAGAGTGAGTATGTGTTCAAAATTGCACGTCGGAACCTGGAAATTCCAAAGTACACCAGAATGCTCCGCTAGGTCTACTAACCAACACATATATTTTTCAGATTTTTTTCTAATTTAGAATTTTAATAAATAAGAGCAATATTTTTTATTTCAATTATATAATTTTCATATTCTTACGCAGGACACCTTAAAATAGTCATTCGTATACCTGTCATGACGAGTCTAGTAACAACGTGGAAATTTTATTGTATTACCATATCCACCAAAATTGAGAAAAAGCTTATTGTCAAGTTTACAATGTATAATAACACAGCTCGTTAACGGTGTGGCTACAAATAAACGTTAAACATTACTTCGCCTTATGTTGAGAATATTACAACTGTCCGGTAATGTTTATTGTAGCAGTGTACATGTAGATATAGGACAAAGGTTAGAGATATTAGCACTCAATCAGTAGAATTAAGCGCTGATAATTGTCTCTTTATACAACCTATCAGCTAAATGCATCTTTTCTATCTTGATATACATGTTAAAATAAGATACTATTGAAAAGCATTGATACTGCCCCCCTTCTACGAAAGTTCAAAGTGCTTACAGGAGACGTTTATCTTTACTTATCAGCCAAATACATTTTTCATTATCTTTCTCATAGTAAATATTTTATTTATTTTTTTCTTTTTTGCACCTTTATAATTTTGCAGTCATTCAAAATTACCAATCGTCAAAAGTTCGAAAAATTGATATAAATAAAACCCAGTCAAAAATGAAAACTTGTTTCTCAATAAAACTAAGATTAAAAGAGTAAGTTTGACCGACAAAGAAGATTAGATCCTTTTTCCGTTCTGAAAACAAATGTGGCATATAGGCGACTGTTGTTTTTTTGTCTGAGTAATTGTTTCTTGTATGCTAACCAAATCCGAGCCTCTTCAATGTTTAAGCACGTGTTTTGTTAACGTACCCACAACATTACTTAAATTAATGTACATTACACATACTGACTGCAATTGGAACTCCTCGGGTAATTCAGTCCTCGGGACAATCATCCCTCGGATGTATCTGGTGCAATGATACTTACAGAAATCACGATCGTTTTGTTCGCCGGAAAACGAAAGAATATGATTAAAATGTAGTTCGCACAAAACAATGGCGTCGTTTGATAGCTGTGTCTTTTGCTGTGCCGGGTAAATTTAACTTGGATGATTTAAATTTGAAGCAGCCACAAAGTGAAGTTTTACTATAGTGAGCTGTCATCCGAGCTGCTGTCTTTGTTTTGACGTCTGTCACAAAGGATGTCCCATTTAGGGAAATGGCTGAGGTAATCCGACTACCTACATACATCCGAGAGATGATTCGTGAATTATCCGAGGTGTTCCGATTGATACTGACTGCTTGCAGTGAACTAGAGATGCGGCATTAATGATATAGTAATATACGGTTAGTTCTCATAATCTACGTTAGGTATGTGACTACTAATGTTATGACAACACATTTAGTTTAATATGATTTGTAGGAATTATGTGAAAATGCCTTTATATTTGTCCCATGCCCCTGCAGGTCATTCATGCCACAAAAGTTCAGGAGATTGCTAAACAAGACCAACAATCGTGTAGTGATTGATATTGTCTGATACCGATATAAGTACCAGACGAATTTATTTAAATGTATCATTATTTGAGAGAAAAGGCATGAACAATGGTGTGACATAAAGTTAAACGGTAAAAGGTCCTAAAGACAGCATATTAAGTTTAATAGGATTCGTAGGAATAAGGTAAAAATACCTATATATGTTGGTTCAAACCTAATAATTGCAGTTATGTGATATGTAAAGGAGGAAACTGCTTAAAGAACACCTTGGGCATATACCAGGTGTCTTCACAAAATGTTAGACTCTAATAAAGTGTCATCTCCAGTTGTGAATGTTGTGAATTATAAAATATTTTGTCAATTTGAGACGGTTGCTGCTTTGGTGGTGCTAAGAATTTCACACGACAGTCATAAACACCAATAAATCTTTGCAATATTTTACTAATTATTGGGTCTTTGTTGAAGTCAAAACAAATTTCCGATGATTTTGACATTAACTTGAATTGAATTGAATTGTCAAACAATGTTTATTGTTTTTACAGGTGATTATAACATTTCGCTTTGATTATGACGGTTATAATGTATTCCTCGACGCATAACATATATTATATATTATATATCAATTATTAGATATATTATATATTTTACATTCCCTCTCGGACTTCGTATGTATTGTTATAATACGAGATGAAGAAAGTGCCTTCGAATTATATAAGAATTTAATTGATATCCTACCATCTACGTCACATTTAGCTGCAATCGCTGCGCTTGTAGTATCTAGGATAAAGTTGTAAGCGACACAACTCTATCGAGATATTGGTTTTGTCTTATGGTGCTCCTGAAACCAGAAGACAGCACTTTAATTCCCATGGAGAGACCGACCACATTTGTTTCGTGACTAAAATCTGACAATTGGAGTTTTATTCATTTCGCTTTCACTGTCGGCATATGCTTTTAAGGAAGGCTTTGTGATTTTACGAGTGTACTTTCAACTTCATTGTAAATTATCAGATGGGCTTTATCAATTTTTCTTCGATAAAGGATTAGATAAGCATAAATGAAAAATGGGAGGAATGCAGGATATTTTTACAGAATTGTGGAGGTGAGTTTCATATTTAATTTGACGAGATAAATATCGGTTTGACTATTTTGTTAAACCGTTAAACAAAAGAATAAAGGCATATTATCCGCAGAAAGAAATGGCATCATTGTTTGGTCTTCTTGTACTTTAAATGCCAAATAGTTGTCATATCGTAATGCTTTGTATTCAACTTTGTTATTTTTAGAAACCTTGTCACCACTTTGAAATTGTGTCCTATGTTTACGATTGCCGTCATATTATAACATTCTAAGGTCGTATTAAGCTTAACTATATTCTTTCTTTGAATGTTTTAGTCGAGTTGATTTTAAAAGAGTCGTTTGCCGAATGCAAAAACAAGTATTAAGTTGGGTTTACCTTTGTAACTTAGTCACAGGCAGACTGCTTAATCATATTGCTAATAAAATAATTACTTCTGTCCTGTTGGCTTCTAACCTTTTCCTTTAACGTCTGTGACACACCGGAAAAAGAGAGAACGTATTTTCATTTTTAATGTTTTACAAAATAGCAAATCACATTAGAATATTTGGATTACAAATTAAACATAATGTCATCTACAACACAACCTTTAAACGTTAAGTTCACCAAGCTTGAAACAGAAAATTAATTACAGTCACTGAAAAAAACATGTGCTCATTTATAACCACACGAAATGTCAGACATATGTCACTGCTTCTTGTCATGAAACAAGAAATGTGAACCAGATTAGAGTAATACTTTTGATAACCTAAACAAATAAACAAAAGGGTTGTGTTGTTTATTTGCAGAAGCAATAATTGTATGCCTTCAAGACTGATCCTGTGGTACATCTCCTTACTCCCCTAAAATTCTATAAGTATTAAATTGAACACAAAACCTTGTTAAAGACAAGTACAATCAATCATGCTATTACAGGTCATGTAGTTACTTAAAAGTAGTATCCGTCATTTTGGGACAAAAGTACATCACAGAACATAAAAAAACCCACAAAGAAATGACAATCTTGAAATGTCAAGCAAAAAGCTGTTTTGTGTGAGAGTTACCATGTAACATCACAAAATATAATTTAATTGAGGTATTTCTGCATAATTACCATAGTTAGCTATGTTTAGAACCAGCGACCAGTATTCTGACACTGATTGAACAACATACGAATAAATATTGAGGACTGAAGATTGATCAGAAGTATAAATTTAAAGGAAATCACATTTGATTCTAAAATATATTAAAAATTGATTAGAAAAATATCGAATTTTAATGTTACAATTTTGTTGCCTTTAAAATATTGAAAAAGTCTTCTTATTATTTTAACTGTGTTGTCATTTAATTCATCCTACAATGATTGTTACTTGTATTTCCTTTGTTGAACATGGGACTTTGTTTCCTCAATTTCATCTTCACATGAACATGATGCTACAACCATTTACACTTTTCTGGTAATTTTCATTTTCGTTAGTCAAAAACTTAATTTCAATTACAAACAACAATGCTGTGTAATTCTTCTAACAAAAACAATACGCCTCTCTGTTCTGAAATCTATGTGGACATTATTTTTCAATGACGTCACTTCTTTCGTCATAACATATCAAAAAACGTCAGCGCTTTGACATTTTTATTCGAATAGATCGGTTTTCTTTTCATTGCTTGCATTTGAGAAACCTATCAGGAAGTGCGAGGTTAGAGCTTTGTAAAACCGGTTAAGCACCCCAGTTGGTTCAATTTGCAGACTGACCGTTCCAAGGCGGTAACGGCTGGGTTTGCTTCTTTTGTTAAACGACTCATCACATATTTGTTCTTACTTTTAAATTTGGCTTGCATGTGAATACCTTTGTCCTGTGCCTGTTCATGGTCTGGTATATGCCGCAATGCCCATAGGACTTTGTCATTTATTCTTATCTGAAGAGATAACTGAACCTAAAAACTAAAGAAACTGTGCCAATGGTATGTTGTTACATTTATGAAATAAAGGCGAGGTTGTTGAAGTACCGCCTTAAATACACACGCTACAAAAAATAATGACAATGGCGTGGGGTTGTCTAAATATTTGAAAGGAAAAGGTACGTGTTTGAGGTTTGTGGTCAATAAGGAAACAATGTCTGCCAACATTCATTATACACTGAAGATCCTATTGATATGCAACGACTGAAGTAGGAAATATCTAACGAACATGCGATGGTGTGCAGGTGTCTTAATGAAATGTCAAACATGTGTTGTATTTGCATGGCCTATATTTAGATAGATGAAAACGCACACAATCTATGGCTGATATTTTGCCGGCAGAATTTTGTGTTAATTGTAATGTAATTAAACCAAAATGTCAATTCTTCAGTGCTTTGGATTATTAATCTTTGTCTAGTGTAATACTTGCGTAAATGAAATGCAAGAACTTAATTAATTCGACCTTACAGGATACCTTCTGTTTTATCACAATAAAGACTTCAATTTTGTGTATCAAGTTGATACAAAGCAAAGCTTGAATCAGATGCCGGCATTACCACTCTAAAACTTAGTATTTATACTTGTGTATAGATTGCTATGCTTAAAACACTATAGTTCCCTCTGCTAAGAAGAGAGGCCACACTGCTAGACTAAAGAACCTTATTGAATTATTTAGTCAAAACATCAGTTGAAGAGATAAATGTCTAAATATTGAATAGAACAACTGTCTTTCACACCAATAGAGTTGTCACATGGATATGTTCGGGGTTGCTATTACATCGGTCTTTTTAAAGAGAAGGCTGCAAATACACGCAGAAAAGTTGTCGGTATTCTGCACCAAAAGAGAAAACATTCTCTACCGTTTCATGCCACAATGGAAAAAGTAGGGCACTAGAATTTACTCTATTGTTTTATGTCATGCAAAGATATCGCAATATCACATAACGCATCATCCTTAAATCTCCATCATTGTTAAAAACATCTACATCATTGTTTAAAATATCTGCATCATTGTCTAAAACATCAGCATTATTGCTTAAAACATCTGCATCCTTGTTTCAAACATCTGCATCAGTATTTAACTAAACAAAGAACATTTTCAAATGAACTATAATCACTTTAACGCCACCGATTTAAGATATCTTGCTCAATTTCTTACGTTACAAAAGGCTTTTTTTATTCACTAAAATAACTGATTTTTGTTAACATACATTAAATGCTTCTGTCTATACCCAAAACACATCTTCACCTACTTAAGTCAACGTATGGTAGAATTACCAATTTGGCCTTAAGGCTATAGTGACCGAATGCAATTTCCGCCACAGTATGTGGTATGTCTGTTAGATTTCTTCATTGTAAATAAATTGTTCGGTGTAGGAGTAGACTTGACAATAGATTCAACGTAATGATTTACACTTTCAAGCTTTTATTATACTACTCATATAAACCAGCTGTTTTTTTTATTTGAACATTTAATTTCTTATTTTAAGTGTAAGTATGGCTAAAAATTAACTTAGGGAGACGCGTATACATAAAAAAAACACATTTTCATTGTTATGTACGCTTATTATACTCAAAGCTGTAAATGTATAACCATATTATTAATATGTTTATTCGTCATAAGTTAATAAAGTAAAACCTATCCAATAAGCAGCAACAGCCTCTTAGCACAACATTCAACCCACTACGCCCCTTTAGTTATATTTGCATGTTAACCTCTTAACCGCACCAACTCTGAGTAAAAGCAAACGGCAATAAAAATATGTCACTAGAGGAGGCTGTGATATCATCTGATTACCATATTTTTCGGCAGAATAAAATCATGTCAAACCTATGAAGATTTAGTATTTTTATTTCTGGTCGTTTCTCACATTTATGTCAATGATATACAATCATGATGCCTTAAAACGCATTTATAGAATCGAGAAATTACTCTTGTATTCAAAATTATTATGCGACACTAGTTTATCTAAATAGGAATACCTGAACATCATGACACAGTTTTGTGACGCTTATTTGCTATCCATCAGTTCAACATCTAGCACTCAATGTACACAAAGGACACATGGAATCGTCATTAACACTTAATTATATTGGCTCGATGGGACCATTACTAGATCCGCCAAGCTGTAGTCAAAACCGGGGTGCTAATTATTGGCATTAAAGTCTGACATTAAGCAAAAAAAAAGAATATGTTTTATCTCTTCCACGCTTATTGATGAAAAAGATATGTTATAAGTGAAAATAACATCAGCGAAAATTTTTAGTGTTATTTTCACTGCATTTTGACGTCGGTTTATTGTTATATATTTTTTATATATTTGTTTCAGTACCAAATGATTTGCTGGTAATACAGTGTAACTGCTTTCTGTTAAAACACAAGCAAATGTTGTTACAATAAATATATATACATTGAAACTAATTTGTATCTGGGGGGAGGGGGGGGGAGGGGGTGTGGAGGGAGGTCGACATTAAGCACAAAGAAGCTACAATTGGGAAATATATTTATAGGAAAGTGACAATTAAAATGAAAATAACCTAACATCAACATAAAAGAAACAGAAAAGTTGCTGATTTCAGTGTTAGATCGCATTTTAATGTAGAGATATTATTTTCTTGATATCGTACTTCAACAAAGGTACTTTAACTACGATATTTCCCGTTCACCGGCTATGTGGGATATTTAACTGTGAAACATATACAACTCATTTATATATAACATATATTTTTTATACTTTATAATATATATATATATATATATATATATATATAGAGAGAGAGAGAGAGAGAGAGAGAGAGAGAGAGAGAGAGAGAGAGAGAGAGAGAGAGAGAGAGAGAGGAGAAAGAGAGAGAGAGAGTGAGAGAGAAAGAGAGTGAGAGAGAAAAGGAGAGATAATGTATGTGTATGCGTGTTTAGAATGGCTGATTGTGATTGCAATGACCAAATTCCTCGTATCCTCACACACATCTTCTTGCACACACACATTCGCACACATTCACACAGGCACACACGCACACACACACAAACATACATATTTGAGTTCACGTCACATTTGAAAAGAAAACTGCCTAAGGAAGTTTTTAAAATTTTCTGGACGCTGTTAAATTCAAAGGCTGTTATAATAATTGGAAAGACTATCTCACAGTACAGTTATAAGTAGCACAGCGGTATCGGGATATTGACTCGGAAGCTGTATGCTTCTGAGTGTAGTAAAACAGATCCTCCATTCATACGCATTATTCGCCACATTCGAGTCAAATACCCTACAGTTGGAGTTGTATTCAGTTCGTTTTTATAGTCAACCAATGTGTTTCATACTGGATGTTACTTTCTATGTGTACATAATTTGTGTTTGTTTTCAATTTTGTTGAGACGTTAGTTTAAGTTTTCTCTAAATGAAACATGGAAGAAATGCAGGATATGTTTACAGAATTGTGCAGGCAAGTTTTTTCGTATTTTACAATTTTATGTAATAGATATATATTAATTTAATTTAGTTGTGTTTGTTGAATATGATTTCTTATAAATGAAAAAATATGCATTGTATGTTAAATATTAATCTAAAACCATGCGTTCTTCAGTGTTTTACTATAACGAAATTTCATAATAAGTTTCTTCATATTAAGTACCATATCTTTGGCTTTCATGCAAATGTGCTTTAGTTTAAGAATCTTTTTTTTCAATATACGAGTGCAGTTTTAATTGATTGACTCTATAATATTCGGCAAAGTAAATAATAAATCTGTTTTTAACCTTTTAATTCATCATTAAGTATTTTTTACAGAAAATCTTATTACACGCAAAAACAGTACTAAACAAGTAATAGCGTGTAGTAATAGTGTAGCTTTTGTGTAAATGTTTGTGGTACTTCTTCAACCAAAATATTTAATAGAATTATTAACAACAAATGATCAGTTTACAAGGTTTTGATGTATAGAAAGTTTTGTACAAGGTGAAGGTACATACAATTGGGTAAGCATAACCTTACCATAATTTGTCTCCTTGGTGTGGAATATAATGAAATCATAAATAAGGTGTTTGTAAGGAAAAAACTCAAAATTCTTAGCCACAGTTCATTTAAATCTTATTAAAGTGGAATACTATTATACCATTGTCAACAAAAGTTAAATTGAACGTTTTCTTACAACTTGATCTCAGGTCATTACAGAAAACATTATAGAACCAATTTAATTGGAAGCTATTTTATCGAAGTTGTAATATTTTAATAAATATGGCATGTATTATGTGTTTTGTGATATTACACTGGCACACATAAACTATATAATGAAATATATATTTGCTGCTAATGCTACTCTGCAGGATTTTTTATCTGTTTTATTTTCACGGTCCAAATCATTTACTTTTAAAATATGGTAAATATATTAGATTTAAGAATACCAATATAAGAATATATGACGAAGTCCTATGAGCATTGCAACATATACCAAACTCCGAAAAGGCACAGAACAAAGGTATTTCACATGCAAGCCAAGCGAAAAGTAAAAAAAAAATTGTGATGTGTCATTTAACGAAAAGAGCAAACTCGACAGTTACCGCCTTGGAACGGTCAGTCGGCAAAATGGACCGACTGGGGTGCTTATAAATCTCGATGATGTAATTGTTTACAGTTTTGATCCATTTATGTAATATGTATATTATATTCAAAGTAGGACTTAAATGACTGACCTTGATGGGTTCAAAGTAAGAAATACTGTATATATAGTTTTCAAGTATAACTTTGCTGTTTTAATCTCAACTCAGTATTGATTGTTCTTCCTTTATGACAAACATACATATAAGAAAAATTCAAAAGGTAGTTTGAGGGAAGCTTTCTTATGGTATGGTATCAATAGTAATATCAGTAAAGTAGAACAGCCTATGTCACTAACTATGATATCGCTTAATTTAGTTCAAACTTAGACTTTTGGATAATTTTTATCGTTTAAGTCTACATTATATATGTATTTCTTTGATTTTCTGTTGTATAACTTTAAAGACTAAGCAATACAAATCTTACCCGCCTTTTCTGCTTCTGAAATGAAGCTTGCAATAATGTCATGTCTATAAGCTGTCACATAGTTTGAATAATTTATACTTTTTTAAATAACAAAGCCTTTTGAAGCACTCTTAATCATTAAAACAAAAACAATTCGTAAGATGTTTGGGCCTTTGTTTGTTTAGCCTGAAATAGGAAACGCTAAAGAATAAGTAATTTAACTTTCCCTTACCACAAGTTAAATGTTTGACCTTGACTTCAACTTGATTGTAAGATGTGCCTAGCATATACACCAATTTATGACGACAGAATGTACGCTGTTTGAGCTCTGTTAAACTGGGTTTAACTCACCCCCGACCCAAATCTGATCTTTACCGACTTGCAGTTCTTGTGATAACCGTTAGGTTGTTGTTGTTGTTTTTTTGTTGTTGTTTTTTTGTAATTTATCGTCTAAGTGTTTTGTCACTTTTGCATCACACTGGTATTTTATTACCTGTGATATCTATATGTCATTATAATTAGTTCTAGATTTTCTATAGCTGTTTTTCAAAAGATATTGTCAAATCAGTGATAAACTTGAGAACAGTGCTCTCCGGTGATTTGGCTCGCACCTGGATTTGTTTTTCGTGGAAAATTTGTGCCTCAATTATCTTCCTGAAAATTTGTATACGTTGTCATTCATTATTTATATGATATTTCACCCTTAATTAAAATTATAACTTTTTAATATGTATTAATGACTAGACTTCTCGATTTACTATATTATACGATAGGACCATACGACCATAACATCAAAATATATTGAAGCCATTCAGGAAAACGACCGTGTGAAATATCCATTTTATTTGGTGTATTTCTCTGTCTGCAGGTTAAATGCACTTTTGGAAGACTTTAAGTAGTTAATTTTGTAAAACTTACCTTTTTCAGTTGAAGATTGTAGCAATGGTTGGTAATATAATGCGTCCTTTTTCACAGTTAGATTAATTTTTGATCAAGGAAGATCAACCAAATGACTAAAGGAGGAATATTTATGTCATTCTTTCAAAGCATATAAATGCAAATAAGTACAACTAACCATATAATGTAAAAAGCGCAATAAAACTAGAGTAATATCCATAAAAATTCTAACTATAGTTTCCTACCTTCACAAAGAACAATTCTTTAAGGTAATAAAATTATATTGCATCAAAGGGCACGTCTTAATTCAATTATATGCCGTGGTCTGTCACAAGAACATTGACCAGTGTGCTGGAATGATTTCTAAGATATTCAGACGAAGAAGGGAAACACGTTTTTTATGTGTGTGTCTGCGCTTAATGTCAGACGTTTCACATTTCAGGTTTAAATGTTTAAAGTGCCAGGCGGTTCAAGACACATTACATAAAGAGATTTTTTACAAAATATATTTTTTTAACATTTTTATTGTTACCTTGGCATCAGTGCCTCTGTGGTTTCTTCATTGCTTCGTCACCAAGAATTCAATGTGAATTAAAATAAACTATGTATACATCAACACAAACTTGAGGCAAGTTACAATAGTACTGTAGATGTCCCTAAATTAGATTTTCTGTTAGATGTTATACCGTGCGAAACGTTCAAATGTGTAACTGGAAAAGAGCACACAGTCCAGTGGCTGGTAAAACATTGCACTGAACAATTAAAGCTGTTCATGATTTTCTAGATAAAACCTTCTCGTCAATACCCTGTATGTTTGGTTTGGATCAAAAGCTGTCCCTGACTCTGATTGAAAACATTAAGCAATGCTTTATAATACCTACTTAAACAAACGTGTTAATATATAGTGAAATAGATTTAAATACATACTTGTGATGAGGTAGAAATGAGAAGGTGTTGTGTTGTAATATAGCACAAGAGCGCTGCCACATACGTAAGACATTATTGGTGTATATAGGCCAAGCATAACAATAATCCTTATTACAAATACGCAAATAAGTTCACCGGTGTCTGCACGAACTGACCGATCTAAGCTGCAGTTTCATGTCATTTGAACATAGTAAGCTGGGTATATGTGATTGCCATTCTGTAAGTTTTCCTTCGCAGCTGAAAGATACTGCAATATTGCTTCAGTCAATGGTCCGGTCAAATCACTGTTATCTTATTGGTCAGTTCGAATTTGATAATATGGAATATGTTCTTACACTGATGTTTTTCTTAGTACTTACCTACACGGAAGGTGTCAAGTTGACGAACTTGTGCCACTAGTATTAAACTTAACTAGACGGTTTTATTAGTTTGCACCATCACAAGTCATTGTCAATGCCATCAAATCCACATGTGTGCCAATGTTAAGCTGTTGCATGATACTCTGATCGATCCAAGTCGGGGGTAATGTCTAAATACGAGTAATATCTAAAACATGATTGCTTGATTGCATGTTTCCTTGAGGGCTTACGTGATTATATGGTAATAACTGTTTGCCACGTACAGTTGTTTGTATTTTTTGTACGATGATATGTTACTTAATGTAAAGATTTCATTAAACCATTTAGCTACATTTGTTTTAGATTCAACCTTATTAATAATATGTGTGATATGTATTTGAATTGTAAGATGAAGCATATTTTTAAAGTCATTTATTACGTGTTAACGTTATACAGAGCCAACAAATGGACTATTATGGTGGTACTATCTTGAGTACATTTTCTGACGCTGGTCGCAATGCCAAGAAAAATCAACTAATGCATTTACTGATTGGCGGGTTTGTTACTCAATTTACATTATTTCAAGATAATACTACACCTTCAGAGACTACATATAAGACGCAATAAGAAGTAACTCAAGTTATCTGAGAAAAAAAACTTTAAACGTATGATTGGTGAAAAGAATTTCATTTGTCAGCATCACAAAACTCTTTTTATTCTGTTTGTATAAAGAGTGTGCAGTAGAAATATGCCCTATTACGCCCTTTAAGTTACCTCGTAGAAAGATCAAATTATCAGTAAATAAATATCTTGAACTGTGACTCGATATTGAAGTCATTAAACCTTCTTTATGATTCTATTTCTGCAGGCTCGTATACGTATGTGGTTTTGCTTGTGTGAATGGTATAGATAGAATAAGGTACATTTGTAAATCTTGGATTGTTTGACACTTTTTTGCTAATACCTTGATCAGATCCTGTAATCAACACATTGGTGCTAAGAAATTAAGATACTTAAAAGGTATAGGCTCGTATATATAAATAATGGTAGAAATCTGTCTTCCCCTAAAACTAAGAACATTCCTTTAATTCTGAAAAAATGCAGATAACGACAATTTTCTGAGTCCATAATTTGGGAGTTTTTTATATATAAATATTATTAAATGTGACATTCGTTTGTTTGTTTGGCTGATTGTTTGGTTATTTGTTTGTTTGTTTGTTACATCGCATCGACACCTGTTTGGTCATATTGGCGACCCCCAGATTGGTAAAACCACCGGCACACCGCAATTATGAAATTTATCAGTTAAGGTACCTTCCTAGCAATAGCTCAGGTAAATGTACCTTCCTAGCAATACCTCAGGTAAATGTACCTTCCCAGCAATAGCTCATGTAATTGTACCTTCCTAGCAATAGCTCAGGTAAATGTACCTACTCAGCAATAGCTCAGGTAAATGTACCTTCCTAAGAATAGCTCGGGTAAATGTACCTTCCTAGCCATAGCTCAGGTAAATGTACACTCCTAGTAATAGCTCAGGTAAATATACCTTCATAGCAATAGCTCAGGCAAATGTACATTACTAGCAATAGCTCAGGTAAATGCACCTTCCTAGCAGTAGCTCATGTAAATGTACATTCCTGGCAGTAGCTCATGTAAATGCAGACTATCCAGTAAACCATCTCAGTTATTATATATTTATTATGCTTTATGAGCGTTGCAAAGTGCGACGATACTGTCTTATCCATTTTCATTAGGAGATAAACGATTGTCGGCATACTGGCTTGCGGCAGTAAAATGTAATTAAATAACATAAATGTTATTTGCATACGCTTTGATAAAGTGAAGTTTTTGTATGGTTTAATATAATTATGTACTTATGTCAGCTTTATACAGTTTTTTCTAAATGGAATTAAAATACATTTCACAAATGGCTCCGTATCAGTTGAGTTTAAATGATGCTGTTAACTGTAACTTTTTCTGTTAGCTTATCATCCCGATAATAGGTCTACAAGTCGAAGAATCCTTATCCTTATATTTACTTTTGTAACGCATTTATGGCGAAGAATGTTAACTTCTTGCCGCTGTCTGGGTTTGAAAACATTACCTCTGGTACCGTTACT
This sequence comes from Sinonovacula constricta, assembly GCA_007844125.1. Lineage (NCBI taxonomy): Eukaryota > Metazoa > Mollusca > Bivalvia > Cardiida > Solecurtidae > Sinonovacula > Sinonovacula constricta. The sequence goes on along the minus strand of CM017562.1, from coordinate 8,415,815 downwards.
AGAGTCGACGTTCTACTGACTATGCTTCAGTATCGGAATGCAAAAAATATGTTTATGTTTATGTGTTTATGTTTATTGGGTTTATCGTCCCACCAACAGTATTTCTGTTATCAGGAGACGGTGTTCAGTTGAAGCAATTATAGTGCTGCATTCTCTGTGTATGGCATGCCGTGAACACCTGGCATGATACCAGTCACATTATCATGGCACCGGTGCAACCAGTCGTGGAACTACCCTTATATTTGCTTAAGCGTTGAAAGGGAGCAATAACACTACCATTTCGAACGAGCTATGTCGCGACCCGTGATCGAATCTTCGAGGCCTCCCGTAACTGGAGCCGATGCTCTACCGATTGCGCTACCAGATCCGGTGCCAAACAGTTGCAGGAGTTGCCTATATACACTGAATTTGTTGTCAGTTTGCCAGGAGTGGAATAGAAAATTTGTATGTCTCTGTAAAATACACAAGCGCCTGCACGAAATGTCGGTCTTAAGAAGTGATTTTATGTTTATAATGTCAACTTCAGCGCATATTACTGTTTTAAGATGCCTTAATATCAGTTGAACGCGTTTCAAAATCCTAAATTCAAACAAAATACGATAACAACGGCGCATGAAATACTGTTAATTTCATCTGACCACGAACAGGCTACTGAAACCCAATAAATATTACACCCAATACATAAAAACACTGAATGTGACGTAACTGCTGCTTATAATACGACGTCATCATTGAAGTCATAGTATACGGCATCGCGTAGATTGCCATTTTCAATTTTCAAAAAGCTCAATTTAAACTACACGCAATATATTACTGATAAAAAATAACATGAAGGAATATTGATCCATTTGAACATAACCCCGTTGTAATGGCCCCAATACATTAACACCTATTATAGCTTTGCACTATGAAATCAAGCTGCGGCACAATATATGTATATTATTTAACGTCGATCGATCTCAGTTAGACGTTGAGGTGAAAACAAACACCTAGTTGACAGGATTTGTCTTTGTTGGAGAAGATTGAACTGACCGTGAGACGGGCGTAATCAAGCTGTAGAGTATGCCAGACATGCAATTAATAATTAAACAACAGCATTAGATGCATCTACACATTATTTGTATCATGTTTAACTGGTCTTAGAAGAGGAAATAAACAAAGTAAGTCAAACCGGTCGATTTTCTTTCTGTATGTATAACGAAAAGTCCAATGAATGAATAAACATGTATTTATTTAAACATATTTGTCATCGTTTTAACATTTTATGTAAAGCTATCTTTCTTGATAAATTTTGACAGTAATTTGTTTAGCTGCAAGAGAGTAGTTTCTATACATGGAAGTATTCTAGTCGGGATCACTATCACTAGAGACAAGTATTAAATTTGCTTGTAAATACAAATTTCAACATGTAAGAGCTAGAATAGAGTAATAGCATATGTTGTCACATCGTTGACACAAAGTGACTGAAGTGTCAGAACTTTCAGAATATGGACAATGTTTTCAATCCATATATTGCATAGGCGTATCTGAGCTTTCGTATTGCAATTTAAGCAAAGGTGTGTTGATAAACATTTATAGAACACATAAACAAATAGAAATATCGATCAAAGTATGGTTTCCGATTTAAACAAACATCAAAGTTTATTTAGCAAGAATGTCAACAAAAACACATTTACAGCTCGTGTCTATTCGGGGACATTGACACTTGAGTGGTCTCAACTCGATGAACCAATAAAGTATCGATCTTTTAGGTTGGGCACCATTATTTGAACCTCAATTATCGCGAGCAATGATTATTAATGCACCTTCTGCAAAAACAAGAAATTGCAATTACAGGTTTAATGGACCAGTCTTTTTTGTTTACACATATCGATTTAGACGTGAAATATGAATGTGAGTTAGATAAAATAATCTTACTAATTAAAGTATTATTAAAGAATTATCAGCTTTGTTCAGGAATAAATCCACCGATTCTCGTTATGTCTTAAGGTTACAATAGAGTGTGTATGAAAAAGACACACAGCTATAATTGCGTTTATCAATGAATAGATAACCGAGCCTTAAATGCTCACAATTATATTTTACACATTAAAACTTAATATAGACCAATTTCTCCTAGTCCATTGTACATTGCAGAGAGTTACATTAAAATGTGAACTCTACATATAAGTTTGATATATACTCGGTTTTAGTACTTAGAAAATATATTCTATATGTATTCTTACTACATATTTTATAACGGCAAAAATATGGACTAGAATTTGAATTGTTTATAATTAACAACAAAACTCCTTTTTAGAGCACCACCATCAAAGCCGAGAAAGATTTTTGCTAAATGTTGTTAACATATTAATGCGCATGTATAATATATTAGCACCATATCACTATTACAAATTATTACCCATATCAGGATTCTGTTCGGCATACATTATCGCAGAATTCATAGCTATTTGTGATGAGCTTACCCAACCGAAATGCTTCCATGGTTATTTTATCTACAGTGCTAATACTAATCAATTCTTCTTTGCACCCGAGTGACTTGAACAAGATTGTTTTATGCTTAATAACAGTAATTGTGCATAGGAGGAATGTACATGTAAATATCAATAGAGTGACATGTGCTTGGATTGTAATCAATGTATATATAGTGCAGACTTTCGGATTTGATATGTAAATTTTCGTCATAAAACCAACGTAATATTACAGTCCAAACATAGTTATTGACTTATATTCTATTTTCTGAATATATTGACACATTGTTTTACAATAATGCTTTTGTTATTTCTCTTTTTTCTATAGTTAATTATTTTGTTTTCCGTACTTTTTTACCAAATAGTGTTCATTGTTTTGTTTGAATCTATCGTAAATGTACAAAAAATTCAATGTCGTCTAGTTCACATACTTATTTCAAATATTTTGTTTTACAGGTATGTACATACCTCCGGTATAAATCGTTTAGGTTTGGTCATGTTAGTGACATTTTGACTGTTTATGCTAATAATGTACATAATTTTCTCGTCATACGTGTGTAAATGCTATCTACTATCTGATTTGTTGCATCAGTCCAATAGCCATTTTTCTTATTAATTAGTCACAAACCGTTATTGGACAATATTATTACATTTAGTAAGATAAGTGACAAGTGACATATCAATCACCTTATTGCTTTTAATTATGAGAGAGAGAGAGAGAGAGAGAGAGAGAGAAAGGGGTAGAGACACAGAGAGAGAGAGAGAGAGAGAGAGAGAGAGAGAGAGAGAGAGAAAGGGGTAGAGACACAGAGAGAGAGAGAGAGAGAGAGAGAGAGAGAGAGAGAGAGGAGAGTTAGATGGAGAAAGTGAGAGACGAGAGTGAGAGAAAGAGGGAAATGATAATAATTAACAATATGTGAGCGAATCCTAAAATGTTTGTACTTATAGTGCCTAGCAAATGTTTTGGTTTGCTATTCGGTAGACATCTGGGTTCATTGTAGGGGATTTGCTATTTATATATAAATATATATAATATATGTCTATTTTAACGACATGAATGCCGCAATGTCGTTTATATAGTGCCTCTTAAGCTAGGAGCTGCGGCATATCCCCGAGGTTAACGTATGCTTGGTTTGGTATAGTTGTTTGCAATCTCCGGCATATTTATGTTACTTTAATTATACGATTTCACAGTACAGTTAAAAATTACCACAGCTGTTTTAAGATATTGGGTTTGCGACTGTATGTTCTGAGACCAGTAAAACAGGGCCTCCAGTAGTTTCCGTATCTTCGAGTTAAATATCTAACGACTGGATTTGTATTAAGTCCGTTTTAAAGTCACCCAGTGTTTTTCAAGGTCGAGATGTTGCCTTATATGTGTACATCATTTATTTTTATTGATTTCATGCCGAATTTAATTTGACATAAATGAAACATGGAAGGCATACAAGATATGGTTACAGAATTGTTTGTTTGCTGTTTTGCTTTTTGAAATACATCGCAGCGACTAATTATGATGGCGTTATGGCGACGTCCAGCTGTTCTGGTGGAGGAAGACCCCAGACAAATAGAACCACCGGCACAACGCAAGTCAGCTGGAAGACGTTCTCACATTAAGTCCTTCACCTCGAACTGGACTCTGATCCACTTGGTTGGAGGTTAGAGGAGTACAAATCGGCGCAAGCTTTTGTCCTACATTTTAATTTACTGAAATAATCATTTAGTTTTGCTTGATGGATTAAGTAATAACGTGTATTGAAATTATACTAAAAAATGTTTACTTAAACGACAATGTATTTGAAGATGCATTTCCATTTGAAATAAGTTTTAGTAAAAAAGAGAAGATGTTTGCGTAAGCAATGAACACGTATGCATTAACATGGTTGTGCAGTAATATAGTTACACAAAATATTATCTATCTGTTGTGTTCCTGGTTTTACTTTTGTTTATGATTTAGATTATTATTTTATAGAATTTTTTGTAATCATGTGCGAAACATTACCATGACAATACTACACTAGTTTTGTGTGAATGTTAAAGGTTCTTCTTTTAACCAAACAGTAAAGAATTAAACAACACAAAATGACCAATATACTATGTTGTGATATAAAAGTACTTCTTGCAAAAGCTGAAGATACATACAAATGGTTAATAATAATCATAATACAATGTGTATACCTAGTCTGAAAAAAAACATTAAAAAAAAAAACATAAAAGTATCCAGGTCTCTGCAAGAAATCATGTCAAAACTTAGAAGCAGTTCATTTAAAGCACATAGTAGCATACTATTTATATAAATATAAATGGAGGTTAAATTTTGTTACGACTTGATAACCAATAAGTATAGAAAATTCATGCTAACTTCAACATGTGTGAAAAAAATACCTTCTAAATGACACAAATACATACATTTGCAGGGTTTATATACATAAATAATACGCGCATATGCATAAATTATATAATGAAACACAAATATACTGCTTATGCCGCTTTGCATTTTAAATATCATTGTTCACTGCCGAAACCATTTATATACTTAAAAATGTTTACGTGCAAGGCAGCGCAAATAAATAATAACTCGCAAACTACCACGTTCCTACATGTAACTTTAGATGACGAAATTGTGTTAAAATTTTATCCGTGTTCGTGATATGTTTCTAATTAATCTTATTAATTTTTTAATAAGAGGTAGTAAAAAGTCATGAAATATATCTTGGATAAATTTACCTTAAAGAAAGTTAAAACAAAGTTAACAAATGTATTCTGAATCTTATATAATGGGTACAAATATTGCTTAGGTAAGCTTAACTCGGTAGCTTTTTTGCATTTCCTTTTATTACCTGCATACAAAGAGTAAATTACATCACGACATTTCACGTAAACATCATAATTGGTAAGAAACTGACATGTCAGTAGTGTATTTAACGAAAAGGAAATACTACTTACTAAAATATATTGTTTTATGTAGTTCAAACATTAAGCCGATTGTTAATTTTTTAAGTGTGATTTGCAGTGTTTCTCTTTGCTTCTGAATTACTACTTAATTTCTTAGCGACACAAATCTGGTTCGCTTCTTGTTAAAGTAGTATATTTTGTCCATAAAGCCAAGTCTTCAATTTGTCACATCTGTTGAACATTTATTAAAAAGATATTTTAACCTTGTAAAACATATACTTCAAGGCTTTTTATCACTTGGACATGACAAAACATATCTAAGAATAGGTATTTTAATTCTATGTGTAGGCGTTTGTTTGATAAGCATAAAATATTAAACGCTTAAGTATGTTTAATGTAACTGTCCCTTTACCAGATGAAGATTGCCAGACCTTCACTGACTGTAAACGAACCAGGCTTTGAAAAAATCGTATGACTGAGCCCAGGAAGTACTCGGCTAGAGCTTTGTAACACCAGTTCAGAACACTTGCGGATCGTTTAATATATAACTGTTGGGTTTCTTCAATCTTTTGTAATGTATTGCCGCACTGTTTTGTCACCTTTTTCATTACACTGAAATGTACATACCTGTGTCTAGTGATTTGTAAGTTGTTTTTTTATGATAGTAATGTTTCCTTGTTATGATTTCTTATTTCCAAGTTCTGACTGTTTTCTGACTATTTACTACACCTACTTTTTCAAACATTATGTTATAACTAATAAGGCCTTAATGGAAGGCGGTGTGTATTTTTCCCTTTTATTTGGTATCATGGTTCTCGCATTGTTCCAGGACTAACGCACGATTTAAACATATGTAGATAGGTATTAGTGTTATATTTTTAGTAAATCTTTTTAATTTAGTAGATTGTAACATTGGTTCCTGATATGAAACGTCGTTTAAGATGTTTTAGATTAACGTTAAATCAAGGAAAATCAAACCAAATGACCCAAATGAAAACAAAGTTACGCATTTTAATGTCAATCAGAAAAAAGAACTATTAATGCCAATATATATATATATATTTCTTCACCCCAAATAAACACTCCTGAAATTAAAAAAAATATATGTTGTTTCAAAGCAAACTTCTTAATTAAAATTCAGAGGTTAGTATGAAATTATTAAAAACTAAAGAAATATGAACATAGTTAAACTGGAAATTATTGACTAAGATTCTTTTAGGTTACTAATCCCAGGTGTATTTTACTCAAATGAAACTCCCGTGATCCCTTACTAGAACATTGACAATGGTCTATGAATGCTCAGTTTGATATTTAAACGAACAAGCGAAACAGATTTTTTTTGTATCTTCGCTAAATGTCAGACGTTTTACATTTCAGGTTTTAATGTTTGACATGCCAGGCTCAGGACACATTAAATGAAGAGCTTATTTCTAGAATACTTTTTTTTAACATTTCAATGGAATGTGAGAATACTACACAAGTGACTTGAATTCCACACGATTTAATGTCTTTTTGGTGTAAGAGTTTGACGCTGCTTAATTGCTTATTGGATTAAGCTTATTTTGCGGGTCAGTCCGTTCTTCTCCATAAGGCAAAAAATGAGTAAGTGTTTTGATTTAATGGTGTGAGCAGATATGAGCTGCCACATACTTAAGCAATAAGCGGTGTTAGTAGGTCAAGTCTAAAAAGAATCTTATTGACTAACACGCAAATAAATTCACATTCACAGGTGAGTGCATGAAATGACTGCAATTTGCTGTAGTTTCGTGTCATATGTACAAGGTAAGCTGGATATATGTGTATGACATCATGTACATACTCCTTCGCTGAAAGCTACTGGAATATTGCTTCAGTCAATGACCCGGTCAAATCACTGACATCTTACTGGTTTAATAATATGGTATATGTTCTTACGCTGTGCTCTTAGTACACAGCCGATGTAAAGTTGATAGAACCTGCGACAAGCGTTTAAATCCATCTGACGGAATTATTAGTTTGAGCAATCACAAGTCATTATCTAGACCATAAAATCCACATGTGCGCCAATATTAAGATCTTGCATGACACAGAGAATAATGATCGATCCCTGCCGGATGTGAAGTCTGAACATGAAAAATATCTAAAACGTGATTGCATGATTGCATGTCTCCATTGGTGCTTACGAAAAAAAATAATCATATGAGTTTGTCACATAAAATGGTATTCAAACTTATATGAATTGCGACATAAATTTTTATGCTATTAGATCTTGTCATACGTACAGATGTTTTAGACTTTAATAATCAAAACTTTTCATGTGACTGAGTTATCGTTTAGTCTAAACTGTGCAGCTCAGTACATGAAGGATATGTGTGATATGTGTCTGAATTGTAAAATGAAGCATGTTAAACTGCCTTTAGTTACATTTTAACGCCGTGGAGAGACAGCGAATATACTCGTATTATTTTGTTTTAAGTACAATCTCTGTCGTTGCTCGAAGTCGTATTTCATTTAGCTGGTCTTTAACAAGTAATCTTTACCAAACCATGTTAACTTCTTTGACATATCGTTTCTCCGGGTTGTAAACCTGGTGTCTCTCGCACCTGGAGTCGACGCTGTACTGACTGGGCTTTCATGTCGTATAGGCAGAGACAGTATCAGATTTCAAACCATCGTCTGAGAGCTGCCACATATGCATTGGCTTTGGTGTCAGTTTGCCGGGCGAAGAACGGAAATTTACTTTAGATTTTAAGGTCTAAAATACTAAATTTTCTACAAGAAATGTAGGTCTCAAAAAGCGGTTTCGTATTACAAATGTCAACTTCAGCACATGATACTGTAATGACAACACTGTTTATCTGGTCTGGTCAGAAAAATAGGCTACTGCAGCTCAGAATTACATATTTACATTTTTATTACAGTAATCATGTGTCCTTTTCACTGTGTGTGACGTAACTACATTTTTATAATATGAAGTTATCAATTAACTAGTAGTATACGATATATTTAATTTCATACGCGCCCCCAATAGTCCTGATTTGCAATTTCAATAGGAAAATATAAAAGTCCACTAAAAATTAACATAGATATATAAAGTCGAACTATCTCTAGACAATGCGTAAAGCGTAAACATAAGAGAGACAAAATCAGAGACGAGACATTGCACACAAAAAGATAACAAAAACATTTACCGCCTTGGAACGTCCGGTCGGCAAAACGACCGACTTGGCTTCTTAAACCTGATTTGTGAAGCGCTCCAACCTCGCACTTCCTGAAAGGTTTTCTCAATAGCAGTGTAAATAAAAAAATGTCCCATAAACGTGATATAACAAACAGCCAGCACCTGCATCGGGTGTTAAAACTGATAAAAGGATATTATATGCAAACAAAATAAGTCTTATTATTATAAACGATCAACTTATGCACAATATGTACAGAAGATAAAAGCCTCGGCAACCCAAAACTTCCAAATGAGAGAGAGGCCTGAATTAAAACAGTGCAAGTGATGACGCACAACAAGAACATGTCAATGACGTCATAAAATATTTAAAAAAAATAGTGACGTAATATGTTACATTAAAGAGCGGAACATGAAATTACGATGGAAATCATCGAATTTTATATGACAAACCAAACCAACAAAACAAAGAAAAACAATGAATGCAGCACTATGGAAAGGTAGTAAGTTAAGAAAACTAAATGTTTTGTTATAATAGGCTGAGGATTTATCCGCAATATTATATATAATTAAGGCAATAAAAATCCCGAAGTGCTTTTGACACCATTAAATTGAACTTGCTTCTTATGTCTTGTGCTAGTTCAATTTTATAATATATTGTAATTTTCATAGGACATAGTAAATGCCCATTTTCTTTATATTTGAATTTTTTGTGGAAATATAAAATTGTCAACTCAAATTACTTAAACTAGATAACCCGGAAAGTACAATATATCTCGTTAATGGATATTGATCTATAAATCATACCATGTTGTACTGACCCTATACTTGTTTTGGGCCAATACATTAACAGTTTTTATAGCTTTGCGCTTGCAGAAATCAAGCTGTGGATCTTAATATGCATATTGTTTAACGTGGATCGATATCATTCAGACGTTCGGGCGAAAACAGAGACCTCGATGACACGATTCGTGCTTGTTGTGGCAAACAGAACTGACCGTGAGGCGGGAGCAACCAAGCTGTAGAATACACCAGACATGCGATTTATAAATTAATCATTGACATAAGATGTATCACAAAATTACTTTCATAAAGTTTAATTAGTCTAAGAAGACAGTAGGTAAGATAAACAGGCAATTTTTCGTCACTTTATATAACGAAAAGTTCAGTAAATGCAGCAACAGGATTTTATGCATTTTTTGAAATATATTTTATTATCGTTTAAACAAATCTTAAACTTTTTTGACGGGGTTTGGTTTGGTTCAGCTGCAAAACGTGGCGTAATTACAGTGGAAGATGGTCTAGTCGGGATCGAATCTTTCCGTGGCCAAGAATAAAATTTTATATTACCTGCAAATATCTAAGATCTATAATATGAACACTTGTCTTGTTCTCTTGTTGCCTTGTTGTCGCATCATTGTCCGAAAGTGTCAGAAATGTCAGAAAGGGGACAATGTTTTAATACCAGATATTGCATAGCAGTGCCTGTGCTTTTGTACTGAAGCGAGGGTGTGTTGATAAATATATGTATGTACGAAACACATAGACAAGGGCAAGTATAAAGGCAGGTCCACTATTAGTTGGCCCAGTGTCAGGATAATGTGACTGGGTGTGGTATCATGCCAGCTGATCACGGCATGCTATACACAGTTAAGGCAGCACTATATCTGCTTCAAGTGGTCACCGTCTCCAGATAACTGAGATACTGTTGGTCGGACGATAAACCCAACAAATAAACAAACAGACAAAGGAAATATTGATCAACGTATGGTTTCCGATTTAAACCAACATAGAAGTGTTTTTTGCAAGAATGTCAATGCAAACACATTTACAGTTCGTTTTCTATCCGGAGACATTAAGACTTGAGTGGTCTCAACTCGATGAACCAATAAAGTATCGATTGGTTCATTAGGTAGGGCACAATTAATTGAACCTCAATTAACGCGAGCAATGATTATTAATGCACCTTCTGCAAAACAATGAACTGCAATTACAGGTTTAATGGACAAGTCATTTTTGTTGACACATATCGATTTACAAAAGAAATACGAATGTGTGTTAAAAACAACCATGCTCAATGTCCTAATAATAAAATTTGTTTTCGCTTTTCTAGAAATCCACAGAATCAGATCACTTAAAAAAAAAAAAAAATATCTTAATCGGCATATTCTTTTATATTATTAATTTTGTATAATTTTATTATTTATATTGATAAACAAGCAAAAGATACGCACTATAATATTTTACAAACCTTAATTTAATAAAGACCAATTTATTTTCCGTCTATTGTACAATGCAGATAATTGCATTAAAATGTGAACTCAATTTCACGTGTAAGTTTGAAGTAAATAATATAAATATTGACTGTTCCAAACTAGTTTATGAGGTATGGTTGATCCGAAGGTACATCTTTCCTCTTTCTGTGCTTCGTAGGTTTGAGTGATTGTCAACTATAGCTACAAAATTTTAACAATAACAGAATAATAATCAAGTTCATAAATCATTAAATGATCTGTGCTCGGGCTGAGTGTAATTTTAATACATCGCTAAACCGCTATTTTATAAATAAAAATTAATTATCGTGCTTTTTGTAATTTTTTAGAAAATGAAAATAGTAATTGAACCGATATAGTATTCAAAAAATAGATATATTATTAGTGCCTGGTGCCACCGAATAAGGGATCTTATTGAATTATATATGAACCTTTTTATTTGTTTAATATTATAATTTTGTTGTTATTTTTGTGAGGAATGAATTTTATACTATAAGCTTTTAACCATAAGCTAACACCATCTCATCTAATAATATAGACTCGGTTTTAAAAATTTTATTCAGTGTGAAAAATATTTTGTATATGTATCCTTATTAAATATGTTATATAATAAATAATACAGACTAAAATTTTAACTGTTTGTGATTTGTACTAGCAATATAACAATACGAATAGTTCTCCACAGTTTACTCCTATTGAAAGCACCGTAATATAAGCCGAGAAAATAATGTAATAAATGTTGTTTATGCATTGATACTAATGACTAATATATCCACAACATATTACTATTATCCAATTATTAATCTTCTTAGGATTCTATTCGACATATTTTATTGCATTATTCAGAGCAATTTATGTTGAGCCTTCCCAGTCTAAATGCGTTCATGGTTGTTTTATCTATAGTGCTCAATAAATTCTTACCACTTCCTTGCAGGATATAAAATATCACCTAAATATAACTTGTGTCTTCAACAAGGTCGTAATATGCTTAATAATAGTAATTATGCACAAAAGGAACGTACATGTAAATGTTAATAGGGCAACATCTATTCGGATCGTTATCGAAAACGATATATTTAACGAGACTTGTCCATCTTTGCAGCATTTCTAATTTGATATTTATTTTTTTGAAATTTTGATATTCAACAAGCGTTATTTATTTATAATATATATATATATATATATATATATATATATATATATATATATATATATATATATATATATATATATATATATATATATATATATATATATATATATATATACTAAAAATTATTTTAACATTAGTTTATATATAATTAGTCCAAATCCCTAAAAATGTCTCTGACATATAATGATTGCACCTTAGGGACTAGTATACTACCCTATTGTCTGCGATCTGTCACGCATTCGTTTGATACGACTTTATGTCAGGTAACAGAGTTTGATTAGTGAAAAGGCTAATTAACATGTATACACATTGTCAAAGATATGCGAATACTTAAAATGCTTAGATATTACGTAGCACAGTTTCCCGGCTAAATTTAGTATAATCCTTTTCCCAACAATCTATCAGGACTGGTACTATTGCTTTGTTCTAAATTGCGAATATTTTGATAATGTGCGGTACCTTTCACACAATGTAAATACATGCCTTCATAGAAGTAAAGAAACACTTGATAGACAAATACTCCTCACATGCTTCGTCAACTAACAAACACATTGCGGTTTTATTTGTTTGTTTCAACACCAAGCTGTTGCACGGCACATGTGCATATCTGTAAATAAAAATCAATTTCTGTCAGGCGCAACGATAAGAGATAAGACGTGTTCTTCACCTTATTTGTTTGTTTTGTGTGTTTCTTAAATACGTCGCAGCGACCAATTTTGTGCATAATGGCGACGTTCAGCTTTTTGGGGTGGAGAGAGACCCCAGACAAAGGTCTGAGTAGTACGACCGATGCATGTCAGCTAGAAGTCTTTTCCAAAGTAAGTCCTTTGCACCGAACAGAACTCGAACCCACGCGGCGAAAGGATTAGCAGTCAGGTTCTTGGCCTGATGGCGGGAATTTATATTTTGCTTAAATGGTAAAGTTGTCATAAGTATTCCCGGCAGATGATAATGAACATAAGTAGATTATAAACACCAAGAAAATGATTTCATAAAAATCATAAAAGTAAATATGTCTTAAAACTGTAATAATTAAAAATCTTTGGGAGATCTATCATCATGACTCAACTTCATCGTTTAATTCATGAACTATGTGGTTCTTAATGGCATTGCAATAGGAAAATACTTTAATTATTAATTAAATTTTGTAGTTAACGAGGTCAAAAAACTGGTGGTGCTTATGTTTATATATTGTCTTAGGTAAATTCTCTATCCCTGTTGCAATTGGAATGAATGGTAATCACAAACTTCAGCTAGGTGTCATTTTACAAATCTTACTCATCAGAAAGACACAAAAGGAATTATTTAAAACGCAGATAGAAGAAAAAAGTTTACAAAAGAAAATAAAGACTGAACACAAACGCATAAAAATCTTGAACTGAAGTTCTTCTGTCAACAACATCGTTATTGTTATCTTTGTGTTATCTGAACAATGGAGGGAATGCCGTTTAGAAAATAGATACAGCAATTTGCATCTACTTAACCAGAGAGGTTTCTCAAAACTAAACTGGGGGAGAACTAACAGCTGTAGATCGACTCGATTTGGTGTGTATTATATTGCCGATGTTGTTGTTGTTGTGGTTGTTATTGTTGTTTTCATTTCTGCAGGACAAAATCATTTTATTTATTTGTATATGTATTTTTTTATTTATTGGTATTATCATTTTCAGAGTTCTGTTTGTGTCATGCCATTATTGTAATATGGGTTTTGCATGTACGCCAATTGCAATTATACATGTATGTCGACTTCGCCAATACAATTTTGGAGGTCTTGGAAGGTCGTGAAAAATCTACGTATCTTTGAAACCATTTTGGATTTGACATTTGTATATCTTATAGTTGTTTAATCAACAAACAGGCGCAACGCAAAAATACACACAACAGTGACAACAACAAATATGGCTGGTCTTTACGCCTAAACCTAATTCTCTTTCCTTTTTGCCGTCGCATTCTATAAATATATATCAGAGTAAGACTTCCATCTGTTCAACAACAACAGCTGCTCAGGTAAACACAAATTAATCAGATCACGTTACAAATTGTTAAGGGATCTATTTGCAGGTAAATGATGGTAAAAGAGATGCAAAACACTAGAATCGGGTCTTTGTATATCTTGTTTGGTGATAAACATACGATTTGTAGTTGGAAAATGTATCGTATTGAAAGTGATATCAATTTACTTACAATTAAATGTTTTGTAAAATGGTTGTTTGATTGGTTGTAAAAAAATTAACACGTAAGAATGATAACACATGTAATTACAGTGTTGCATCAGAAATTTAATTACATTTAATGTACTGATTATTCTACCAGGATAATTGCCATAAATTGATAGTGTGTATATTTAAATGAAAATGAAATACGGTTAACTGTTTCGTTTCAATGTTAGAACATACCTGCAAGTATGACAATTGACATTTATGGGTTTTTTTTAAATGGCTGCAGTTCAAAAATAAATATTTCACTGTAAGAATCTATTAGTTCTGTTGTTATTTTGTTTCTGCTGTATTTTTTGTATTTTTTTTTTTAATTTTTAGATTGAACATAGTTTTATTTTTATTACTTGTTACAAACAACATCAGCAAAAACATGTTTATTTTCAACAATTAACGTCTGTATTATAATATCGTACTAATATCGTACTAATTTTTGAAAAAATACCCACAAAGAATATAGTATCAGATTGCAATCATCGTCAGAAAGCTGCCACGTATACATGTACATTGTATTGAATGTCAATTCTCAAGACATGAAACAGAAAACTGCTAAAGGCCGTGCAGAAAATACTCCATTGTCACCTTTAGGTAGCGGTTGATATCAGAAATGTCAACTACAGAGGATTTAACTGTTTAAAAGAGTACTAGATAAAGCATCCCACTTCCAAAGATCACTAAGCTCATTTAAAGCAAATACTGCGAATATAAAAAGACAACTTCGGATGGAAGACCGGCATAAATTATGAGCATTTTTGCAGCAAGGTCTAAATTGTGCTAGGGATTTTTTCTACAGTGTTACAAATTGTTCCCGAGGGAACTGTTTTAATTATATTTTTTTCTAAAAACGCTCTCACTCTCATTTTCGGCAAATTGTTCTTTTCGACTTTTTTAACTCTTGAAAAGGGCACTTTGCTGAAAAACTAAGTGAGAGCCTTCTTAGATTTTTTCTATTCATTTTAGACCATTTTTTGTATATCCATCGCTTTTATATGAAGGTAACTAGATTGTTAAGGGGCGTTTTGTTGTTGTTTTTCTCTTTTCAACTTTGTCATAAACTATTTTGTGAACTACAACTCTTAAGTTTTGGCAATTGTGTTTTTTAAGACTGGACTTTTATTCCAATCTCTAGGGTTAAGTCGATTGGGATATTTACAATTGCCATCTCATCAGGAAGTAAAAAAGGAATTGTAATTGCGACGAAGTGTTATGAAACATATCAAAAATTGTAATGAACTAAAAGGTGCTACATTGTGATAATTAATGAGAACTGACTATAATCTAAGGTCAGAAGATGCAATAATAAAGTCACGTTAGTTTTGATGCAGTTATTTATGTTGGTAATATAAATATAAAAAGTATGTCGACTTTTAACGTCAGTTTTATCCTCACTTACATCTTAAATGCCTCCAGGATCTGTAACTAAGCTCGCCAAAATTGATACAAAATGTCACCAATTTATGAAATGTGAGTAAAGTGGCTGGTTTCGTAATGAATTGCTAATTGCTAGTCCAATTTCATAAGACTTGACTCGGTCTTATTAGTGGAACATTTCGAGAGGTTTAAAGATTGGCAACTTAATAAAATTGAATTACTCTAATAAGATTCTGTTTGGTTCTTCTGCAGTTTATACGTTTGTGTTACGTTTTGGAATACATTGCAGCGTTACAATTTTGTCAATAGAAACGACGCCCAGTTTCCTTTTTTTTGTTAGAAGACTTTCACAGTAAGTCTTCGAACCAACGGGAACTCACGCGTTATAAGTCTAAGCAGTCAGAGAAGTTGCAAGATGGCTACTATACCACTCAGTGCTCCTTAGATTACAAGAATGAATAAGTGCCAATCCAAATGACAGTTTTGGCAAATTTTGCAAAATTGTGAATTGCAAAAATAGACTTCAAGTCTCTTTTCACTTGTATTCATGAAAAGTACATATTTGTTATAAATGCTGCATTATTTAAAAATCCTATGAAAAATATCATTGATCTCTAAAGTAAACGCTGACTGAATCACCTAATTCTCGTTATTGGTGAAGGCATTAACGCCTAGGTCACCATGGCGCGGAGAAAAAGCGACTGCACGACATCTGCATATCGTTAGAACTAGGATCATTTACGATTTGACATTAAGGCAGAAACGTATACTTAGGATGATTAAACGTAAGCTAAGACTAAATAAGAAATAAAATTTGTGAATAACATTAATAATTAGAAGAAGCAGTGATAATGTTGTATAGAAAATGAAAGCTTGAATTCCAGATTCTGTGATGCCTTGGTTGGACTTTTGCGTTCAAAAAAAGCAATGGTCAGATGTATTCTTATGCAGAAACAACGACACAGGAACGTTCAATAGAGGTGGCTTCCGATTGATAACGAAATAAACTTACCAGATTAATTCAACAAGATAAGCAGCAAAAATGAATTGACAGTTTGAAACGGGAACTAGTTGTTCAGACATTATTTATCTTAACATACCGTTGGCCCTTTCCGGTGCTCAGTAAGATTCGATGATTTTCAACTGTAGCTATATTTATACTTCTTCTTATGTACATGTACTAAGAAATAAATTACATATCAGTTGGTCAGAAAGGCAAAAATGGAAAAATATAAATTACTTTAACACCTCTGTACATATATGGCCCTAGTTATAATTAAATTAATAATAATATTTCGTGACAATAATATTTACCGGAATGAAGCGGAAGTAGTAACTATGGTTATAAGCGCTTAATATTTTTATCATGCAACTTGCGATACTTTGTATCTGTATAATATATTGTTTGAAAATTAATAACGCTAGAAAAATGGGAAATGGGTATTGTTTAGCAACGTATTTTCTGTTAAGGACAATCCTTACTATTGTAATTATGCTGTGTTTGCTGTTTATTGATTTGCCTGAAAACAATTACTGTTTTACACTATTGAGAGTATACATAGTTTTTTATTCTGTCTAGTATTCAATCGCCTTTTAAGACAGTTACGAGTATTTATAAATTAAGAAGATATAAACGAATTCCTTATCAAAATACTTTAATGTCGTAAGATACCAATATTTAAGTTGTGTTATTATTTGCACAAGAAACGATATCATTTAAATTTGATGTGTTTAACGTTAATATCAAGAAAATAATGAAATGATGTTTAAAACTTGTACTTTATAAGAAATTATTTTCATGTATATATTTTATATTAAATTGAACAACATGCTATTAAAATTCTAAAGATAAACTAAATGTGTGTTAATTTTGAATGCACTTGAGGTTTAAAATTTAATGCAGCTTTAAATTTTCTTTATCTTATTGCTATCAAAAATGAAAAAATAAGAAAAGTTCAATTAAATGCGAAACTCATCATTATACTGACTTTAAGATTTACAGTGGCTTTTAAATGCTACATACCAGTTTCAAAATGATAAATAAAATATACCTTATGCAGTTATCAACAGTTCCGATTTTAAAATTTTATTGCCCGTAATTTGCAATATTTATATTTTATTAATGCGGCATGTTGTTAATGCCAATAGAAAATAGTGCAACAAACTTCTCTCAGTCGGTAAATATGGATGAAATACATATTGATCCCCTACCTTATTCTAACTATTCTTCTTTCGTGCTTAGAAATCCCACGAGCATTTATGTGAAAATGTGTATCTAGTTAAATGACTAACTACGAGTATGAAGGTATCAGTAGGTTGTGTTTTATAAATGTGAAGAAAATGAAATAATGGCAAATGTTGAGTAGTTTTTCAACATGCTTTGAATAATGTTAAATTGCAATGCTTTTTGGTTCAACCTACCGTAAATGCTATCCTGGAATAGAATGTTTATAGTTGCTAATCTTAAAATGCTTAAAATTCCTCCGACGCAGTTAAGTAAAAGTTAAAAGTTTTAAGTAGTAACTAGAAGTTAGAAGTAATATTAGCAGAAGTAGCAGTAGCTGAAGCAGTAATACTGTAGGTAATATTTTAAAGGTTTTATTCATAAGTTGACGATGACATCTTCCTGTCAAACGATAAATGAATTCCACTAAAAAAGGCATATGCATTATGAATACATCAGCCCCATCGAAATTTTCAATGCAATTCTTTTTAAATAATGTTGTGCAATCACGCAGGGAAAATTATAGCACCCAGAAAATAAATACAGCAATTTACATCTGTTCAACTTAGAATCTAGGGGGAACTAAAGGTTGCTTGTACGAATTTATTGCATGCAACCAAGGAAAGTGCATATCTTTGCTCGACCTTCAGCAGTTAAAATGTCCGCATTACAACTTTACGTTTTGGAGGCAAAATAAAAAGTGTTCTCTTCAGAGTGCCTGCTGTGAATTTGAACATATGGAGGAGTATGTGTGTGTGCTTAAAGGTGGTGTCCGACAGTTTGCCTATAAATAAAGTATCTTACCTCTGCTTTTGGGACATTCGGGCATAATTTCTGCATAAACTCATCCAACACAATAACTATATTGTAAGACGAATTTAAAAAAAACTCTTCTTAAATGTTCATTATTACCAATTTATAAATAAGCACGTTCGTCATATCTGCTAAAATGTAGATACCGACGTCAAAGCGAATAACCCGAATGACTATGACTATATATCATGATCTTTAAAGTAAGTTTTTACGTGTTGTTGTGTTGTTGTTTTTGTTTAAAAATAGCAACGCTGCAGCGTGGCTTAGAAAGAAAGTAATTGTTTGCAATTATGAATGAAATTTACGCTTCATTATTCGCACAGATTTAGGACATTAATGAACAACATTTGCCATGTCTTTTTGAGAAAAAGAAATTTCTCCAAACTGTTGGATACCATCTTTAAATTGATAAACACCTGTTTCTTCAGATCGGTCAGAGTATTTTGTTTTGATTTAATTAAGAAACAAGAGCTGCAAATATAGACAGATGACTGTTGAAATATTAATTTTTTATTTATTCACCTGTAACCTCTTAGTTCAGGATATTATAATCTATTGGTTGCATGTATTTTGGAATGAATACTGGTAATGATATCTATGCTGTTGTTTGACCTTCTACTTATAATAGGCGATTGCTTATGTTATCATCACAGTCTAACCTATCTTCTATACTATTCTTTTAAAATTCTTGTCTCCTTAAACCTCGTCTTCATTAGGTTGGTATGCAGCATTGTTATCAATTTTATTTTGATTTCTTTAAATAACTAAATGTAAATGAGGGTTATTCATGTAAAATTCATTCTTGTTGTCTTTGGACGTGAATGTGTCATTTAATAGATTATTAGTAACTTGTCAAATTGTATTTCTTATTAAAAATTGGCTTAAATCGTTTCAGATTTTTTATTCTAAAGTTCGTTGCTGTGTAAAGTTAAATTACAGATCAAAATACATAAATGCACGCCGCCCTTCGAAGCAAATCTTGGATATACGCATTAGCATTATTTATGCAACCTCGGTCCTTTGTTATTTCCATTTCGGTAATGTCAGGTTTATTCTCTTTCGTATGATGTGTCTTTGTCAAATATTTGGTGTAGCTTCAATATTTGGCCGGTATGCGAATAGCTTTTCAAAAAAAATATGTTGCAATACGCTTTAGACTTTGTCATATCTCCCTATGTATATGTAAGGAAATCAGCACAATATGAAACAATGAAAACTAATTTACCTAGCGATGGCTTAAACTAATTAACTGATACACGACCAATCAAAGAGTTTATTTTTCGTTATAGAAGTTATTTATCAATGTTAGCTATAGAATTGTCCATTAATGCCGGGAAGAAGATCTCTGTGTACAGTTTTGAGTAGCTGCTCTGTGGACTCATGTAACGTATAGACATAAAATATAATCATTGAAGTCACGTGGAGCGACACCCAATTACAATACCTAAAGACACCTGCCAATAAAATGAATGTTGACTATCAACCTAGTCAATATCGACTTGTAGTTTTCTATAAAAAACGTACATAATCATATATTATTATGTTCACATTTGTAAATATACATTTTTATTATATTGTTTGTCGTGCATATAGACATTTACTTCAATTTATTAGCAATATCATTGCCATTCGCAATTAGTGTAAATAAGATATTGCAATGATGCAAGGGGCATAAGTTGTAAAATTTAAATAAAACAATGAATTAAAGGGTTCATAATGTTGTGTTTATGTCGTTAAAATTCGTTAGCTATTAGAATAAATATAAACCTGTAGCACAAAGGAAAACGAAAATAGTATCTTATTACAACCGATGTCTGACAGGTGTCACATATACATTGTATTGGATGTCAATTTATCTAGCATTAAACAGAAAACTGCTAACGAACTTGAAAAAAAAATATTAAACTGTCTGAGGAGTGTCGGTCTAATGTAATGGCTTCTTATAAAAAAAATCCAGTTATATGCATCGAATTTTTCTGTTTAAAATGTCTTAATTTAAAAAAGACGTATACGAAACGCCACAGAGTGCATTATACCATTGCTGTTAAGAAAAAGACTTTTTGTCGAATACTATTTAATTGTCTGTATGTTGTCGTTTTAATGTTATGGTTTCTTATGAGATATTTCAGTCACAGGCATTGCACTTTACTGTTTAAAATGTCTTAATTTCAGACGTCGCAGAGCTATAAACTATTGCTATTAAGAAAAAAGAATGCATCAAATAACAGACAGAAATAATATGTATTTTCTGCATTTTCAGATTTTTTTGTGAATTTTAATGGGCAAAACAGAAACCACTCGTGGTAGTGTTATTGAAATGCTTGTTAGGCATAATCCAATTAAGCTGACAGTTGGAAGTTCTTATGACAAAAACAGGCATTATTAGAATTAATGCACGTAATTGAGATTAAATACAACTTCCAAGCTAAATTTTGAATGACGGAAAATATTTTGATGCCTTTTAGAGAAGAACAAATTGAATATTGTACTTAATAAATTATGCTAAAAAAATATTTTAATTATGAAACGAAAAGCTATAACTAACTACACAGTTGTCTTTTCTACTCTAATGTGTACTGTAAAACGACCATTTAAGTAATTAAGGATAACGATAATTAAACGCAAATTTATGGCATTCGTACAAGTAGTTTAAATATATACAACAAATATTGTTAATTTCAAACGCGATCAAGCGCCTTAAGTATACTTGAGTCCGCCCAAAGCAGTTTTTGTTACAATACAAGCATTTATTTGTTGTGGTGTGTTTATTTGTACTGCAATAACTATGAACATCCTCATTGAAATTACCCTTCACACCCAACCCAGGCACAGCCTGTACTCACATTACCACCTTAAATTAACATCGGTTAAGCGACAACCCAAGCTGTTGCATAACAAATGCATGTTGTTGAACAATAACCGATCCCTTCCGGGTGTTTTGGTGGAGAATTATTAATCATGACACCGCAAATGGATTTTTCAAGGGGGACAACACCAATTGTGCGCATGCGCAATCGTCCAATGTTAATCCGTGTATTGCTTTTCACCTTTGAACCTTAGAGGCGGCTTGATCATACGGTCGCAGTAGACAGAATTGTTATTCAAGGATAAAGATATGTCAGTCGATGAAACATTGCTGTAATTATTTTCAAATCGTATTTGATTGCTGAAATACTTCCAAAAACAAATAACTTTTATTAAGGATATATTTAATCAAATAATCATGATAAAATTATGCGGACTTACACACCAGGGTTACATAGGTTATATTGTATTATAATGTCACTTTCTATTTTCGATGTATTTGTTTTAAAGCTTTTATATTGTGTGATGTACAGCAGGAGTGGTTCTCAGTACATAATAGTACAAGTGTTCAGTTAGAGCAATGAACTTTTGTGATAATTTTGGTTTGGAGACATTATCCAAGCTTTGGAGAAATCTAGTATTGTCTTTCAACCTGATCTGGGATTTCTAGGTGTTAGATATCAGCTTAAACATATGAAAGTAAGCAATATATATACAAATAAAATAAACATATGAAAGTTCTATGAGGATTGCAATGTATACTAAATTTTTACAAGGCACAGGGTAAAGATATTTCCATGCAAGTCAAATGTAAAGTGAGAACCAAACAAAGTCATTAAATAATAGAGAAATCCCAACAGTACCGCCTTGGAATGGTCAGTCAGCAAAAGGGACCGACAGGGATGCTTAAACCGGGTTTACAGAGCTCTAACTTTGCACTTTCTGAAGGGTTTCTCAAATACAAGCAAAGTAAAGAAACTCGATATATTTGAAGAAAAAAAATGTCTACGCGCTGATATTTTCTTAAATAAGGTATGACGTGATTAAAAAAATCATGTCCACATAAGAAGAGAGAGAAGTATTATTTCTATTAGAAGTACTACACAAAACTGTTGAGGACTGTTGTACAGGAATGAATTTTAATCAAGAAAAGAAAATGACCATGAAAGGAGTGTAAATGGTTGTAACATCCACCAAAGGAAATACGGACCTGAAGTATCGGAGCTCTGAGCATAAACGGCTCAGTTTTTCTTTTACAAATTTCAGTAAGCATTCCATTATATAAGCATTGCTCTCGAACGCTTTGCAAATGAGAGTTCCTCTGTGAATGAAAACGGCTTCAAATGTCTTCGCAAGTGAGGTTTCCACTGGGAAGGAAAACAACTTCAAATGTCTTCTCGAATGACATTATCTCTGTGAAGGAAAACAACTTCAAATGTCTTTTCAGCAGCTATAAAGTGTCTTATGTTTTAAGATTTAAGAGAAACGATTACAGACCATCTCAGACTGATAATGACGGAAATTAATAAATTGATAATACATTTTAGGACCTGAAAGAGAATTTATGTGTAAACAATATACTTATCCAGTCAAACATTTAACTTTTATTCAAATGTCATCGATACAATAATATAAATTTCACGTTCGTTTTTAAATTCAAGTGTTGCAAACGCATTTTAAACGGTGTTTACATTGGTGATTATATAATAGGTGTGTTTAGCCGTAAAGCAATGATTTGAAACACTCCTAACTTCATAATTTCACAGCAAGTGACTATATAAGGATTCTGCTGAAAAAACATTTACCAATATCTTTCTATACAGAGTGAAGATACATGTTTTCTGATAAAAAAAATTAACGTAATAAGATTGTCTCTAGAGTCACGATAGAAGGATACTGTCTAACACATTTAAAGAAAAAAAAACCTCTCTAGAGTCAATTTAAAAGGTTACTGTCTAGAGTTACTATAAAAGGATACTGTCTAACGTAATTTACCCTCTAGAGTCACATAACAAGGATTCTGCCTAACCTATTTACTTTCTCTCTAAAGTCACGATACAAGCATTCTGTGTAACAAAATCGGTTTAAATGGAGTTATTATTATAAACATATGTGTATAAAACAACATTTAAACGTAGAAACGTTTAGAAGAAATGATATTTTTCATTATTAATTATATAATCTTGTTCATGCAAAACATCTTTCTTTTTATTTTAAAACACTCTAGTCAATTTATTTAAGAATATATGACAAAGTTCTATGAGCATTGCAGCATATACCAAAATGTTATTATTGTTTATTGTATGGCTTTACTTGAAAACCTATCACTTACATGACGAGTGATGGACAATTTCTTTAACCCGATAACATATTTGCATGTTTGCCTTAAAACTACAGTGAATCAGTTTATATCCTTTTCGTATTGTGTACTTTTGACGCGTTGCAACAAATATAAAATTGCACGTTTATAAGATGTTATGGATTTAACCTAACACTTTTGAATGTAAGGTAAAAGACGTCTCTCCTTGCTATTTTACTGTTGGTCGCGAAATACCTGTTCTGATATCATTCTTCAATTGCTTATTGGGTTTATTGGGTTTATCGTCCCACCAACATTATTTCAGTTATCTGCAGACGGTGTCCACTTGAAGCAGATATAGGGTTTGGCATGACACCACACCCAGTCACAATATCCTGTCGTATTGTCATAGGTTATAGTATATACTCTTTGGTTATGGATTTCCTATTGTTTCTAAAACGTTTAAATTCATGCTAGAAACGGAATGAAACATATATACTTATAATGAAAAAGGCGAATCTCTAGAGATAGTAGATTTCCATAACAGATTTGCATATGCAAATGCGAGCTATTTTAGCTCTAGACTGACCTTCCCAAATTAATCAGCAAGACGCGTCTTTTCAGATATCACAGATAATAATATGCTAGCGACAGACGAATCTTATTTTTATAGAAATATGTTGGAATTTAATTAGGATTGGTAATATAAATATATAGCTTTGGGATGACATATACAGTTTTCATATGATATATTTTAAGCGACTAGCACTTAGACTAATAAGTGATTATTGGTAATTGAATATTTTGTAGGTATTTTGACTTTTTAACGTAAATAAAAGTAAGTAGCAAAGAAAAAAGACGGAGTCTAAAATTAATTTTCTGCCTTTATATAGCTTAGTTAACAATATTTACAAAATCGGACATACATTAAATGCAGGTAAATTATTTGCCAAGATAAAGAACAAAAGCACAGCATATCAGATGGTTTACTGTGCTACAGTCACAATTGATTAACGGTGTCACTATTAAAATGTTTCTAATGGTAACAACCTCAAAACAATTTAGTCTTAAAATGAAAACATTCCTTAGACTGTATTGATAAAATAAAACTATTATGGTATTATATTTAAAAAAAATCAAAATGTTTCACTTGCGTTCGAATCTGGTTCATCAAGCCTATTTACGATTCTAAGGTAACTGTAATCTGAAAGTAACAAGAACTCTGGCGTGGACTTTAAAAATAAAAAAAACAAGGAATAAAGCATAAAGTTTTTTAATTGTGACGATTTGTGTCTTGTTAAATGATGACACAAATGATTATGGAAAAGTCGCTCCTTAATTGATGTCAAACGTGTTTAAAAATAAACGATTTTAATTTTAGGTACACTTTGGTACGTATGTTATTGCATTTTATACGTATTCTATGGAAGATAATGAAAAGATGTGCAAAATATCCCAGTCGTTACTTCTCGAAACTTACTGAATACAAGAATCAGTTCCATGCAGACTTATGAGGATACTTAATCTGTATTTATTGTTTTAGCGATTAGATTATAGTTTAGTGATTTAGTGAAGTAGATTTCAGTTTTACAAGTACAAATTAAATGTTTAAAACATGTACTTTTTATATTGGCATTTAAATGTATCTACTGTCCTTTGTTTTATTTCCGTTCTATTTCATTCACCGTTGAGTGTTTAATTTCTCCGTTGAATCCAAATTATTCTTTAAGTTAGAATTACTAGGCTTCTTTACACAACGGGCAGTCTTCACTGAAGACACTTTTAGCATATTTGATCGTTAGGCTGTTATTTTATTTTTATTTTTTTAAATTTCCTCCTTCTTTAGACAATATGTGCATTTTGTTTAAGCAAATGGGATACATAAATAAGCCATTTTAATTATATATATATATATCATTGCAATACTTCATTGCACAGCAGTATCGGACTGCAGACTACTGTCTGAGAACTGTCACACTGATCACGACTATGCAAAATGTAAAACAAGCCATGGTCTACAGAAATGTCGTTTTAAGTAGCGGTTTTATATCAAAATTTTCTGAAATGTCAGCTGCGTGACATTTTACGTTTATGATGTCTCCAACTGTGCAACGCCCATAAAAAGAAACTGTCGCTAAAAGGAAACAATAAATAGTAATAAAAGACTCTGTATGGCAGGCTAGTTTTCTAGTTTTAGTACTGTGTATTTTTACATTTTGTGTCAAACTTTAATGGCTACAATTTTCTAAACATTTTAGGACAGATTGTACAATATTTAAGCCCGGAACTGAACCTTTTTGTTTTATTTCTTAAGCTTGACTTTTTATTCAAATTCAACCTCTTGAATGTTTAACAGGGACTCAGTTAAACTCAAGATGGATTAACAGACATTATTGTGGTACTGTTTACTTATTTTGTAGACCTAGTTTAATTAAGCAGCGCTTTCTTGGTTGTTGTCGTCGTCGTCGTCGTCGTTATCGTTTCTTTTTTTTCTAGACCTCGGTTATAAGTCAAACGTTAAGTTGGTAGAAAAAACTTTGGGGCTACATCCTTGAGGGCGGGGCATTTTATTGAATAGTTATGTGAATCGAGAAATCAATAAGTATGCATTTTACGGGAATTTCTCAGTTGTCGCGACCATAACTAAGAGGGTGAATCTATTACAAATAGCCATGTATTCCTATAGTTTCAATGCAGCTGGCAATTACAATAGTATCAATGTAGAAGACAGCACAAAGAAAGTAAAGAAGCAGGCAAGACATACTGTTTTAGATGATAAAAAGTTATTGTAGATATCGAGATATACATCGACATAGTTACTGTAATACATATGCATCATGACATGAGCTGTTGTCTGTCTCGTATCTAATATTTTGAGCGTAAAAAGCTTGCCACTCATATCTTTATATTTACTTTCAGCATTTGCTCTCTACGGCGCTATGAATGTCAAGCGTCTTCTTATACAAAAAACAGTCTTAATGGTTTCATGCTGGTAACTGTTGGGTTTGCTTGTAAAGAAAAGACTCTGGTCCAAGTAACTCATAGTCTGTGATACTGCTTGTATTGTAATACTATTTTAAGACAAATATTGCGCGTTGCAACCTTAAAAATGTGAATTATGTTTGAACTTTTACAGAAAACATTACTAAAATTACAAATGAATGCCCACATAAAAAGATGTTACATTTTAATTGCGAATCCAAATGTGTCTGCTTTGAGCCCTATAAAAGACAGTTGTTGTTGTGTTGTTGTTTTTTTATTTATTTCAGACACCGGCCGCCGACGTGTTTATTTTTACTGTTTTACTTAAAATATTATTTTGGAATGTGCTTGTCCATACATTTTAATTAATATTGTTATATGTTAAGAATATGTGATTTGATATTGGCCTGTTATTTGTCCGGGGGTAGTCGTATTGGCCTAAGCCCGAGGGCCGAGGGCCAATACGACTGACACGATGACAAATAACAGGCTAATATCAAATCACTTATTTATTAAATAACTACATGTACATATAAAATTTCACATTTAATACTTAGTTTTTGCATAAAGTCAGGAAATGCTTGTTTGTGTTTTGTATGTATGAAATCTACACGTTGTAAATTTATAGCACATAAGTTAAACACTACATTCAATTCATACTATTGTAGTGGAAAAAAAGAGTAACGAGTTCGCCCGAGTCAGGTAATTACTTCCCTTTATACAAATGTACCGCCCGAGATATGGAATTACTCCCCTTTAATAATTGTCCAATGTTCTAGATAGTACAATCTACCTGTCGGAACGTAAAACTAAATCTGTATATATAATTGCAGTTTTTTTAAGTCGAGAGATGCGAGAGGAAACTCTCATTGCTTGCTGACCATCGCTTGGTTAGTTATAAGCGGTCCGAGATCCAGGCTTCTGGTATCTGGCCTTTTGAGGTTGCAGGTTCAAGCTTCCAGTGGGATCGTTCGCGAAGGCCGCGCTTAATCCGGTAGCTAAAGAGGGCTGGTGCTCTGAAGTTGTTGGTGCAAGCCGGTCAGCCTTCGAGTGGGCAACGGCATTGGGATCGTTCGCGAAGGCGCGCCGTACAAGCCCCGAGAAGGGAGACCGCGCTTAATTCTGCACTAGGAGCTTGCAGCCTGGCATTGTATGTTTTGTGATTGTATGTGTTGCGTTAGTGTGCTAGGGTAGGCTTTAGTTAGCTAGGTAGGCTTGGTGTATTGTTCCGTTACTTCGTAGGGCTCGGGCGCACATAGGGTTCGCTTAAGATCAGGCAGACCGTGTAATATAGTTTTTTGCATACTTAGTCTTATATTTGTATAGTTAAGTTAGGTCGTGTTGAAACCGTCTGTGTGTGGTGCGCTCAGCAACTCGTGCCCCGCTCGGCACGTTACAATAATTGGTGGCAGCGGTGGGATACTGTGACATCCATACTTGTCACGCCCAGGCTTCAATATGGAGGGGAGCGATGATAGATTGTCACGTTTAGAAGAAGAGTTGGATTCGTTGAAGCTAGAGCACGAGGGCATCAAACTGGAAAATGCAAGCCTAAGAGTAGAGGTGGAGTTGCTGTCTGTTAGATGTGAGGTTGCGGAAATGAAGGCACAAATGACGCCGCGTCCCGGCAGTCATACAGAGCTGTTGTCGACTCGGACAACTGAAGCCAAACAGAAACGTAGGCTCCCAGAAATCCCGGCGTATATAGGAGCCAGAGCTCCCAGTATCATCAGCATTGATGTCCCCAGGACGCCAGAGGCTGCAGGGAGGACTAAAGACTCACTGGTGACTCCGTTGCATGGGATCAATGAAGCCAACATCACATTTCGACGGCCAAAGGCCTCAACGAAGCCAACACGGGTGAAAGCAGCGACATACGATGGCGTCAGCTCGTGGCGAGATTTCAAGGCACACTTTGAAACTTGTGCGGAGATCAATGGATGGTCGTATGTGGAGCAAGGGCTGTATCTGGCAGTGTCACTGAGAGGCCAGGCACAGGGCGTCTTGAGCAATCTAGCTGGGAACGCGAGAGACTATGACTCGCTTGTCTTAGCTCTCGAGGAACGATTTGCTCCACCAAACCAGACAGAGTTGTATCGAGTACAACTGAGGGAGCGCAGGCAACGGGCTTCAGAGAGTCTTGCTGAGTTAGGCCAAGATATTAGAAGGCTGACAAACCTCGCTTACCCGTCGGCTCCTATGGACGTGAGGGAGACATTGGCCAAAGAGCAGTTTCTGGATGCTCTGCATAATGTTGAGATGAGGCTCCGTGTGAAGCAGTCACGGCCAGTAAGCCTCAACGACGCAATACGCCATGCTGTGGAGTTAGAGGCTTTCAACAAAGCCGAGAGAGCGAAGGTTGATGGGCAGGGCATCGTACAAGTGTCCAGTAGTGAGAATGTATTGCTCGAGAAGATGGAGAAGCTTCAGACCTTCATGCAAGAAATGAGTAAAGAGCTGAATATTCTGAAAAATAGAGCACATACACCACAACATTCAGAACGTGGGGCGCGTCAAGGCTTAGAGCGTCGGTGTTATGGTTGTGGCTCTAAAGAGCACGTATTGAGGAATTGCCCTACCAGGTTCAGACGGAAAGGGGGACAAAGACCTCAGGCTCCATCTTTAAAGCAAGAGAAGCCGCGTGAAAGTGTTGGTAGGATCGGCAGTGGATTATACCTCCCCGCAAAATGCCTAGGAGTAAGCTTACTCGGATTGATAGACACGGGTGCTTCAATATCTGTTCTATCGTCACGGGTGTGGGATGTTGGCACGCAGGAAGCAAGAAGCCCGTTGATGCCATATGATACAGAGTTGTATACCGCATCAGGGGACCCGTTGCGAGTGAAAGGTGTCACAGAGCTATCGGTGAGGATTGGAGATGAAGTCCTGACTACAAAGGTTGTCGTGGCTGATATTGACTGTGATCTTCTTCTCGGCCTGGATTTCATGGAAGCTCATTGTTGCAAACTTGATTTAGTGCGTCAGAAGATCGAAGTAAGGGGGAAATTGTTACAGCTAAAAAGAGCATTCAGTGGAGGCTGTTACCGAGTACGTCTTTCAAAAGACACACTGATACCTGCTAGAACAGAGGTTGTTGTGCAGGGAAGCGTACTTGCGTATAAAAATGATTGTACTGGACCTTACTTGGTAGAACCTTCGAAGAAAATGTTCGAGAAAGGAACGTCCCTGGTCGCCAGATCCTTGGTTGACGGGTCTTCAATGGTTCCTATCCGTTTAATGAATGTGTCAGAGGAAGATCAACTACTCCATCAGAACACTGTTGTGGCGAGCCTTAGTCCAGTTCTGGTCGAATTGGGGCATCGCAGTCTGAATAAGTGTACCGACGTTCCAAAGCATTTACACGAACTGTACTCACGTTCTGTCCAAGGCATGGAGCCAGAGCAACAGAAGAGTGTAGCCGAGCTGTTGACCAGGCATTCGTCGGCCTTTTCGACCAGCGATGAGGACTTGGGTAGAACCGGAGTGGTTAGACACAAGATAAATACAGGTGATGCTCAGCCAATTAAGCAGCCGCTAAGAAGAGCCCCTGTGTACTTGAACGCCGACATTGATGAACAAATTTCCGACATGCTTCGGCGTGGAATTATTCAGCCGTCCACAAGCCCCTGGGCAAGTGGTATCGTGATGGTTACCAAGAAAGATGGCACAAAGCGCTTCTGTGTTGACTATAGGCGCTTGAATGATGTGACCCTAAAAGATTCATACCCGCTCCCACGCATCGATGATTCTCTTGATCAGTTGGCGGGTGCACAGTGGTTTTCATGCCTGGACCTTAACGCAGGGTACTGGCAGGTAGAACTTGATGAGGCGGACAGAGAGAAGACTGCGTTTTCATCTAGACAAGGGTTGTTTGAATTTCGAGTCATGCCTTTTGGCCTGTGCAATGCCCCGGCAACTTTTGAACGCCTGATGGAGACAGTCTTGGCTGGATTGAATTGGCAAATATGCCTTATATACTTAGACGATGTAATTGTACACGGGCGGACTTTTGAGGAAATGCTTCATAATCTCGACCAAGTTTTCACAAGACTCAGTTCAGCAGGCCTCAAATTGAAGCCAAAGAAATGCCAGCTGTTCCGAGATGAAGTTCAGTATCTCGGTCACATTGTGTCTAGGAATTGCATAAGGACAGATCCTGCAAAGGTAGAAGCCATAAGAGAGTGGCCGGAACCTAGGTGTCTTCGCGAGGTGCGGTCGTTCCTTGGTTTGTGCGGGTACTATCGTCGATTTATTCGCGATTTCGCCAAGATTGCCAAGCCTCTTCACAGACTGACTGAAAAGGGAGAAAAATTCGACTTCGACACGAGTTGTCGAACTGCCTTTGCCACGTTGAAAAGATGCTTGACTGACGCGCCCGTGCTTGCTCACCCAAACTTCAACGAACAGTTCATTCTAGACACTGATGCTTGCGAAAATGAAGTGGCAGCTGTCTTGTCTCAGAAAGTAGATGGAGTCGAGCGACCAGTTGCATTTGCGAGCCGGTCACTCTCAAAGTCGGAGCGGCGGTATTGTGTCACGAGGAAAGAACTTTTAGCTGTAGTGTGTTTCGTGAAACACTTTCGCCATTTTCTGTACGGCAAGCCTTTCCTTGTGCGGACGGATCATAGCTCATTGAGATGGCTGTTGAATTTCAAAAATCCAGAGGGACAGCTTGCAAGATGGTTGGAAGTTTTGTCATCCTATGACATGAGGATAGAGCATAGACCTGGCAAATATCACGGGAACGCTGATAGTTTAAGCAGACGGATATGCAGACAGTGTGGGCGGCAAGACAGTTGCATTGTGGCTGACAGGATAGCACAAGTGGAATGCTCAACTGTCGATCTTAAGAGTGCCCAGGAAAGAGATGAAGACATAACACGATTAAAGCAGTGGATTGAATCTGGGAGATGCCCAGAGCGCAAAGACTTGGAGTCTGAAAGCGCTTACATGAAGTCTCTTGTTGCACAGTTCGAGTGTATTGAGGTGCATGAAGGTGTAGTCATGCGAAGGTGTACGAACTCTGAAAACGGAAAAAATGTGTTGCAAGGAATTGTGCCTTTAACATTGAGACGAGAGGTGCTGAAACACTCTCATGATATCCGTGCATCAGGTCACTTGGGGATGAAGAAGACACTTGCTAGAGTCCGGCAAGGCTTCTATTGGCCAGGCCTACGTAATGATGTCAGAACGTATGTGAATGGATGCGAGGCCTGTGTAAAAAGGAAGGACCCTACAAAGTCGAAACGTGCTCCGATGGGGATCACAAGAAGCGGGTTTCCAATGGAACGGATAGCAGTGGACATTCTTGGGGAGCTTCCAATGACTGAGCGGGGAAACAAGTACATACTTGTTATTGGCGATTACTTCACGAAGTGGATGGAGTGTCATCCGATGCCAAACATGGAAACCAAGACTGTTGCTTCCATTCTCCTAGAACAGATGGTCACTCGATTTGGAGTGCCTCGAGTGATACATTCAGATCAAGGACGACAGTTTGAAAGCGCCCTCTTCTCAGAAATGAGTTCGCTTCTACAAATCAAGAAGACAAGAACAACCCCGTATCATCCCCAGTCGGACGGGATGGTTGAAAGGTTTAACAGGACGTTAACTACCATGCTTAGTGCGTATGTAGATGAACATCACAAAGACTGGGATGAGCACTTGCAATATGTGCTGATGGCTTACCGTTCAACCGAGAATGAGACAACTGGGTTCTCCCCGAATCAGTTGATGCTGGGAAGAGAAGCTAGTACCCCTCTGGATCTCATGTATGAGATGCCCACCAAATTCAAACAAATCCCAGTCAATGAATGGGTTTGGGAGATTCAAGACAAGCTTGAATCAGCACACAGGGTAGTTCGTAGGAACACGGAGGCTTCTATGAAGCGACAGAAGTTATACGACGACGCTAAAGTCTCGTTCGAAACGTTTGAGGTAGGAGACAAGGTTCTGGTATATTTCCCGGTCAAGCGTGCTGGGTGTTCATCGAAGCTGACTTCCTTTTGGCGGGGGCCATACGAAATCAGAGGAAAGCTGTCTCCTTTTCTATATCAAGTCAACTGCGGTCAAAGAGGTAGTGAGCAAGTTGTTCACTGTGACCGACTGAGAAAGGTAAGGTCCCAAGTGCTTCCGGGGGACGAGACCGTACCGAAGAGTGTGAGTATTGAGTCTGGTGAGAACTAGGTTGAGAGTGAGTCTGGTTGCAAACGAAAACGTAACAGACCCGTTTGGATAAATGATTACTATCTGTATACTTGCAAGGCAGAGGTTCCAGTTTTGAACGCAGCGATGATCTGAGGATCGGGCGTTTGTCCATAAAGGACGGAGGCAAAGAGGTGTACGGCCAAGAAACACGTGCACAACGAGTTACCGGTTCTACAAGTTTAAGACTTGGAGAGATTGTTCGAGGGGTCGGATTTATTAGGTTGGAAGATG
This sequence comes from Sinonovacula constricta, assembly GCA_007844125.1. NCBI lineage: Eukaryota > Metazoa > Mollusca > Bivalvia > Cardiida > Solecurtidae > Sinonovacula > Sinonovacula constricta. The sequence goes on along the minus strand of CM017562.1, from coordinate 8,382,718 downwards.
TTGTTCTAGAAGTTACGGTTGGAAGCTTCCATACAAAGAGTAGACTGTGAGAGTCGGACTTCCATACCAAGGGAAGACTTTGCCATAGAGTTTGACAAGTTTGATAAGACAGTTCTCATGTGTTTCATATCACTTGTTCGCTGTTATGTTTCATTCTTACATTACGTTGAATATTAAAATTTTAGTTGTGTTGTGTTCAATGTGTCCTTCACAAGATGTTTTGAAAATTGATGCATGAGGGACTCATGCCTAGTCGGAGGCGTGGGTAATGTAGTGAAAAAAAAGAGTAACGAGTTCGCCCGAGTCAGGTAATTACTTCCCTTTATACAAATGTACCGCCCGAGATATGGAATTACTCCCCTTTAATAATTGTCCAATGTTCTAGATAGTACAATCTACCTGTCGGAACGTAAAACTAAATCTGTATATATAATTGCAGTTTTTTTTAAGTCGAGAGATGCGAGAGGAAACTCTCATTGCTTGCTGACCGTCGCTTGGTTAGTTATAAGCGGTCCGAGATCCAGGCTTCTGGTATCTGGCCTTTTGAGGTTGCAGGTGCAAGCCGGTCAAGCTTCCAGTGGGCTTTGGCAGTGGGATCGTTCGCGAAGGCACGCCTACAAGCCCCAGAGTCGGAAGGCCGCGCTTAATCCGGTAGCTAAAGAGGGCTGGTGCTCTGAAGTTGTTGGTGCAAGCCGGTCAGGCTTCGAGTGGGCAACGGCAGTGGGATCGTTCGCGAAGGCGCGCCGTACAAGCCCCGAGAAGGGAGACCGCGCTTAATTCTGCACTAGGAGCTTGCAGCCTGGCATTGTATGTTTTGTGATTGTATGTGTTGCGTTAGTGTGCTAGGGTAGGCTTTAGTTAGCTAGATAGGCTTGGTGTGTGTCGACTCCCTCCATGCTGTATTGTTCCGTTACTTCGTAGGGCTTGGGCGCACATAGGGTTCGCTTAAGATCAGGCAGACCGTGTAATATAGTTTTTGCATACTTAGTCTTATATTTGTATAGTTAAGTTAGGTCGTGTTGAAACCGTCTGTGTGTGGTGCGCCCAGCAACTCGTGCCCCGCTCGGCACGTTACACTATGAATGTTTGAAAACTAAGAATATTTTGTTTTAAAAATGTATGCAACCTGTCGGTTTCCACAAATAGACCGAGTTAAAACAAAATGGCTATCATTTCCCAGAACTTCATGCTGAAATCAATATCATTTTTGGCCATGGCTTATTAGCCAATCAAATAACTTCAAATGCGGGCTTTATATCAATATCACTTATCGAGGGAAAATGTGATATTGATATTGGCTCTGTTTTAAAGCAGGCCGTTGGATTGAACGAGGCAGGTGCTTTTTATAGGACTAATTACGTATAGTAATTTAATAACTATACATGATGTATTACCCAATACATTATCGCTTACTTTACCTGATAAAGGAGAGAACACACACTGGTGTACGATAGCCGCATATTGCTAAACAATGGCTGAACCTAGTCGAACGTTCAAACATCGAAGACAGTAATGCTAATGGTGTGATTGCATGTTTGCTTGAAATGGACTTGAAGAGAGACTTAAGAAGAGACTGACACATCGAATTTCTTCTTTGGTGTTATTTCTTGCAGAAACTAATAAATAAGGAAATATGTTAAAGTCCCCTGTGCATTGCAGCATATACCAAAGAAGGCAAGGGACAAAGGTATTCACATGCAAGCCGAATGTAAAAGTAAGAACAAATATGTGATGAGTCATTAAACAAAAAGAGTAAACCAAACAGTTATTTCCTAGGAACGGTCAGTCGGCAAAAGAGGTCGACTGGGGTGCTTACATCGAGGTTTTAGCGCTCTAACCTCGCACTATCTGGGAGGTTTCTCAAAAGCAAGCAATGGAAAGAAACACTTATTAGAATAAAAATATGTTGAAGCGCTGACGTTGTTTAGACGTTCAACATGGCTGTAAAACTGTCTGGCTAGAATCTGTTCTTGTTGATTTGCCAATGATTGCATATGATAATTGACAAAAATACCTTATTTATGTGTGTTACTTAAAAAGGTAATGGTTATAAAATCGCTCTGCCTAGTGCTGACTTTAAGATCTTCTCGCTTAAAAGTCTTATTACCAATATGGGGAGAGTAAAATGTGGTTTTTGTGTACAGAAATAAAGACATAGCACCGATAAATCATTAAATCGTTGCTGATGTAAACAAAGGAGACGTTAGGTTCATTTATAGAGTCAATACAATCAAGTTTACAGGTCAGGTCAGCAGGTCCTTGCCATTCATTTACATAATGAGACTTCTGTCATACAGGTATAGTGTTAATCAATTGATTTAAATGCATTTATTAGATAAATTTCAAACACTAACAGTGCTTGTTATTGCACTATCGAGCTTAAACTTAACATCCGTTTAGTAATAAGTTTTCTTACATTTTGACTCAATATTATTTTATTTATAGTTATAGAGCATAACAAATAGGTAATTAAGAAAGGGTTCTATCAAAATTTCCACAGATATTTAAATTTTATCTTCCTGTAGACAATGGCAAACAAGGTAAATGTAAATGTGACAAAAACACAGAGACGAGACATAACACACATAAAGAAAAACCATCAGTTACCGCCTTGGAACGGTCAATCGGCAAAAGGGCCAACTGGGATGCTTAAACCTGGTTTGTGGTGCGCTCCAACCACGCACTTCCTGAAGGTTTTTCTAGCAAACAAACAGTGTAAAAAACAATATCCCATCAAAGTGAAACAACTAACAGTAAGCACCTGCATCGGGAGTTAAAACAGATACAATGAACTTATATACATACATAATAACTAGTAATAAAATAAACTATAAACCTATATACAGTATGTACAGTAGATAAAAGCCTCGGCAACGTAATAAATAAAAATTCCAAACGAGAGTCTGAAGAAAGCTCTTATCATTCTTATAGTTGTTATTAGTAGCTGATGTAGTTTTTTATGTTTTGAGCAGTCAATTATCCGTGTAATAATCACACAAGCCATGTGTAAATATATGTGTGTTTAAGCCGCGGTCCGAGCAAAGGGCTGTATATGGGGAAGTTTCCAACTTCTAGCAATGCTACAGTGGTTCCACGCAGATATTTGTCTGGGATCTTTTCTCCATCAAAATAGTTTATAATAGTTAAAAATATATGGTTAATAATTTAACAGATTCATAATGATCACAAATGCATATTTCAAAAACAAAACAAAAACTTATCTTCAGAATGGCGAATATCAAAATGTTGTTTTAGCATTATAATTTTGTTTAGCCGGAAAAGCGTTCTAAAATGATGGCTATACATTACAGAAAAGACATTAAAAGCTACTTAATGAATATATCACTTAATGGAGATTTTGCGTGATAAAGTGTAGACATCGAGAGTTTCTCGTGGAGAATGTTTTTAATTTGTATTAGCTTCAACACGTCGATTGATTCATGTCTTAGTACGGGAAGTACATTGACGTATGGTAAGTAGTTTTATTTATTGTAATCTAACATAAGTGGCAAAAATATGGTAACACAGTGGCTCTACTGTGTGAGGGAGAATGATTGCCTTTTACTGCATGAGAAGAATTACTAAGAATAAAAAATAATAATTGTGTAAAGTTTAAAATAAATAGCTTGACCCAAATTTGAAAACTAAACATATTTGTTGACTATTATATTTCGGGTTTTTTTACAGAGAAACATTGGGCACAAAGAAAATATTGCAAAAGTCCTCTGCATAAATATGTTAAACCGAAGACGGCCACAGTATGAATATATATTGCAGGCCCACCGTTGTAGTTGCATATATGCATGAATATGTAGTCATTCCTGGAAAATTGTTATGAATAGCGCCATGTTGTTCTTTAAAAAAAGTGATGTCCTGCGCTATCATGCATTAATTTCGATTAATATTCAACTTTGGTTAATATCGGAATTAAATTAGATTGTAGTTTAAAATGATGCAACATCAATATAGCTCGTTTCAAACTGTTAATGTTTCATATGTGTGAACATGTTTTGATTTTTTTTAATCGCACTTGATAACGCGATATACTGTGTACAAGTCAAACGTTATACTCTATTGTGTTCCTTGTATTCGGACCTTCTCCCTTACATCCAAAGGCAATTCGTTATTGTATGTTATTTAAGACATGAACATTTGACAGCATTGTGAATCTTGTAAATGGCAAGATTTTGCCTTTCTCATATAAACTATGAATACACTGTCACGACCCGTCGCGCTATATAAGTTTATTTATAAAGTGGCACGTTTACTAAACGACGAAATGGTGTAACAGAAAGAACAAGCCAGCAACAAACTAGTACAATAAAGTTTTATTTTAAAAATAATTAAAAATATGGCGTAATAAAACAATAACAAATAAATGAAACAAAATTTCAGAAGGCAAAATAAATATTAGCTTACAGTTTGTCCCTTTAGGAGGTGTCCCTTTAACAATGCAACAAATAATCCGGCGTCGAATAATCCTGAAGAGTTTTCGGTAGAATGTTCTCGTAGATAAGCACAGTTGAAATAATCCAAAGGTAGAACAATACACGAATGTTATTAATATAATCCAAATTCAACACTTTAATATTTATGTCACTGCAGAATATAGTAAGTTCACGTTAGTTCCACAAAGAAAGATTTAAGATAGAAGCTGCAAGTATTTCTAAAGCAAACTTTTTATTCAAACTTCCAAACTTCCAAACTTTAATTCGGCAAACACGCCCTCATCAATCTGATCACCTCGGCCTTTATGCTATGCAAGAGACCTCTGACATAATAAGGCGCCATCTTGGATCTACTTTGTGTGTCTTAGTTTTAATACTGGGTATTTAATGTTGACTTTTCAATTTTCCGTAAATCATATAGATTGTATTGATAAAAAAAACGTTGTTATTGCAAGATATACTCAACTAAATGATATATATATAATTTGTTACTTTCTCGCGAACGGACACTGTTTCATAACTCAGGCGACGCACTTTGGTGTATTCTAGAGCTATGTACGAGGTGTATTTTACGAACCATACGGAAATACCCGAAGTTTTACGATTGACGCCCTCATATATACCCAAAGAATTTCCAGAACATTCACGTACCCAGCACATTCTCGAAAACCAGTTAAAAATAAACAATTGAACTTTCTAGCATGATCCGTTTCTTCTAGTAGTTACTCGAATGCTACGTCATCAAAACCACAACGGTAAACAACCCTTAACCTGACTAGCGTAACCTTAAACGCTGGTGTACTATTGTACATAACAACACTGTGTTCTTTCAATCCCGCTGTGACATTGGTTTAACCATTTTTTAATAATGTTTGACTACAAAGTGGGTGGGTGGCTTTTTAAAGATATGTTATTTTTCTCCGACTGACCTTTCCGAATTCTATTTTATGTAATGTCTTGATCAGTTTTTGTCACATTTAGACTTGACTGGCAAGTGAATACCGACGCCATTTCGAATTTTATTTTGTGTTTTCGTTCTCATAGGACCTTGTCTTGTTTTCGTATTGGAATGAATAACAATTTTATAAATGGTGAAAATTACTGGACTTTATCTTTATGAGGTGCTCTCTGGCTTTCGTCTGCATTTAAAAGCAATCGCTCTTCCATCTCTTTTAATACTCATTTCAATGCATTTTAATAAATGTTTATTTGTCTGGAGTCTTACTTCACCAGTAAAAGTTGGAAGTCGCCGGTATGCACATCACTGTGTCGGTGTAATGATTCGAGACATAACAAATCATTACCTTCACCGCCTGCAATTACCATCTTTTATTGATGCTTCTGTTTCTACAAGTCGCTTTAGTTAAGCATCCCAACAAGACGAGAATCAAAGTACTATTAGATTACAGACGAGATGAGATTAACTGACTGACAGCGGAAACCAGCTGCTTGCTAATTAATTTGTCTTTTCCCGGTAACAAAAGCAGCTTTCGATTGTTGGTGGTAGTATTTAGAACTACAGAACTATCAAAAGGATGTCTGCACTTTATTTTTATAAAAAAAAACATATTCTACAGCGGGGGTGGTGTGTGTGGTGGGGAGTGGGGCGCCTGTGTAGACGAGTGGTTCGAATCACCGACTTGCTACTCCTCGGCCCCTTACTGCCTATGTTCGAGCCCGGGTCAAGGCCGTAACTTTCAAGTGGGAAAGTCTTCCAGCTGACATGCACTGAGCAAGTTATTCTATCCAGATAAACCATATCTAGATAAATCATAAAACAAAGATAAACTGGATGTCATCAAAATAACCATTAATTATGTCGATGAGATGCAGAAAACATAAAAATGTTCTAGACTTACATATTTTGGTAGCTATACAACTCCAACCCGTAAGCTTTATAATACTATGAGTCTTGCATTAGATCTCCTGGAAAATCACTTAAAAAGTAAAAAGAAGTAAAACAAATATGTCATTTATGTTATTTGTCCAATCCCGTATGAGTGCAGAAAGCTTCTTACACTAGTAAGGAAAAATAATAATAACACTGTTTGAGTGAAAATGGGTATTTATTGTAAAATACCATAAACTAATATTCTAAAACATTATTTTTTCTTATCTGGGCGACAAAACGCCGCCCAAATACATTAATGTCAAATACATACATGTAATATAAAGAAAAATGAAAAAGAAATAATACTGGGAACCAGACAGAGTTGTGGAGGTAAGGGTGGAGGTGGTTGAATCGAAAATTTAAACTTGGCTTCCAAAAGGCTGACGCTAAAAAGAATGGCGTCCAATTGAACCCATTGGATGACTGGATCATGTGATCTGTATCTCGATTCTGATTGGACACATGAAACATGTGATCTGTAACCTCGATCTGACTGGTTCCCATATTAACATCATGTACAAGTAATATATACTTGACAAAGAGAACGATTAAAAAATACATAAATTATTTTATGTTCATAAAATGTATTTATGTTATTTGTTCAATCCCGTATGAGTGCAGAAAGCTTCTTACACTAGTAAGGAAAAATAATAATAACACTGTTTGAGTGAAAATGGGTATTTATTGTAAAATACCATAAACTAATATTCTAAAACATTATTTTTTCTTATCTGGGCGGCAAAAAAACATTTATTTCCAGGATTTTGTCATACCAAATGTGTATTTACTTACTGCATAATTATACCATGAATTTTGCATGTTTATTCTTCATTATTATAAAAAAAACTTAATTAGTAAAACATATATAAATTCTATCATCAAAGTGTTTGTAAAGATGTGTGTCCATGTTCAGGAGAAATGCGTTTTGAGACCAATAATTCTAAGCACACGTGATCCTGGAGAGTGCCAGCGGCAGCGCCTATCTATAGATGGCATACACGCAGAAACATCCCCCTCGTTGACGTTTCAAGTAGACCCTGTACTATGTATTTATTTATGACAACCTGTCTTACATATAACTTGTTTCCACCGGCCGCAATAGCTCAGATGGTAGAGCGTCGGCTTGCGGATCGGGAGGTCGTGGGTTCGAACCCCGGCCGGGTCAGACCAAAGACTTTAAAGTTGGTAGTAGTGGCTTCCCTCCTACCGCTCGGGGCTAAGGGGACAGCATTACGCCTGACTCGTCGGTGTCAGTATAATGGACCGGCCGGGTTCAGTCCCTGGGCACCTCATAAGTTCCCCTGTGCTATAATGATAGAAATGTCGCTGCGCAGTATCGGCAAAAATGCCGGCTAATCCCAATCCTATAACTTGTTTCCTTCTGTTACAGCGCGCGGTTCCGGTCTCCGAGACGGATCAAGGGGAGATAACTCCGCGCACCGATACTGACCTTATCAACGAGGAAGATGACAGCATTGAAAAGAGTGATGATGTGTTCGGCAGTACGGTCATGGCTGCGCCAAGGGTAAAACATTCGGGGTCACGAAGGTCGTCCACAAGGTCAAGGTGAGCATGCAATTTCACTAAAGTCGGATCTTACAAAATGTAAGATCTGATGACGGCCCTCAAATACGTTTATAAATAAGAATGGTTTTCCCCAATTTCCCTAATTTATATTTTATAAATGCCAATCAGAGAGCGAAATGCATAACGCTTTCGGTAAGAGTTGCAAAATGGCCGCTATCGATGATGCAGTAGAAAAGAGTTTGACAAAATTTGGAATTCGCTCTTAAAACCACTTCAGAATCAAATTCCTGATTGTTTTATGGACAAGAAGAACTGTATGGCAATAATACCGACAGGATATGGAAAGTCACCACCATATCAGTTTTTACTACCAATAAAAATATGATAGACGAGACATGCTTTGAAAACCATTAAAATGATAGTTCGGAACGCTTCGGATTTACAATAGTTTTGCGACGTTGTAGGCGATAATCTCATTGGTTGCAAAGGTTTTATTGACTCGTCGTCCGATCCTGGTAGCGAAGCGGTTTTCAGGGTATTATTTTAATCAGATTGGGTAAGCATGTATGATAGACGGCGAATATATGTTTTAGTTGAATATCGTATAAAAAGGCAATAAATATATAGTCTTGTAATTTAAAGTTCATAAGAAGATGTAGGATAACATGTTTATTCTTGAAGTCTAGTCATACTGTTTTATCAGTGTTTATTGTGAACAATAATACTGATCTGTAACTTGACATCTTTTGTTTGTAGTTGTTTATACATTCTTAAAGTTCTTTCGATCTGACCGAGACTAAAGACAACATATATCATACAAATGAAATTTCCAAAATGTGTGCTTCAGACGCCGCAGTTCTTCGTACAGCGAAGTTGTACTAGACGAGGAGGAGGTAGATAACGAAATTGACGTCGATCAGTTCCAGCGTGAACGTCAGTTGGACCGACTTCAACGTCACAGCAAACGTTCAAGACGGCGGTAGGCTGATACATTGTTGCTATTGGTTATTTTAAATAATTGCATTTACAAGTTGCATGAAATATCTTAGTCAATTTTAAGTTCATTTTCCATTCAACCATAACATGTTCTGTGTTTCAAAAAATAATAAACACAAATACAAGAAATTGATATAATATGCGAAATTGAAGCAAATGCAGCAGAACTTGTACAATTTCCCTAGCTTACAGAAACATTAAACTGATAAATTCAAATGTTTGTTGGGTCGACGAGAAAAGTTGTACTTTCAATTTGTTTTGAACAGCCTATGGGGTGAAGTCACAGCTTTTAGGAAGCGATCATGTATTTTAAACGAATATTGTTATTCTATTTCAGCTGTTAAAGAACATAGTGTAACATTTATAATAAAGTGTTCTCAATCTTGGCGTGTGTCTTCTAAAGGACTACTACATAAACAAAAATAAACGCAGGAACTATGAAAAAGTTACAAGCAAACTTTTACGCATATCGATTTTTAAATTCTTATTTTCAAATTGCAGGACTACACTAATTCGACCACACTCTCTTAAGTGCAATATTCATGGTTAAGCACGTCGTCATATAAAGGATTTAGTGTTTTCCTTTTTAATAATCAGTAATCGCAGTTTTGGTCTTTTCTTTTTTTGCACACAACAAAAAGCTTTTGGGGACGAATCTCGCAACAACAGCTCGGTGAATATTACAACAATTAGTGGAGTGTTCGGTCTAGATTTGGACAGACTGCACTAATTATCAAACATATTTGCTCGATCACTTTAATAGATATATGTTTTATAGATTTGTTAATATTTAAACTTCATAGTTTTACTTTCGTATTAACGAATATTACTTTGGAGACATATTGCGAAGAAATAAATAGGTAATATAGTTTCAATGTTTTTGTTGTGTGTTGTAAAGATTTCTCGCACTAAGGCGGGATGTAAGTGACTTGGTACCATTTCAATATGGTACCACGAGTATTAATTTTTAAACTTCGTATGGCATTTGTTGAGTAAGTATTGTTTAGCAATATTGCTGTCTTGCCCTAGGAATTAAAAAGTGTCATTCACACTTATAAATGTACTCGGTTAACACATCGGCTTTTTGAAACATTTTTATTCCACAATAGCATATGGATTGGTGCAAAATGATACTATGCTTAATATGCGTAGCAGTCTCAAATATTATTCCCGGCGACTTTGATGTTCTGCATCACCTTTTTCCTGTGTTGATCATAGATTTATTATGCTCATGTTCATTGTGTCCGTCTAGGCGGCGCAGCGGAAACAACCAGGACATTTACGAGTTGACAACATCAGACTCAGACCGCTGTAAAGATCGACATGACAGTAGTCCCCTGTACTGCAGCTCGTCCACGGAAAACTGGTTGTCCAGTGACCACGAGGCGCTCAGCGACCGCGCCAACTGGAGCTCAAACCGAGGTTCACCCCGCCAAGCGCGGGAAAGTCGTTCAAGAGGTTTAAGCAAAGAACGAAAAGGTCATGGGAAGTCAAAATCTCCGGATGTGCCATGGCGGGAGTGCGAAGGGCGTAAATCTATTGACACAATCGCCGAACATGTACACAGTCCAAATCAAAAACGGCGTCGACCAAAGACGAGTGCCAATGGACATTATATCAATGACAAACGGTACACCAAATCTTCGAAGCCTTGTGAATCAATCCAACGACAATCGGTTCAAAGTAAAAATGTGCCTTCTGTTTCACCAATTAGCCATCACCGGTCACCTCGGAATAGTCTCACGAGCCCACGTGACATGAACCGACACCGCGAGCACAGACTCTCACGAGATTCTAGAGCATCACATGGTTCGTGTACGTCACGTGACTCTAATTTTTCGCGCGAATCGTTTTCCCATGCTTCATCCGGGGACATTTCCCCAACCAAGACATCGAGTCAAGCATCTATTAGCTTCACAAACCAAAGATACCAAGATGCTCACTACAGTAGTTCTTCTAGTGTCTTCTCGGAACGGAAGACGTCCGTAGAAACAGCCGAAATCTCACCAGAAGAAGTTGCGAAAAGTAAAGACTATGACGCAATAATGACACCTAATACTTCCACTAATCGAGATGAAAAGGTGACGTCGCACACACTAGCACTTCCTCGAAGGAATTCTAGTTTTTCGTCAAATTCATTGTCACCAGACATGGCATTGATACGTAATCCAAGAAAGAAACACAGGTAAGTATTGTGAAAATGAAAATTAAGAAATTGAAACCAAGAAAAAGCATGTAGACAACTTTTGAATTTTCTTTTACCTATTGTTATTTATTTGAATTAGTACATTGCAGTTTGCATGTTGGTTATAGCTTAGCAAATGTTGCCTTCAAAGGTAAAGTGAAGTTTATTTTTATCTTTAACAAAAACTGATTGCATTTATTTATTTTTGCACCCATTGATCTTCGTCTTGCTTTATAGCTTGGCAACATCGAACTGACACACCTTATTTTTCGACAAGGTAATCGAAAGGCCTCTGTGATTGTTCGGAATGACAGTAACACATGCACGGATATCGGGTTTCTTTAAACATTTTGTAAACCTTTGACGATTTACAGAAACCAGCGATTATGCATGGATGCCGATTTATAGTTGCCAAATAAGAATTATCCTTGGATTATTTGTTTGCTTCTGCTGAATTTCAGACGACAACAGAAGGACAGCAGTGTGTCCCCTCACCGGTCTGGATCCGTGTCTCCGCGGAAGGACCATCAATCCTCTGACGACCGAACCAACAGGAACGTATACGGCCGCCGTATGACGTTGTCCCACTGTGAAAACATATTCCTTCCGGTCACCAGACGGCGAAGTACGTATAGCTTTAAATAATGTTTGAAAATCCCGGATATCTTCAAACCCGATGGGAATTTTTACAACAATACATCGTGTGGTATGAATCTAATATAAGAGCACTGCTAGCACTGAGGCACTCACTACATTGGAAAAGTAGTCAAATTTTGCGACATTGAACTCGGTGAATATAAACTGTCGTATATAGTGTTTGTCGTTTATAGTGCTAGATAAACCGACCCTTCTTTAACTATACAACTACGCGTTTCATGTAGTGGACAAATGATAAGAGACATAAAATAAACTCACGCCCACATGGCGGAAAGAAGATGCATATGAGGTCGGCGACGATACTTATAGCTCTGTAAGAGGTGCACCACACCTATTTATAGACAAACAGAGAACATTGAGACATATGTCCTGGACAAAAAAGAATACGGTTGTTGTAGTCAATAATTATTAATTTTCTGACTACAGATTTAGATGACAAACATAAAAAGTCTCTCAACTCCTGATAAAACGTGTTACTTAAAATGTATAACCTGAATATTGGTTAATATAAAAGTAAATAAACCAGTTCATTGTATAAGTCGACTTCATTACAGCTTTTGACAAAATCTGAAAAATGTATAGATGTATACGTTATTTTCATAAATGGTATTGAAAGACACACTCTTTGATTTCAGTGAAAACATGAATTTGATTATCAATGCCTGAGGTCGTATCACAAATATTTTTTCTTAACTACAGTAACTGGGTCAGGCAAGGTGAAAATGTTTCCCTTTATTTATTTTCTCTTTGATCAAAGATTTAGATCATTAAGTACCCTTGTTCAAATAAATATAGAATATTTCATGTAAAGCAATACCTGATACTGGTATTCTCAAAAACTGTAAAAGTAAGAGTGTATAGGCTGAACTGTGCTACATAGCCATATACAGTGTATATTTTCGAAATTAACGTGAATTCCGCATCAACGCAGATTTATCGCTTCTTTAGTATACCCGTGTTATAAGTTTGACAGCTATATTATGTTGACTGTATGAAATAATCACAATTTTAAAGTTATTTATTTTGTACTTATTTAGAGCGGAATCAAAATTTAGACTTTAACAACTGATGTCTGGATGTTAAATACAGGATATACAAATTTACCTTTTTTGACCGATTACACCAAGTGTCTATCTTGAGTTGCGGTCAGCTACAAAGGACAAATCTCTTTACTCAGTTGAAGTTAAAGCCTCATTATAACTCGTTCTAAAATCCATGTAGCTTTTAAGTATACATTGTATCTAAGTATTTGCATTGCTACCTACTTCAATCTCTTGTATATATAGTGAATTTCTGTAAGCTAAATGCTTAATGTAAAAAACCTGTGTCGAAGTATATGCATACTGGTAACTGGATAACATGCTTTGTAAACGAATGTTTATTTGTTACAACCTTTATTACTCCCAACAGGTCCTATCAACGACACTCGACCTCATGCGATTATTCTGCATAGGGATAAATCGGATAACACCGTCAGAAGTAAGTCATGTGTCTTGTTCTTCGTCTGAGCAGTTGAAAGGTATTGGTAATTGGAGTTTGGCTTTATTTGGCTTCACACTGTGATCACAGTAGGAGATTAATGGATTCTGGGTGGGGTGGGGTGGGGGGGCTAGGTCTTATTTGGCTTCACACTGTGATCACAGTAGGAGATTAATGGATTCTGGGTGGGGTGGAGGGGGTGGGGGGCTAGGTCTTATTTGGCTTCACACTGTGATCACAGTAGGAGATTAATGGATTCTGGGTGGGGTGGGGTGGGGTGGGGGCTAGATCTTATTTGGCTTCACACTGTGATCACAGTAGGAGATAAATGGATTCTGGGTGGGGTGGGGTGGGGTGGGGGGCTAGGTCTTATTTGGCTTCACACTGTGATCACAGTAGGAGATAAATGGATTCTGGGTGGGGTGGGGTGGGGGGGCTAGGTCTTATTTGGCTTCACACTGTGATCACAGTAGGAGATTAATGGATTCTGGGTGGGGTGGGGTGGGGTGGGAGCTAGGTCTTATTTGGCTTCACACTGTGATCACAGTAGGAGATTAATGGATTCGGGGTGGGGTGGGGTGGGGTGGGGTGGGGGGCTAGGTCTTATTTGGCTTCACACTGTGATCACAGTAGGAGATTAATGGATTCTGGGTGGGGTGGAGGGGGTTGGGGGGCTAGGTCTTATTTGGCTTCACACTGTGATCACAGTAGGAGATTAATGGATTCGGGGTGGGGTGGGGTGGGGTGGGGGGCTAGGTCTTATTTGGCTTCACACTGTGATCACAGTAGGAGATTAATGGATTCTGGGTGGGGTGGGGTGGGGTGGGGGCTAGGTCTTATTTGGCTTCCCACTGTGATCACAGTAGGAGATTAATGGATTCTGGGTGGGTTGGGGTGGGGTGGGGGCTAGGTCTTATTTGGCTTCACACTGTGATCACAGTAGGAGATTAATGGATTCTGGGTGGGGTGGGGTGGGGTAGGGGCTAGGTCTTATTTGGCTTCACACTGTGATCACAGTAGGAGATTAATGGATTCGGGGTGGGGTGGGCTGGGGTGGGGGCTAGGCCTTATTTGGCTTCACACTGTGATCACAGTAGGAGATTAATGGATTCTGGGTGGGGTGGGGTGGGGTGGGGGGCTAGGTCTTATTTGGCTTCACACTGTGATCACAGTTGGAGATTAATGGATTCTGGGTGGGGTGGGGTGGGGTGGGGGGCTAGGTCTTATTTGGCTTCACACTGTGATCACAGTAGGAGATTAATGGATTCTGGGTGGGGTGGGGTGGGGTGGGGGGCTAGGTCTTGTTTGGCTTCACACTTTGATCACAGTAGGAGATTAATGGATTCGGGGTGGGGTGGGCTGGGGTTGGGGCTAGGCCTTATTTGGCTTCACACTGTGATCACAGTAGGAGATTAATGGATTCTGGGTGGGGTGGGCTGGGGTGGGGGCTAGGTCTTATTTGGCTTCACACTGTGATCACAGTAGGAGATTAATGGATTCGGGGTGGGGTGGGGTGGGTGGGGGCTAGGTCTTATTTGGCTTCACACTGTGATCACAGTAGGAGATTAATGGATTCTGGGTGGTGTGGGGTGGGGTGGGGTGGGGGCTAGGTCTTATTTGGCTTCACACTGTGATCACAGTAGGAGTTTAATGGATTCTGGGTGGGGTGGGGTGGGGTGGGGGCTAGGTCTTATTTGGCTTCACACTGTAATCACAGTAGGAGATTAATGGATTCTGGGTGGGGTGGGCTGGGGTGGGGGCTAGGTCTTATTTGGCTTCACACTGTGATCACAGTAGGAGATTAATGGATTCTGGGTGGGGTGGGCTGGGGTGGGGGCTAGGCCTTATTTGGCTTCACACTGTGATCACAGTAGGAGATTAATGGATTCGGGGTGGGGTTGGCTGGGGTGGGGGCTAGGCCTTATTTGGCTTTACACTGTGATCACAGTAGGAGATTAATGGATTCTGGGTGGGGTGGGCTGGGGTGGGGGCTAGGCCTTATTTGGCTTCACACTGTGATCACAGTAGGAGATTAATGGATTCTGGGTGGGGTGGGCTGGGGTGGGGGCTAGGTCTTATTTGGCTTCACACTGTGATCACAGTAGGAGATTAATGGATTCGGGGTGGGGTGGGGTGGGGTGGGGGCTAGGCCTTATTTGGCTTCACACTGTGATCACAGTAGGAGATTAATGGATTCTGGGTGGGGTGGGGTGGGTGGGGGCTAGGTCTTATTTGGCTTCACACTGTGATCACAGTAGGAGATTAATGGATTCTGGGTAGGGGGTGGGGGTCTAGACAGCTGGACACAGTCTCAGGCTGCAGTGATATCAGGAAAAGAGTGGGTTATAGAACAGAACAGAACACTTTATTTACGATTTGTACAAACATACATTGTCTCACATAGTATTCAAATTAAAAATAAGTTATTCAGTCACATGGTACACAATTAATACATTCACATGGTACACATAACATATTATGGCCACCCAAAAAAAACTCTTGGAGAGTAATACATAAACTAATTGTTTCGAGATTTTCTTTGTTTGTTTGATTTAGGACAGTTTACTGATTTTTTGTGTTTAAATAATTGTTTCTAATAGTTACCGCTTTTTTAATAAGTCATGCATCATTCTGGAGTTTTTTTTCGGTTTAAACTTATTCATTAATAAACTCAACTTATAAACTGATGGTCTTCGGAAAAATAAGAATCTTGTAAACCTTTCTCAACTCGTTATAAAGTGGACATTTTAGTTAAAACATCTTCGAAATCTCTGGTATTACAACAATTACAAAAGCGTTTATTTCTGAGCACTAAGTTGTTTTCAAAACGACCTGTCTGAATTCTGAATGAGTAAGCATCTTAGTCTTGTAAAATGAAAGCGAATATCATAAGGCAATATGTTCAGATATGATTCGTACTTAAAACATGATTAAAAAACTCTGTATTCTTCCAGGATCGGACTTTGTCATATAGACGCATTCTATTCCTGTATGAAACAGTCAGTTACCGTTCGTTAAAATCGATTTGGAAACACTACTACATCCAATACATCAACATTGTCGAAAGCATAAGAGTATCAATAATTATCCAGCATCTTCTCACAATTCATAACCCAATTTACCTTTCCTCTATTGCAGTCTGCTAAGGCTACCTTATAACTACTTTTTAATACATTGTTTTCGCTTTTTACTAATTTGCACCAATATTTTACTATTTTTACGTATCAAGTTACATATAGCGGGTATCTTCCTAATTCTCCATAAACGGCTGTTGAGCTCATGTTTCCTCGAACATTGAGAATTTTTTGCAGAACTTGAGATGCAGTCTTTCTATTGGCTTTGGCTTTGTAAAGCACCATACCTCTGCTGCGTAATTCAAAATAGATTCAACAAATGCATCAAAAAGCTGACACAATAATTTCGGATTTACTGGAATATTTTTGCAAGCGCAAAAGATCTGGTATAGTTAAAACAGTGCCTAAATCACTGAAATCATTTACTACCTCAATAACTTGGCCATTATAGGACCAATTTTCGTTTGCAGTTATTTTTCCTCTTTTTCTTAAAACAACTATTTTTGTTTTCTCACAATTAAGCTCTAAGCGCGAATTATTACAATATTCATAAAATACGTCCAGATTTCTCTGTAATTCATAAGGCCTTTCCCGAAACACAACCATATATTCTGCAAACACAACGGTTGTCAAAATAAAGTCATCTAGGCTTATACCTATCCCGCCATTGTTCCGCATGAACTCCTCTAAATCCTCTTCGAAAAAAGACGCTAATACAGGCGAGATTGTCTCCCCTTGTTTTAGCCCGACAAAACTGTCAAAGCAGTCAGACATATTACAGAAGATCGTACCGACATATCTCTTAATATATTTAATATTTTTCAATCTATACCAGTTCGGTATAGTTTCAATATCAATCCATATCTATAAATGCCATCATAAAACTTTTTAAGGTCCAATATCCCACGTATAGAACGTTAGTGATCAATGACAGTGTTGTTTCACGACCTCTTCCCCTATGCACCTATGTGTGTAATGAAATAACCAAGTGTCCAGCTGTTATCTCGCAGCATGGTGGTTTTATTGAGGGACCCTATTTTTGACCTACTTAATTATGATGTATATGAAAGCGGTCTCCATTGGTAGAAATTACCTATTGTATCAGTATACGCATAAAACAAAATACGCACCACTAAACCAAAGATAATACGCACACTGTGTGCAAAAGTCTGCTGCTACAACTGTAGGATGCATTTGTTCGTGATCTATAACACAATGACAGCATTCTGAATTCCAAGGCGATGACGTCCACGCATTATGCAACAAGCGTTCATCTAATAATTATATAAACTGAAAACATACGGCATTTTTATTAAAATAGTTAACTGCTTTCGCTTGGCAGACGTTAAAACTAATTGGGTTATAAGAAATATTATTCTTAGTAACTTCACACGTTTCACTTTTTATTGATGGGTTAATATGCGTATGTATTGTAGATAAATAACTACGCGTGGCTCTATTTTGGGTGAGTTAGTTTTACGAGAGGTTTAAAGGTTATGGTCATTATCAACGAGAATGAAAACACATTGGTAAAATGTATTTTGTGATTTACTTACAACGTGCTTTTATAAGGTTACAAAAATGGATTAACCTGTCATCTAGAGTGTGCAAATGGTACCTAACCGTGCAAAATATTATACTACTAAATGTATGAGTGGTGACGTGTTTTTCACACGTCTTTCTTCTGATAAAAACAATCAATAAAAGCCCACATCAACGTTGGATATCTTCTTAAATTATTTTCTTGATGATCTTTATATCATGTCAGGTTTTTGATGTAGTGTTACTTCCCCTCATGTAAGGGACATTCAATTGAATTATTAATATTTTTAAGTAGCAAAAAAATGTTATTCTAAATGTTGTTGTCAGCGTGATACATTGTCAAAAGTAAGAAAGCTTTTATTTTCTTCCAACATTTATTCACAGTTTAGAGTGGAAATAAAACATTTAATTTCCAGCATTACAACCAAACCAATTTAATTAATTTATTTGTTAAAATGTATATTTTAACTGTTTCAGCCAATGGCCTTGGTATGAGGGTTGTCGGAGGACGCACAGGCCCGGATGGAAGTCTTGGGGCCTATGTCACCATGGTAACGAAGACTGGACCAGCCGAGTCTCAGGGCATTAGGGAAGGTAAATAAAGTTTTATTACAGTGGAAATCATATGGATTTTTAAATGCCAATCGGTTATTTAAAACTAGTTTTATTTCTTAGAGCCATAATACCACTGACACGTACGTTGTTGTACCAAGTCAAAATCTCTGTATTTGAAATCGACTTGCCTAATTTAGCACATTAAACTGGGGTCCTGTTTGTTATCTGAACTATTCTTATCTGCATGAAAATAGGAGACATAGTATTTTCCTCAGTGTATTAATTTTCATATTTTTTATATTTATTTTCATTTTTTAATAATTATTTTCATATGTTTAATATTCATTTTCATGTGCAATTGGTTGCAGCTTTCCTGAGAAAAAATCATGTCCAGACTGCGCAGGTCTGGTCGTATATCAAAATATTATTTATTTTTTTATGCTCACACCCACATTTTCGGCTATTTATCTTTTTATGAGTTACATATTTTATGCTTTACTAAGTTTTCTAAGAAAGAAATAATAAACAAGCTTATATCACAAATGTAAAGTTTCTCATATATTTCTCATATATTTGAATTATTATTGTTGTTCTAAGCTTATACACGTCATTACATTACATTCCTTCATAAGTTCCGTTTTAATATCGAACTAAATTAATTAAAATATAGGACAAATTGTTGATAATTATTTTTTTCGGGGTATTTTGTTTCATTAACATATCGTTTTGACAGCAAACGCCGTCTCCAGAGGGGAGAAACATAATCAAATATTACCATAAAATGTAATCCGGTTTTTAAACCTTTGGCATAAAACATGGCATAAACACCATCAATCCAACAACATCTCTTCTTGTCGTATGCCAACAGGAGACCAGATCATCGAATGGAACGGACGATCTTTGGTCGATGTGACATTTGAGGAGGCCAAAGAAATCATTAACCAACCCGGAAGTATCGTCCAGGTGTCCGTTATACACAAGGCCAAAGCCAAGTCCACGGAGTAAGTCACGGTTGAACAGGGTTTATTTCTTCTTAGCAAGGCGTCATTCTATATATAGACTGTGACGTTACTAGATTTTAGTCATCCTCTTTACACTGACGCTTCACGTCTTGTTGTTTTGGTAATGTGTGCTTCCGCGTTTTTATAAAGTTTATTGAATCATCTTAACGTTAAATATCATTTATTTGGTGTTAATTTTTGTTTAATATTGAGAACTATTTTAATAAGACGATAGTTTCGGTCGTGTAGTTAAAATGGATAAAATTGAATTTAATAAAATACGATACCCTTTTGTATGATTCATTGTGGGCTTTTTCCTAATCCGAATATAATTATGTGGATTTACACAAGAGTCCCACCTCCCTTTAAAAGCAAAACATTCTTGATAATCTTCAGTGTAATCATATACAAATTGTAATTTGTAACACAATAATATTTTTGTTATTATTTTTCAGGAATGTTAACCACTCAGATCTCAGTCTTACAAACTGGCAACCCATCATTGTTCGCACAGGTATGAGTTGATGTGTCGTTGCTGTTTCGCTATAATTATTATAGATACATTCTATGTTCTTAGTTCTCTGGGCATAAAAACACCTGCAAATTATAAGCTCACAAGCACATCGATACTTTGTACTTGTGTAATGTCATAACATATACATGAAAACAGAAAAAAAATGTTTTTTTCCTGTAATTTTTATTGAATTTTACTGACAATTCCAGTCACCATTTCTGTCAATACTGACAGAACTTATCCATCTATGTATTATAATACACGTTGAGTTTTATAAACTTAAGGAGACCTTCATCCAGTACTCTGTTGTTGCACAAATGTTGTTGTTTTTGTTGTTTTCCTAAGAAATTGTGTTTGTTTCTAATAGCTGAATGTGTTGTTTTATAGAGACGTTATGTTACAATGACCCACTGACGGAAGAGGGCCTTGTTCTTAGCAGGCCTAAGCGAAGAATGTTGCCAAAGACACCGGTATGTCTGCCTAGCTCATGGCTAATAACTCTTTGAGGACAATAAAATGAAAATGTTCTTAAAGTAAACAGTAAAACATGTTATTGCAATTTGCCGCTTAAGTTTTGAAGATAAAATGCTGAGTATACATATTTACGAAATCAATCAATGCGGAAGAATCAATACAAAGAAAAGTAAATAACTACTATACAAATAAAATGATAATATTAAATAAATAAATAATATATAAACATGGGTAATTACCTGTAATGCTAAAAATGTAGTGTTATCTGCTTGTTAAAAAAAATCTCAGAAGCTAACATTTTATCCAAATTAATTAAAGTAGTTACCCTTTAAAGGTGGAGATAAAGAAGGACGTGAAGACTATCAGTGGCTCCATCTGGCTACAGTTAGACTACGACCGGAAGTGTCAGTGTCTGCTGGTCGTTTTGTTGCGTGGGGAAGGAATCGTAGCAAATTCTGGAGATGACCGGAGACAGCCAAACCCAGTCGCCATGTTACACCTACTGCCAAATAGAGCGTAAGCTTTACTTTCAGTCTCGTTTCTCTTCCCCCAAAATAAGAATATATGACTAAAGTACTATGAGCATTGCAACATTGACCAGCATTTGAAAAGGCACAGGACATGAAAAGGCACAGGACAAAGGTATTCACATGCAAGCCAAATGTAAAAGTCATTTAACAAACACAGCAAACCACACAGGCAAATAGGACCGACTGGCGTGCTTAAACCGATTTTACAGAGCTCTAATCTCGCACGTCCTGATGAGATTCTCAAATACAAGATAAAAAGAAAACCATGATAATGAACAATTATACATGAGCTGACATTTTCTTTGATAAGTTATGACGTAAGTTGCGAACAATAATGTCCCCGTAGTATTTACAAGAGAAAGACAGAGAGAGAGAGAGAGAGAGAGAGAGAGAGAGAGAGAGAGAGAGAGAGAGAGAGAGAGAGAGAGAGAGAGAGAGAGAGAGAGAGAGAGAGAAGTTTCTGTTAGAAGAACTACAAAAAGGTGTTAGTAACTCAATAAATAATACTCTCGCAAATAAAACATAAAGGGTCGATAAATATTCAGTTTGGTGATGTTTAATGTGACTTTTCTTTGTAATACATGTGTTAAGATGTTAGTGATTGATAAACATATCCGGAACATGTCTCGACTTAAACTTGACTAACTTACCAATGTTTTTGTTTGGGAAGAGTGGAAGAAAAGGAAGACATAATTTGTTACTCCACAGTAATAATGATTGTGTGCCAGAGAAACCTTTGTCTAGAAATTTTTCAATTTCCGCCAATAATACGAGTAATAATTTCTTGTTACTGAATGCATTTTAATATGTTAACGATACGGGGCGTTTAAAAAGTAATAATATCAAAGAAATATTACAAGCGAATAATTTCCCTAGAGCATATTATATAAAATCTGTATATAAGAATCATATATCGCACATGTCTTGAGGGAAACAGTAGTGTTTTGAATCAAAGATATTGAACTTCCTCAGACAAAAACTATGTCCTATTTGTTCATCTTTTTTGCAGCGAAAATACTAGCTGTCTTGTGCGACTTTAATCTTGTGGTTTATTTTTAGAAGGAAATCTTATAAAAGTTTGTTATGTGGATAAGAAATAGGCTTTCATATTTTACTTCTACATACAAACTGCAGGTCTTGCCTTATACTTTAGATACTCATCACACATATACAGGCAGATCACTTTCCCAAAATCATTTTCCTAAAATTTCATAAAATTACTTTTCTAAAATCACCTTCCTAAATAGAATCCGATAAATGTTATTTAAATAGTGTTTTTTTTCATTTCTTATCAAGATTTATATAATACTTAAGTATACTTAAGTAAGAAGGGCCATAATAGTGTTACGATTTGTCTTACCATCCGCACAATGTACAAGTAATGCCAGGATTCTTAACGTAAAAGGATAAAGGGTTTTTTATGTGTTTGAGGTTCATGTCAGTTGGTGTTTATATATAATTAAATGTACTCCGTTTTGGAATGAAAACTCCAAATTACTTATGTAATTTACTAACTATGGAATTGTTTTCCGTGATTTATACTTAATGCATATAAGCTCGCGAATGTTCAAAACATACTGTATTATTAATATAGACACTTATAATAAATAACAACATGAATAACAAACTTGCATCATTTACATTAATACTAAATAAATTATTCGTCTTATTTTAAAAAATTATAACTAACATTTAACTTAAAGTCATATATAGTCACATGGTCTTAGGCACATTGTGCCGTTGACGAAGGTAAAAATGAACGACAGTGTACGATCGAGGACCAGGCCCAGTACCAGAGTCGCTAATTCGTCGGCTTCAAGTACGGAAGGTCCCGGGTTCTATCCCGGGACGCGACGTTCCATAGTCTTTTAAGTGGCAGTGGTTGAGCTCCTTTGCTACCGTGGGGGCAAATATATTCTATGATTGGTAGACCGGTTTTAAGCAGGACAATGTGACTTTGTATGGTATAATGTCATGTTTGACGACAATTCTAGAGTAAATGCAACACTTTATCTGTACCACAATTGTACACAGTCTCTGGATAACTGAAAAACTGTTGGTGGGACGATGAACAATAGGTAAATAAGAAAAGGTCCCATCAAAATTTTCACAGATATTTAAATTTTATCTACCAGTAGACAAAGGCAAACAAGGTAAATGCAAATGTTACAAAAACACAGAGACGAGACATAACACACACAAAGAAAAAACATCAGTTACCGCCTTGGAACGGTCAATCGGCAAAAGGGCCAACTGGGGTGCTTAAACCTGGTTTGTAGAGCGCTCCAACCTCGCACTTCCTGAAGGTTTTTCTAGCAAACAAACAGTGTAAATAACAACATCCCGTCAAAGTGAAACAACTAACAGTAAGCACCTGCACCGGGAGTTAAAACAGATACAATGAATTCATATACAAACATAATAACTAGTAATAAAATAAACTATAAACATATGTACAGTAGATAAAAGCCTCGGCAACGTAAAAATCAAAATTCCAAACGAGAGATTAGTTTGAAATAAAACAGCCCAAGCGCTGATATATTATAAGATATTATAGGAACAAATAAAACAGCCCAAGCGCTGATACATTATAAGAACAAATAAAACAGCCCAAGCGCTGATATATAAAAAGATCAATTTAAATATGGCATATAATGCCATGACATAATGTTCCAAAAGTGTCGAAAGTAAAATGTAAAAAATACGAAAGAAAACATCGAAATTTAGAAAACAACCTACCAACAAAAAAAGTAGTATTGTAAAGAGCTAATAAGTTTAAAAAACCCAGTTCATGAAAAGCCGAGGATTTATCCGCAGTTGGCATATTTTATGTAAGAAAGGTACTAACAATCCCGATGTTAGCGACAAAGAAACCTGTCAGAAGAACAAACTAAGAGCCGATTTTTTTTTCATGGAAATGCGATGTATTGAAAAGATTTCAAATATATACCTTGGCCTACGGCATATAATTTATAGACATGCCACGCTAAACAAATTTTCTTTGAAAATAATGCATGGTATCCCTTAAATATTATAAAGTAGATAATCAAGACATAAAAAGCCCAGAAGACTACATAAATCTTGTTAAAATTGTGTCTTTTAAATCCACAATGAATACGAATAAAATAAGTTTTATCTCGTGTTAATAAACAAACAACATTAATACCCTCATTACCCCAAACTGTGTTTGCTTCAGTAAGAAGAAAATGAAAGTGCCTCTAGTTTCAAGGATAAAATTCTGGTTTTAAATCGGTTTTGAACAAGAGTGTCTTTTCTCCATCCATTACAGACAGCACGATGTGCGGGAAAGTGAGATTAAATTCTTTACCTCAAATCCAGAATGGAATGAGACTTTTATTTTTCCCGGCATTAACGAAGATGAGGTAAGTCACTGATATTGTGTTATAAATGGGTTGATTTTCATATGGGGCCGAGCTATTGGCCAATGATTTACGTATTAACACGAAACAGTAGTATAGTTTATTTTACATTTTAAATAATGTTTTATAATTTTCGTATAACAGTTTTTGTATGACATTGTTCTCGGAACTAATATTTGTTTCACTTGGTGTTTAAAACCATTTACTTACTGTTGATTGGTCAAATTTGAATGAGACTTTGACCAATCAAATGTCTGAGAATTGTCTCCGACATAAGCTTAAAGATATTTAACACCGTGCCCTGATAAGAATGTTTGTGTTTAAGTATATTTATTTACGTGCTTGTATCTAACGGAGTTATTAAACCAAACTGTTAAATTGTATTATTAATTTACCGTTTAAACATTTTAAAGCAACTTAATAAAAAATTTTTTTTCTTATTTTGGTTAAAATGCAAAACTTTATTAAATCACCATGAAAAATAATGGAAAAGAAATTACCGCTTTATTTTCCTAAGATAAGGAAATCGTACCGATAAACATTTTTAATGTATAGTTCTCACGTGTCTTTTTCTTTATCAGTTTCAGGACTTGGCGTTGGAATTAACCGTCTGGAACTTTCGGGAGGTCGAGGATGAGTTCATGGGGGAGGTGCTACTGGACTTGGGGGAGGGGCCGGTGAATAACACGCCCACCTGCTTTCATCTTGAAGATCACGACGACAATAGCTCACCGCTTCCCTATAGGTCAGTTAGTTCTAGTTTTTATTTGTATTTTTAAATTTCTGAAATCACGATCAAACTATCCAAAGATATTGGTTACGCTATCAACTCAAAACATTTTCGTTAGCAAATGCGGATTTAGACAGAAAATATCTCCCAAGAACTCACAGGGCATACACCAATGTCATAACAAATTAAATATGAATTAATATATGTCATAAAATGCAATTTTTCAAGTCTTCTTTACGTGTATATACTAAATGCTATTTATGGCATGTAATTCCATATTGTGAGGTAGTTAGACATACTCATTCCGCATAATTATCGTTAGAAAGAAGCATGACGTCCCCTCCCACCCACACCCCACCTTAGATTAAAAGAGTTAACTATTAGACCCACCTTTGGTTAAAGCAGGTGATTCCCGCCAAATCCATATGAAAGATATTTTTCTTCATAACATTGAATTTGAAAACGCACTCGATATAGAGAGGGCACGCGCTGACTCTGTCTGCTAAGTGGACACAAATGACCTAAACTGTCCTTCACGTGAACAAATTATTGACGAAAACTGGATAGTGTGCTGATTATTTACCTCTCTGCCATCATATGGACGTAGAAAGTAACTAATGTTGCTTGTAAATTTAAAAATGAGAATTTCAACAAAAAGATTTTGGTCAATGACTTAATTTAAAGAGTTTTTTTTTCATTTAAATTTAATTACATATTTGCAGGAAGAAGTCGTTCTCGATCTCGGAGGTGTCGGTCTCGTGTACGAGTCCTGGTACTTCGGAGGCGTACCTGAGCAGGAATCCGTCTCCTCGGTCCTCCCAGTCCAACCGCGGGGAAGGCAGGCCGAGTTCCCAGAGGACCCTTCCCATCACGCCTGCTCACGAACGGATGAAGGACCTTTGCTTCACCGGCAAGAAAACTTCCTGTAAGTTATGTTTTGATATTTGTCGATAGTTGTTACCGTCTCTGGGTAACTGAAATACTGGTGGTAGAAGAATAAATCAAACCTACAAACAAACCTATCAGAAAAGCAAATTAATGGCTGAGTGTTTATTAATCTGAAAATGGCCTGTATGGGTTTTTTTCACTTTCTGTCTGGTTGTTTACTTTTTATACAATATTTTTTGCTCCGAGTTAAAGCTACCCCTTCAGTTATCGTCCGTGATTCAAATACTACATTTTTGTGAAGTAAGTTGTGTTTACCGATGCTTTTTCATGGACAATATATTGTACTTCTCATTTTTAATTTTTGATCGATCCCAATTTCTTGAGATATAACTTATATATACGATGTGAAAGCCCAACAACAATATACACTAATGTACTTAGAGGTGTCCATACATATTTGTGCATTTTAATTACCTTTCCGCTAATCTTCTTTCGAGATCTCTGTTTAACTGGAAGAAACCTAATGTGTCTTTTTTATTTATAATTGTGTATCAAATTGACAAATTATGACATATATGGATGAACCGTACCTACCCTATCGACAAGAATGCTTCGTCTTGTTTTCTTATCAAATTGTTTTGACTATTTATGAAATGTATACGTATAAGTACCAAATTTGTTGTTTTTAATCAGTTTATTTCTTCTTTTAGCAAAATAAATACATATGATTACCTAAAGTTTTCATTGTTGCTTTTTCAGCACGTGATGCTTTCTCGTCTGCAACCTCGTCACCACTCCATTCACCAAACAGCCCTGCTCACGAATGCAAGTAGAAATTACAATTAACATTTAAAGAAAGTCATTTAGATCTGACTGTAAAATGTTAATAAAAGTAAATATAACACATTATAAGGTCATATTGGAATGACTACAATTATTACAATCTAAACTAGCGAGACATTTCATGCAGTAAAACCGGAAGCTGCTGACTTGGAACGGTCAGTTGGCAGAAGGACAGAGTTTTAGCCGATTTAAGTTGCACCCTAACTTTGCACTTCTTGAAGTTCATCTCAAAGACAGTGTAAACAGAAATACCCAGTCAACGTGAGACAACTGACAGCAAGCACCTGCATCGCGAGGATATAAATAGATAAAGAATATAATTTACAAATAATACATTAAATGCCATGAGCCATCTAAAAATGTAGAGCAATCAATATAATGAACAAACTTAAATATGTACAAAACGACGCCTTTCTCTTACCTGGAAAATAATCATTAAATGGTTATTGTTCGACGTAGAATTTCACGACAAAGCTCATTTGAACTAATTTACTTAAATAACAATTTATTCTTCGCTGAATGTATACTTTATCATCACTCCTCTGACTGGTTATCGGTCATCACATTGTATTGGATACTTTCGACAAACCCAAAAGAAATCAAATTTAACGAGGTTATTATGCTGTTTCTATAGTTTTTTAAACATGTTCATACCATTCTCTTTATTTTAAATATATATTCTGAGAAACGTTTATATGTATAACAGTTTGCTTTACAAATTTATAGCATTAAAATCGTGTGTTGTATTTTCATTTTGACACCGTTTTTCATTTTATTTTATTTTTTTAAATTTTGAACAAAGCAGGTAAAACATAATTCGATTTTTAGATTTCAAATAAGTTGTTTTACGAAGGGATAAAATGGAAATAAGAAATTGACATAACATGTTCCCACCTCAAAGTTGTGTTTATATTCACTCGAAAACTGCTTAGTGCGTATTAATCAAATATAAAAAAGATCTACACTATATGCTCCTAAATCTCTCACAATAGATTTAATAACATTTTAATGTTACTGTAAATAAGAATGATGATGTGTAATTTAAAATGAGATTTTTAGAATATAAATTGTTGAAGCTTTACGGTAATGTTTTGGCGCCGCTCCGGAGAGCGGTGCTTCTTATGGAATGCAATTTTATGGGGACGACAGTGTAGCAGGCAGGCAATAACTGAAAGTCGCTGCTGTTTTGTGAGACTGTTCTGGAAAAAAAACGAACCGAGTATTCCGCTTTAAACAATAAAGCTTGTAACCAAAATCTGTAGCTTGCAATAATCAAAAGGTAGCGGGAATTAATACGAATTTACAGCAGTTTGTCGATGTCTTGTTTAACAAAAGTAGCCGAGTATACCGATGTTAACAATGCAGGTAGAAATTACAAATGAAGCAGACAACAAGGAAGAAACAAGGCAGCCGATAATGTAGTAAAAATGTCAGAGTCCATTACTCGCACATATTAATGTCATAGATCGACTGTGTCATCTGTTTAAAGCGTATACCCTCTGCGACGCCTTGCCTCCCGTCGGTGCTCTTTCTTTTTTATACTTGTATCTAACCACGAGTCCTCATTTTTCTTTAGACCATCGGAATATTACTTCGTTGTTCAAGAAGAAGCTGGGACTTGTGGCTCGCCTTTCGTCATCCCTCATCATGGGTTCTTACCACAAACGGGATATGGTGGATCATGGTATGTTATCCTGGCCTGAAATTCACATTTTTCGTTGCTGTTATTTCTTGATAATAAGAACATATAAGACAAAGTCCTATGAGCATTGAAACATATACAAAAACTGAAAACACACAGGACCAAGGTTTTCACATGCACGCCAAATGTAAAAGTGAGAACAAATCTGTGATGAATCATTTAACAATAAGAGCAAACCCGACAGTTACCGCCTTGGAGCGGTCAGTCGGCAATATGGACCGACTGGGGTGCTTAAACCGGTTTTACAGAGCTCTAACCTCGCACTTCCTGATGGGTTTATCGAATGCAAGCAATAAAAAGAAAACCGATCCATTTGAATAAGTGTCCAAGCGCTGACGTTTTGTTTCACAGGTTATGATGAAAGTAGTGACGTCATTTGAAAAACGCTGTCCCCATAGTGTTTAGAAGAGAGATAGGTATTATTTCGATTAGAAGACCCACAAAACAAAAGAAAACAAAACAAAAAAAACAACAACAAAAAAAACGTTAGTAGCAAATGAAATTAACTTTTTGAATCAAGAAAAAAAATTATTTGTTTGTTTTTGTTCGTTTGTTTGTTTGTTTTTGTCGGTGTCGTTGTTTTAGTACATCACTGTGTCATTTGTGTTATTTCCTGATACAACTAAAGAAATTCACTAAGAAATTAGTATAGTCTTAATGTAAATGTAGCAGTTAATAAGACTAAGTTTTTTCTTTCTTGTTATTTCAGAAGAAACGCCACCATCGATACCCCGCAGCCAAAGCTACACCGAGGTTCGAGACATGGGTCTGCTCAAGATGCCCGCGCCATCACACCCACGCCGCTCTTTCGAGTACAGCCCAAGTAAGTAACTAAAATAGGCTGATTGACTGTGAATAAAATTTAAGAAGTGAACATAATAATTCATTTAAAACCGAAAGGAATCTGTTTTTGTTTTTATATTGTTGTTTTGTTGTTGTTTAATGTTTTTTGTTTTTCGTTTGTTTTCCATGAATTGGGTAAAGCCAAATATTAGCTTTTTGCGTAATTACATGTTAAATGCAATAAAAACGAACACATGAATTGACATCGTCATATGTTGCAGGTTCTTTTAAGAATGAAATGGATTGTTAAACTTTAAAGCAACTTTCAATTGCATATAGTACATTAAAAGTTGTGTAGCCTTACAAAATTACAAAATACCTCCTGTACCCCTGGAAAGCTATAATATTGTAGCGTATCGTGGATCGTGTTTCAATCCAGGTAAATGAGTAGAGTTTTGACAACACATACATGTAACCTTAAAAATACTAAGCTTTTAAAGTAAATTTTGTCTGCTGACTGCTTAGGTCAAAGTTAGGGTCCCTAACTGTGTATGTATATCTAGTATTTGCTGCGATAATGTTGAATGGATCTTGATTCATACACCCATCCCCTCAATCAAAACTGGATCCGCCCCTTAAACACCGGTGCATGTAGAGGTGTGTGTAAAAATAATTAAAGAAAATGCGAAGCATTAAAGTGTGACCAATACATGTTAAAAAAAGACAATATGAAACTCATTTAAGAAATATTGAACTAATAACAATCTTAAAACCCGCATTACATCACTGCTAACAGGTGAGATAAAACCTGCTTTACCCACGTGGTTCGAAGTTGCAAAAAATCGGTACGTTATATGCATGGTAAGAACCTCCCACAACACCACGGCCATTAGTACGAAAATGACTTGTCCGAATACCGCCGAGGAGTAATGAACGACATGGCAACTTCAACACTAGCCCATTGCTAAATTTCAAACGCTTTCAAAAATGGGCGCCTCATTTCACGCTGACGTCAAACAGGAGCTGCACTTGTAAATTTGTCGATAGTGAGAAATGCACATAGTAAGACTACACGTACATGTCTATTTTATTGATTTTTATAAGTAAATGTCCTTTAATAAGATGTATATCATAATTAAAGGAAGGAAATCATATTATTATATTACATATGCCTAAAGTCAGTCTCGCTTACACATGGGATTGGGATTAGGGATTTGCCGGCATTTTTGCCGATACTGTGCAGCGACATTTCTATCATATTAGCATTGGGGCATTTATGAGGTGCCCAGGGACTGAACCCGGCCGACGAGTCAGGCGTAATGCTGTCACCTTAGCCCCGAGCGTTAGGAGGGAAGCCACTACTACAAACTTTAAAGTCTTTGGTTTGATCCGGCCGCGGTTTGAACCTGCGACCTCCCGATCCGCAAGCCGATGCTCTACCACTTGAGCTATTGCGGCCGGTTTTGCTCTTGGTATTGTTTGGCTGATATCATGTTTTCTAATTATAAATGTATGAAGTTTGGTTTTATCAAAGGTGTGGGTTTTACACACATACATCATTCTACATTTATAGCTTTTTTTCTGAAATGAAATCTAGGATAAATAACAAAATAAAGGGTTTAATTTAAAAGCAACTCTATTCCTATAAACAAACATGATTGTTTTCTTTTCTGTATTCACTTTTGTTGGTGTATCGACAAAACTATTTCCTAATGGATGGTGCTTAGTACTTGTGTCTTACATGTAGGTTTGTGAGTGCGCGTACGTGTGTGCCTGGAGCTGATCGAGAAAATATTTCTGGTGGGGCGGGGTATGAATCAAGATCCAGGCAAATTTATCAGCAGTAAATACTAGATAGATATATAAACACAGTAAGGGACCCTAACTTCGACATTAATAGCAGTATGAAAACACTGATGCAGAAAGGCATAAGCCATCCTGCATTTTATGGAAATGTTTTATACAAGTTAAAGAAAATTAAGGGTCTCAATAACTTTTCTGACCACTTTACAAAACTTATCAGAAAATGTATTGCAGACGTTTACAACCCGGGAATTCTTCGGTGTACTGCATTGCTTGCAATTGACCCTTTTACAGTCAAGAACTTGCATTGCTTTTAAATTACACGATGACCGGACAGGTCGTTGAGACTATATGAAAACAGTCACTTAAAGCCATAATTGGACAGTTACTGTTGGAATTCTTGTCTCTTCATCTCTCCAGTCGTGCCCTATATAGGTGAAACTTGAGCAGTCTCCATACCCTTTACGTGAGATTGCACAGTAGGTATAACATCGGGATTTTTAGTACCTTTCTTACATATAATATGCCAACTACGGATAAATCCTCGGCTTTTCATAAACTTTTTTTTAACTTATTAGCTCTTAACAATACTACGTTTTATTTTGTTGGTAGGTTGTTTTCTAATATTTGTTGTTTTCTTTCGTATTTTTTACATTTCACTTTTGACACTTTTGGAACATGACGTCATGGCATAATATGCCATATTTAAATTGATCTTGATATATATCAGCGCTTGGACTGTTTTATTTGTTCTTATAATATATCCGCGCTTGGACTGTTTTATTTGTTCCTATAATATCTTATAATATATCAGCGCATGGGCTGTTTTATTTCAAACTAATCTCTCGTTTGGGATTTTTGTTTTTACGTTGCTGAGGCTTTTATCTACTGTACTGTACATATGTTTATAGTTTATATTGTTGCTAGTTTGTATGTATATAAGTTCATTGTATAAGTTTTAACTCCCGATGCAGGTGCCTACTGTTACTTGTTTCACTTTGACGGGATGTTGTTATTTACACTGTTTGTTTGATAGAAAAACCTTCAGGAAGTGCGAGGTTGGAGCGCTCCAAAAACCAGGTTTAAGCACCCCAGTTGGCCCTTTTGCCGATTGACCGTTCCAAGGCGGTAACTGATGGTTTTTCTTAATGTGTGTTATGTCTCGTCTCTGTGTTTTTTTCACATTTGCATTTAACTTGTTTGCCTTTGTCTGCTGGTAGATAAGATTTAAATATCTGTGAGAGTTTTGATAGGACCTTTTCTTATTTACCTATTAGCAGTCAATATAAAAAGAATACTTAACAAGCTTAGTTTTTTTAAGCTTACATGTATATGTTTTCACAACTCTACTCTTTTACCTGGTTAGGGGGGATTTGGGCGGCACCCCTCATCCCCACCCCCGGATCCATCCTCGGTGTGTGCGTCGTGCGCGTATGTGTGCGTAATTTGATTTTTTTTGTTATATTTCTTGCCACTATTGTTTTATTGTATCTGCATTTCAACTTAACCACCCACAATTACCGTCCTTACTAGAGCGGTTCGAGCTTCTGGCCCCTCCTCATCCGGCAAGCAGATCCAATAGTTCATCTGAACTCTTAAGAGACGATCCAGTTTTTGATGAGTAAGTGAACATTTTATTATCAGTATTATAGTCTGTGATTATACCCGTAAAATCTTAAATCGGGCAAAAGGAAAGTACACAAGAGAAACACAATTTTGACCATCGGTTATTTATTCTGCAATTTAATGTCATCCAGAGTGATGTTTATGGTGATGGTACGCATATTTTATCTGTCAATTGAAGTATGGACTGAAAATAAATTAAGCTGTTTTAACATGTTATATTATTATAAGCAGTAAAGTTACAAAATCCTGCAATTTGTTATTATTTTCTTCAATTTCAGCGATGGCCACCATCTTTTTCAAGGTGGCCGCTATTTTTCATCTTATTACTTCGTCGTCTAATACGTTTCCATCTTCTAAGCACAGAACACATTTCAGTTTAATTATTTATAAACAGAATAATTGTACTTGTTCAAAAGACGAGCAAAATAGTCTGCAAATCAAATATCTTTGTAAGAAATTCCTATATAAATTAATAGTTTAATTATTTTTATAAATGTTCAACTCGTCTCAAATGTGATTTCCCTTTTATATAAAAGAAAAGTTTTATTAAAGCTTTGATCAGAAAATGTCGTGTAATTTTGTGTTCTTAATGGTTTCATGCAGAATATGTTCTTTTATAATAAAACAAGATAATAACAAATTCTACAATACAAAATTAATACCGATTTCTAAATCATCCGATTATAGCACGTTTCTTATCTTTCAGTTTCTGCTCTCTACATATGTATGGCTGTTTGTAAAATTACTTAAAACTTAAACTATACATTATTTAAGGAAGCCGGCTTTCTAGAGACACATTGAAAACTTTTGAAGACCCTCATTGTAAAATCTTTAAAAACCATATATATTTATTAAAGCCATAGAAAGCACAAAATAACCTTCAATTTGCTATGTTAACCTTATAAATTTACCATTTGTACTGCAAGTCTTAAAACAAACTTAGTTTCTTCTTAAGACATAGGATTTTAATGCAATATACTATTTATATAAATCTACTTCTTTGTCTTATGCGAAACTTATTAGTATTTTTTTATTTTGCCAAACTGTAGACTATATGTCAGCTGTATGCCCTTGCTTATATAGCTTGTCACTTTAAGCATAAATAATATATAATTGTTTCAAAATGTATTTCATAAAGACAGTTTTTTTCACTAATTAAATGTCGCTAATAACATTTAAAAGTGGTATCAGACAGTATGCCAATTTCAAATTATGGTAACAATAGCATGGCCTTTCGGTTTGATATATGCATAAACTCTTGTTTTACTCTGAAAAGACGATTTTGCACATTGACTGATTTGTTAGAAAAAAAACGATTATTGAAATAAATCGCTCTTTATGTTCATTCTTCCAAAATATATCAATAAAAACATGGGGAATTCTGCTAAAAATAGATATAGACGTCAGCGTGAATTAATCTAATCAAAATATAACGCTATCTCAAAAGTAAGTGATGACGTGATTTTCTTTGTTTAAAAATTGCCAAGTGTGTAAAGTAAATTAGTCTTAGTTATAGAGGATCTGACATGAGTTGTTATTTTATGCAAACATTTATTAAACGAGTTCAGGCAAAATGATATTAAACGAGCCTGGCGAGTTTAATATCATTTTGCCTGGACGAGTTTAATAAATGTTTGTATTAAATAACAACGAGTGTCAGATTCTTTTTATCACATGATTTTCGTCCTCTTTTACTAGAAACAAATACCCGTGTAGATCTACATGCCGGTTCAAAAATTAGAACGATATTGTGACGTCATTTAACCAAACACCGCATCAAAGACCGTTTGTGTTTATTGTTGCGCTGTACAAAATAGTTCCATATTATTGTCTTTTATTGAGAGTAAAGGCAACCTTTTGACAAACTTTACATGCTTATTTAACATTATTGTACAATAAAAATAACATGTCATTGTCATGTGTTTTATCGACTATTTCAGCTAAATAACTTATAACAATAAACAGTAAACACGTGAAAGTGCGTGACCCAGAAAGTTTACAAAGCGGTTAGTGTGAAGGCCACTGTTCAAATTTAATTCTCATCGCTGTCAGTGTCGAAGTGGAGATAATTCTTTTGCGTTTCTTATGTGGTGGACTTGCAGACTCGTCAGTAGAATTTACATTTGATTGTGTCATAGGCGGCTGAATGTTAATACGGAAAATTCCACACAAAAAAAAGGTTTCCTGCGAAGATGCTGTTAAAGCCACCGTGGACGGTTATGTTTGAGTTCATTGTGGCGGAATTCATTGACGTTACCATCGCGTTGTGGACATTCGTGTCTTGATTCGCATGCTGGTGAGAACGGTTAGACTTAGTGCGGATGTTCGATATCATTTTGTGTTGATTATCACTAATATGGGGGCAGTTATTAATTGGTTGAATGTTGCGGTGTCCTGTTATCTGCATAATCTGATTTGCCGGGATGTTATTTTCGGACAGTTTTTGAACTAAATGTTTTCGGGTGCTGTGGTTAGTCAGACTTTCGGATGCAAGTCCAGAAG
Organism: Sinonovacula constricta; assembly: GCA_007844125.1. Classification (NCBI taxonomy): domain Eukaryota; kingdom Metazoa; phylum Mollusca; class Bivalvia; order Cardiida; family Solecurtidae; genus Sinonovacula; species Sinonovacula constricta. The sequence continues at coordinate 8,347,588 of CM017562.1, read as the reverse complement.
CCTTAGCTATACGCTTCATGATGGTGGCAAGTTTATTTATACCAATAATCAATCATGACATTTAAACCGACGAAAAAAAGAGCTGTCATTGTCTTCCAGTTTGTTTACCAATTCGGCGGATGAATACCAAATAGTCACGCAAAGCTGCTAGCCAATCAAATTGCAAGAAAAGCTGTATTACACTAGTGTAATACAAAACAATATTACATGGGTATATTGAATGGAAAACAAGGTGAATCATGTGATAAAATAAGATCTTAAAAATCACGTGGTATTCTTAGTTTAGAAATAGCTGCATGTAGCTTTGCACCGTGGCTCAGATAGGAAACACGTGTTTGTTATATCGGGAATGGTGTAAATTTCTCTTTTCACATAGATGTAGGACATCGATAAACATTTTGCTGGACCCTTTTGGACATTTATAATTGCATTGGTTGTTGGAACGTAAAAATGGTAAAAAGTCGTATACCATCTTAAATTGTGATAAAAATTGTTATAATGTTTCTTCTTACTGACACTTCCTACGTGGCAAGAGTATGTTAAAAGTTTCGTGTTTAATATCATATATACATCTTACAGCTATTTTTTTAAAAGAACACTGAAAATCAGTATGGCCTATTGGTAATGCAAATACTACGTTTCATATAATCATTTACATAAGAAACCCTACTTTGTAGTGTAATATGTAAGTGCAGTTTATTACAACGTTATTTTGGGTTCAGTCACTCACTTTCTCGTGTCGTGTTTTTCAGCTTTGCCGGACTAGAGCGAGATCGTCCGGCCCCGGAAGGGGATGATATAACCTCATTACTGGGACCTGGCCAGATCCCGCCTAAACCATCTTTCGGTAAGGGCTAGCTTCAGGGAAAGAATTACCATATTTGATATTCGGGCTGTTCAAAATTTCATGAAACATCTGTGTTGCTAAGCCGCCTATGTTTTACGAATGGCGTAAAAATACATGTAAATTCAGTATGTACATAGTTTGGTAAATATGGTTTACAAATGATATTCATGTAGTAAAATGTAACTGTAGATGTTAAATAGTAAATTCAAAATAGTTGATAGTTCAAGGAAAGAAGTTAATATATGATAATGATTCCTGCAGTATTTTATTAGCACATTTGCCTTTTGGTAAAATTCTTTTGATGAAAGTGAGTTGAATTTAATAAGATTCCTAATGAAACCCAGCACTGACATTCTAATTGATGATCGCTTAACATAAAATGACTTATTACTTATTGGTTCGTGTATTTAAGAAGACAGCATGGAATAAATGAATTCAACACCACTTCGGTGATCGTCGCGCTTAGTTATCTAGTTAGATTTTATCTTTGACAAACGTGCTGCCACGTAAAAACAATTTTTCTCTAAAGCTTGTATAAAAATGTTAAATTGCCAGTCTTTAAAACACACTTTCTTGATCATATGATGTCAACGTAATATAAAGTCAAACCAATTTTCTTGGGAAAAAAAATTATCCTGTGTCCGGACAATTAGCCGTTACAAAGTCCCTGAAGTCACGCGACTTGAAGAGAACAAGCAGATGCTGCCTTTCTTGTACACGACCTGATTATTCCTAATCTTATACACTGCGACCGCAGGTCCTTGCGGACTATACCACAGGTGACGACGGCAATTATCTAAGTTGTTGCATGAATTATTTAGTCCCTTCCGGCTCTATTTGGCTAATTCCGATTTTCAATTACACGCGATACAATCTTTACTAGTCTGCCCATCGGCCGTTTATCTTGATGTATTTGCCTATTTCTGGATTAAATCACCTGTCGACAGAAGGTAGTGTGATGGAAATAAATAAATCTAGTTTTTATGTCAGACTTTCTCAGTGCAAGTTTTTCCTGTAACCCTTATTTGGGTGGCTGGCCATTTTTTGGAGTATGTCTTTTCACCATATAACATTATAACATCAGAAAAAAATATTGGTAAATTTCAGAAATCACAAGTCGTAGACGACTTATGAACTGTCAGTCAGACCTGTATTCCAGGTACGGAAGACCCCGGGTTCGATCCCGGGCCGCGACATACCAAAGTCGTTAAAAATGGTAGTATTACTATAAGGACGGTTCCACGACTGGTTGGCCCGGTGTCAGGATAATGTGACTGGGTGTGATATCATGCCAGGTGTTCACGACAGGCTATATAAAGTGAAGGCAGCACTATATCCGCTTCAAGTGGACACCGTCTCCAGATAACCCAATAAACAAATCTGTATAAATCAAAGCTCTGAAAAGCGCTGCGCTGTTACATACATAACACGGAACCATCCCTAGTTCATGTTGTTGTTGTTGTTTCAAATAATTAAAAGAAAGAATAGTAAAAAAAGGGGAAAAGTTCGTTAATGGTCTTTTATTTTTCTGCAGAGACGAGTGTTCACGGAGATATACGACTGGGCTTCATGGTTTCCAAGGGGCAACTAGAGATTGATGTCGTGGTTGTCAAGGGGCTGGTCAAAAGTGGATTAACTACTGCTCCAGGTAAAACTATTATTCCATGTTTGTATGCTTGGACAATTCGGCAATTTGCTGGGAAGGGTAACGTATAAATGAAAGCTCCGCACATGAGCGCGGCGTCAATGTGTAATCGTTGGTAGAAAAGTCCCTAGGATGGCGCCATGTTGTTCTAAAAATAAGTGAAGTGCGGCGCTTTCATGCATTGGATTTCGGTTATTATTCGACATTGGTGAATATCGGAATTAAATTAGATTATAGTTTAAAATGTTGCTACATCATCACCTGTCACTTTAAATTGCTAATGTATCATATGTGTCTGTATAACTTTTTAAAATTACATTGCATTTGTCACAATGATCTACTATGTATGTACATATCAAATGTTATGCTCTGTTCTGGTGTGTTTGTTTTTGTTTGTGTTCTTATTGTTTTGATTGTTGTTGTTTGTTGTTGTTTTTTATTCGGACCATTTCCCATGCGTCCAAAGACAATTCGTTACTGCATATAATTTTAATACATGAAAGTTTGACGGCATTGTAAATCATTGTAAAACAAGGTTTTGAAAAAAGTTCAATTGTAAAACAGGACCACGACGGCGACTGTTTTTGCGCTTTTACATCAATGTTGTGTTGTCTTGAAGTATGAAGCCGGTTAAGCAGTCGCTTAATGACCAACAAGGGAGGCAACTCTCAACACAATATTACCTGGCATCGTCTACGTTATCTGCCTTATATTATATACTAGTTATAATGAAAATATGTATGTCTCTATTTCAATGATTATTGAAACAATCCTTCTTTAAAATTATGTTATGTTTATATATATATATATATATATATATATATATATATATATATATATATATATATATATATATATATATATATATATATATATATAATATTCAATTAATTAATATACATTTATACATTGGACTCTTAGTTGGTTGTAAAGGTTCATTTGGCTGTTTACTTATTTTTTCCAGCGCTCCTCTTACTGCGTGAGTTCGAATCCCATTCGGGACGAAGTACTTATTGTGGGGCGATCTTCCAGCTGAACTGCTGTGCAATAATGGTTTTACCCTACACAATTGCTAAGTCACTTAATATTGAACATAATTTTCGAGTCGATGATAAATAAATTTCTAATAAAGTTCTTACCAAGGGCCGCGATTTACCTTGGACGTTGTGTCTTTATGCAAACTTTGTAAATACATGTAGTTAAGTTTAGAGTATCTATTTTAAAGTAAAAACAAAATGCACTAAAGACCGTGTGAATAAAATGTTTGTATTTGAACACGACGTGCCCACAACAGTCTGATTAGACAGCATTTAATACTTGTTTCAAATTGTGATACCTATTATAACAGAACAGCCAAAGCTGTTCCATGTTTCGAAAAGAACATGTATTATGTGCTTTTCATTAAATTATATATTAAATTGTTTACACTTTTCAAAAGACATGACTTTGACATTATAACTTTATTTTGTTTTTGGAATGTCTATAGTTGACTTAGTATGCAAAGGTATAAGGCTTATAAATCAAGTTATATTATTCGCAAGATGTGTTTTATTTTCCAGATACGTACGTAAAAACCTACCTTGTTGAGGGTTTAAAAACAGTACAGAAGAAAAAAACTCATACAATACGTGCAAGCTTTGACCCCTTCTTCAAGAAGACAATCAAGTACTCGGCGTGTAATATTCATGGCCGCTGTATAAAGGTCAATGTTTGGGAGAAGCAGAAGACGTTTGATAAGAAACAGTGCTTAGGAGAGGCGGTCGTTAAATTAGATAGTCTGGACCTATCACAGCAAACTATGGCATGGTATAAGCTGTTTCCACATGGTGCTGTTGAATTTGTCAGTAGTGAATCGTTGAACTTTTGGTAATTCTTTTAATTATGTTACACGAAAAAAGCGACAATATCTGGGGATAGCGTGATTTATACAAAAGGTATCAACATTTATAACAACAGCGATTACTGTGTGACAAGGGTGTATTGATACAAGGAAAAACAAAGATCTCCAAATCTCCATTCTTAAATTCAATCTCCTCACAGGCGCATCAAAATCATATATTCAAGTGTAAGCAAAATTGTTTTTTATGTAAAAAATCAAAATTGTTATCATACATGTGCAAAAACAAATCGTGTTAATTAAAGTATATTTTTGTGGCATCTTTACAAAAAACACTTTGAGAGCGTGCCGTATCTCCTTATTCAACTTGAAATGCTATCGAATGAGTTTTCATTCATTGCTCCTGTACGCGATCTTTGACATTTTTTTTTTCAATTTTTAACTGACGAAAGCAGTTTATGCAAATTTGAGCTTAGCTACCCCACATCTAACTAATGGCATCAATAGTTCATTTCCCGCCTTTCTAAGTTCATGCAAAGACAAAACCGGATGTTATACTAGATAACCTTTGTAGTCATTAAAGTAGAAAACAAAATAGTGTCTCTAATAATAGACCGGACTTGAATATAAACATAACCCAAATTTATAGCATACACATCCACATCTCATTTTTAATTGATGTTTGTTACCTAATTATAATTTTATTATTTCTGGTCATTCTTGTGGTTTTACCTTTCGCCTTTTTCAATCAGTAGTGCTTTGTCAGACATTTTATTTTGGTAAAAAGTAAATAAGTGAGAAAAAATGAAATTAACTCTTTAATCTCAAATACGCGTGCATGCACCTACATTTTACGTCTTACCAGAATTCATGAAATAAAATAAAATAATGTTCAGAATTTAAAAATAATCAACAAACTGGGACATTTCATATATTTTATTCCATCTAGAACAATTTATTGTATGTTTTTCATAGTTGTTTATTGTTAACGCTAAAAGACATTCTGAACGTTAATTCAAACATTGCGGATAAATTTGTCTTTACTTTCAGTCTGCACGTGTTGTAATATGTGAATAAATATTGAGAAGTACAAATAAACCAACATCACAAGAAGACTCTCAAGGCGACCAGTTGTGTAAAGTTTGTTTTTATGATGTCAAAATAACCTTATAAAATATTAAGTGACTGGTTTATGGCATAAGTGTAACTGTTACGTAAAGCATTTTGATTTTACAATATAAATGTAACATGTATACACATTGAAATGAAAAATTTGTATTAATTAAAAGATATCTCTGTAAAAGTGCATTTTAGACCTCAAACAGGAAGGCATATGAATATTTTAGAGTGAAAGAGTTAAAACCACGGAGAACATTTCATTTATGTCCAAGAATATCAGAGAAAAGTGTGGATTTCTCCATTTAGATAGATTCGGCTTTGAGGAGAAAATGCTCCACTAATTTACTGTTCGTAAAAGCGACTGGGTCAAAGGTTGTTAGTTTTTTTTGCGCTCGTCCATTACACAGTCCGCCACATGTCCCCCATTTATCGTGGATTTAAATTATTTTGTCAATAACCTCATTTTTTTTATTGAAGTATACATATGACATATTTACACGCATGCGCAGTTCGAAGATATACTAGGTAGCTAAAACAGTTATAATGGTTTTGCTTTACTCAATATAAAAACTGCACATTTTTTATGAACATTGTGTTTACATAATCTCGCACTCAAGGTGGGGGATATTTCTTTATTTTTGCAAAAGTTGTTGAATAATCAACAAACTTATTTTTAAAAAAGCAAATCGACCACTTGTGACCGAGTCGCTTTATGCTTATTCTACTCTAAATTGTTTTAGAACGTGATTTTTAGATGCTGTACTAATTTAGAAATCGCTTTAAATATTTCTCAATGTGTATACTTTTATGCTTGAAATCAAATTTGACCCCTAGACAGATTTGCTCAGTTCCAGCTCAAACGCAAATTAAACCGTTTGTTTCACTTTATATGAACATTTAATGTAATTATTACTTTTCTATAAACTTTTTATCATATGCTGATAGTAGCATTCGGAAGTTGTCAGTAATGTGTTAATAATATCTGGTTAAAACTTTACGCCACTAAACTACGAATGGAATCATATGCAGTAAAACCTCACAAAGAGGTTCTTTTTTAAAGTGTTCCGCTTAGCGAGGTGGTTCTCTTAGTGAGTTCATACAACATGTAGATTCCTCAGATGTAACAGTTGACTTCACTTTTGCGTTATATACTAAATGATTTTGGTGGTTCGCGTAGAGTACAGATTTTTCCTTCCGATAAATGATTTCGTTTGATGCCACCCGTGCAATATTGAAAATTATGAAATTTCCAAGATGGCCTCAAAAATGGAGGGAAAACAAGGAAAGTTTGCAACTCGCCTACAAAATCGTGCATCATATTTTTGTCAGTTAAAAGTATGCTTTCGAGGAAAGTCATGGTTGATTTTTTTGATAAAGCATACCTTGTGTAATTTCGTCCACAATCCCAATTTTGACACGAACCTTGTTTCGCTATTTTATATTGTTTGGCTTTGTCCGCTGATGAATTTCTCTAAGGGTATCATGCGAATCATGATAAAACTTAACATAGTTACATATCACCATAGTATGAAGACGCACATTCTCTCAATGTATTTTAAAGCGAACATCAGTGCTATGTTTAAATGTCAAATGTGATAAAATATTTTCGTTGATCCACTTGGAGCCATTCTTTGTAAGTGAAGCTGCAAGTGAATCACAAAGCTGATCATAAAGAAGAACACAATAACGTAAACCAGGTGTGGTACAGATACTACAAAGTTCAAAGTCGCTCAGATCAAGTGCCAGATATGGAGCAATCAATATTTGAAAGATGCCATGACTCCGAACTTTTCGACGCATATTACAGAGATGACTCTAATTACTGCAGAAAGTGTGCGATTGGCACTGCTTACGACAGCAGCGTTTTCAGTCGTTGTTTTTTCAGCAGGACGGTGTGAACATATGTATAAAACTAGAAACCACTCTTCTCTTTTTTCGCCACCTAGCTGTGAAAAGAGAGATGGTTGTACTGCATACATCTAGATGTGTGACGCTGTTACCATATGATGTTACCAATAACAAGGCGAGTAAGCCTCAGTGGTCTCGACAAACAGCTCCAAAACTATGGCCACTGACTTTCACAACTATAGCAGTTGAAGCCATCGTGAAACAAGACATGCATTCGATAGATTTCTGTGTACGCAGATCTGCCTGATCTTGTGAACGTGATAGAAATGAGGTAAGACATTGTCAGTAGGACAAATTCTGCACCTCAAGAAGTGCACTGCGCATGTGACAGGCATCTTGTGTACTGCAACAGCATGTGTTCGAGCACGCATACTGTTGTATAGGACATAAGGGTTCTTACAATAAACAAACACCACGTAGTATGGGGTTTTAATAGAATATTTATACATTGGTTGCACAAGGTAAACAGGAAGTAACTTTCCTGAATGTTTCCAGTTACTGAGTTTAAATGAAATTTGTGCACGTTTTGTCCAGACAGTTACTAGCGCGAATTTCCATTCTGTGTGATTTACAAAGTGCAAGTGTAATGGTGTTTGTTTACAAAGATTTTCAGAAGGTCTTTTTTTAAACCATTGACGGCCAAAACCTTTATCCACATGACAGATCGCCAACGACGCCTCAGCACCAACACTATGGCTTTCGTAAATTCAAATCTCTGAATTATTTCGCTCATTATATGGTAGTGTTATCACTATTCCCGATTTCGAAAGTTGAAACCAATCCATCAGGGATGAAAGAGGCAGTCGCTGTTACAAAGAATATGGAGACCGATTGAAGTAAAGCTCTTGTTACGACCAAGTAGTTAGAAATATAAGCACTTCAAACCAGCCGCGCTGCTTGGTTAACTCTTTAGCGGCGCGATTTAAACGGCTTCCAAAGTCGCACGCTTGAGCAACGGTCACTGTTCCTGATGTATGGATGGGTGGCCGTTGAAGAACGCCGGCAAGTGTTGCACTCTACTGAAAATCCAATACCTTGCCTGTGACTTCTGTTAACTATAACAATAAGGTGCTCATCTGATATGGTTTAGATCTGATTGATATTTGGTTGCTGGATCTCTCGAAAAACCATGGCATTCTGGTACAGTCGGGCTTTACACATGTGAAAACATCTAGAGCCGTAGGTCTCTGATGACGCTCTTTTATTCTAAACGTATAATCTTATAATATTTCATACAAACATCTTTCGCAGGTGTTGTTGTCTATATTTCTAGTCACGATAGTAAAAGTGATCGTTTCATTTTCTATAATAAGACTTCTTGACTGATGTCTAAGATTTAATTAAAATCTTAACCTTCAAGAAACAATACATTCCACTAAAAGTCCATTAAGTTTTGAAGTTCTACTGGATTGTTGAGCATCAAATTGCAAACAATAACCTAACAAAAAATGACAACAAAACATTGTGTCCCATATTCTAGCGACCAGAGGTAATATAATATTTTTTAAATGTCACAATAGTTGGATGTTTTTGTGCCATGTAAAGGGATGGGGCACTTTTTGTGTGTTAAAGCATCTTTTGTAACGTAACAGACCTAATGTACACTATGTTAACATGGCAAACTAAGCATTTCAATTTTATAATGTTATGATTTCTTTCCTGTTAAGTTTTTTTTGAGTAAGTGTAACGTTACAAAGGAGTGAAAGTCAAAATATTTGACAGCTTTGATTGTAATTGTTTAGTAAGCTAATTTATTGTAGGTGGGGTCATCCTGGGTACCATTTTGAATATCGTAATGAGGTCAAACATAAGAAAGTGGCGTCAATCCAATTTAGCATCGAATTAATTTTAATTAAACCTGTTTTGACATTTTGAATTAAATTAATATATACATGTATATACGAATATCACGAAACGTTCAATAACCAGAACCTATCAATTGATTTCATAATCTGTATAATTTTGTCACCTTCAAAATGGCGAGAGCCTATTTCTTGTATTTAATGACATTACGAAGCCAAACACCGGGGTGCCTAGTGGTCGAGCAAGGCAAATATACAAAATGTAGATGCTAACTGTTTCAGTGTTTTTCCTATTTTTTGTCCCAATAAGATGCAAGAATACAAGCTCAATTTCTATGACTATTTAGAAAAACTGGCATCTGATTATGCGAAAATGGTAAGACAAGCAGTTGTCTTAGTTATATATCAAAATACGTGGCTTTCATTGATATATATTATCGCTATCTACCTAAAACAAAACCCTATATCTTTAGGCTTTTGGCGATATCTTTCAATGAAATACCTTGGCTAGAATTCACCAATAAATATCAAATGCAGTCATCCTTGATAGAGATCCTTCGTTATTATATAATTATATAATATTATATAATTGGGACGCTGTCTTGGAAGCCATTTTCAATATCGGTTTTAAGATTAATGAGTGACATCGATCCATATTGAGGTCTGCAAGATTCTAATTATATATTTCAATGGCTTACTTTGAAGAAAAAGCCCAATTCACATTGTTTTCCATTCAATACACCCATTACATATTTTGTTATATTACATTAGTGTAATACAGTTTTTTGATTGATGACGTCATATACGTGATATGATCGTCTCATACCAATATTTCAGCAAGTAATGTTGGTAAATGTTGGTAAAATCGTAAATTGGTGATTAAAATCATGTGATAAAAACAATCTGACAATCGTTGTCATATAATACAAACATTAATAAAACTCGTCCAGGAAATTTGATATAAAGCTTGCCACTGCCTCGCTTACTGTCACTTTTTCTGAACTGTGTTTAATAAATAGTTGTATTAAATGACAATCTCACTAAAGTCAGATCTTACCAATTGTTAAATCTGATGACGGTCCGCAAATAAACAAGAATGGTTTTCCCCGATTACTATTTTTATAACAGCCAATCACAGAGCGTAATGCATAACGCCTTCGATAAGAGTCGCAAAATGGCCGGTATCGATGATGCAGTAGAAAAGACACTCAGTTTAAGTTTGTTTCGCAGCTGCTTGTTAGTTATCTTTCGACCTGAAGATGTTACTGATGTTGAAACAAATGGGATACCGCATACAACGCACCTGTTTTCTATGTAGCAAATTTAATGATTTTATTTTGCTTTTTCTATATGTAGGCTGCCATTTTGAACGCCATCTGAAATTTACGAACGTGCGTTATAAAATCGAAAATGAAATATTCATACCGTAATCTTGTTATATTGATTGTATATACCAAAGCATGGTTCAACGAAACTGTGCCTTTCTTTTCGCTGCTAGACTTAAAGTATTAATTTACACATGTGTTAGTTCTTTAGGCAAATTAACTATTTCGTTATAAAATTAGTACCAAAGAAGCCATTGATGTCCTCTAATACTTGCTCATACTTTATCGACTCATTACGAACATATCAATGTTGCCTTGTTGTACAGGTTAACATCCTAGTGTAGGTAGAATTTGAAAAAATATACTTTAAATTTAAGACAGCCATTTAAGGTTTTTAATTCGATTGCGTAAACTCATTAGGTAAATAATTACACAGCGTAGATGCGAATGTGCATTATTGTTTTAGTTCTTTGGAGGTCAAATATCATTTTTATATATATGCATGTAAATAAATTGTAGTTCGGGTCCTAAAACAAAACTGTTACAGAAATCATTCGCTATTCTCATTTGTGTTTACTGGTTAATGTCCGGATAAAAAAACATTTTTGTCTACTGTTTAATGTCCGGACAAATCATTTGTGTCTACTGGTTAATGTTCGGACAAATCATTTGTGTTTACTGGTTAATGTCCGGACAAATCATTTGTGTCTACTGGTTAATGTCCGGACAAATCATTTGTGTTAACTGGTTAATGTCCGGACAAAAAGAAACTGATACATATTGACTTTATACTAGTTTACCTGTAAGTATGTTTATTTCTTTTGCTTTTCCTGGTAAACATCAGTACAATAATGAAAAGCATTTTTGTATGATATTTTGTCTCTGAAAGCGTGTGTTTGTCTAGATTGTTTAGGACGTTGCTAAGCACTCTACACACTATAAACTTGCTCATGAATTATCAAAAAAAATGTTTGTTTTACTTTTTTCGGTGAAACATTCTTATCATTGTAAGTGGTATTTTGAGATATTAAAATGGTGAATATACACGATTTTGTTTGTTGTTTATATATCATATCGTTTTATATAATATTATATATATGTGTAAGTGCCTCTACATATCTATACCTACCTACCAGTCTACCTACCTGCCTGCATACCGGCCTTCCTGCCTTCCTGCCTGCCTACCAATGTATATACCTACCAAATTACCTACCAACTTACCTACCAACCTACCTACCTACCAACATACCTACAATCTATATACTAACCTACCTATCTATTTACCTACCAACCTACCTAATAACCTACCTACCTGAATACCTACCATCCTACCTACTAACCTACCTACCTACATAAATAGCTACTACATACCAACCTACCTAAATACCTACCAACCTACCTACCAACCTTCCTACTTACCTACCTACCTACATACATACCTTCCTACATACCTACCTACAATCATACATATATATAACAATATATTGTTTATTACTTTTTTAACAAGTCTTCTTTTTTGCCGCAAACTGTGACAATTACCGTGTAAAAGATAATTTATTATGCTGAAAGAATCAGGACTTGATACGCATGGCCATCAATTCTACATTTAATCAATATGTAAGATTTTAATAATATTTGATATAAATCTACTAGATCAGACTGACAAATACTAGTTTGCAATAAAAATTAAAATAATATTTGACGAATAATCAATATGTTTAATTAAAATATCGACGTATAGCGTTTAGGATAAACGGGGGATATTTATATAAGATGTGACGGTTAACCTTTAAGGTAAACAGGAAAGATTTTAAAAAAATTGTGGCGCATAACCTTTAAGTTAAACAGGGGGAATTTATATAAAATGTGGCGTATAACCTTTAAGTTAAACAGGGGGAATTTATATAAAATGTGGCGTATAACCTTTAAGTTAAACAGGGGAAATTTATATAAAATGTTGCGTATAACCTTTAAGGTAACAGGAAAGATTTAAATAAAATGTGGCGTATAACCTTTAAGGTTATTTAAGGTTACAGGAAAGATTTTAAAAAATTGTGGCGCATAACCTTTAAGTTAAACAGGGGAAACTTACATAAAATGTGGCGTATGACCTTTAAGTTAAACAGGGGATATTTATATAAAATGTGGCGTATAACCTTTAAGGTAACAGGAAAGATTTAAATAAATTGTGGCGTATAACCTTTAAGGTTACAGGAAAGATTTTAAAACATTGTGGCGCATAACCTTTAAGTTAAACAGGGGAAATT
>CM017562.1:8097338-8329838 GCA_007844125.1 Sinonovacula constricta | reverse complement strand
CTGTAATGATCGGAAAGACGAAACACTCCAGAACGTAAACAATGTTGTCAGAGGTCTCCTTGGACATTATGTTCTCGGGGTTGTCCCACGGAATGAAGTAAGATGCTCCTCCTCTTCCTGCCCCTCCTCCTCCGGCTCCTCCCCCACTGACAGAGCCATTTAATACTGTCCCGTTCGAGCTTTCATCTAAAGTTGTTAGATTAAGAGACATTCTCCCATCCAGTAAGGTAATGTGGTCCTGCAATCAAACATTAGAGTAAGAGACATTCTCGCATCCGGCAAGGTAATGTGGTCCTGCAATTAAACATTAGATTAAGAGACATTCTCCCATCCAGTAAGGTAATGTGGTCCTGCAATCAAACATTAGAGTAAGAGACATTCTCGCATCCGGCAAGGTAATGTGGTCCTGCAATTAAACATTAGAGTAAGAGACATTCTCCCATCCGGCAAGGTAATGTGGTCCTGCAATCAAACATTAGAGTAAGAGACATTCTCGCATCCAGTAAGGTAATGTGGTCCTGCAATTAAACATTAGAGTAAGAGACATTCTCGCATCCAGTAAGGTAATGTGGTCCTGCAATTAAACATAAGATTAAGAGACAGTCTCCCATCCAGTAAGGTAATATGGTTCTGCAATTAAACATTAGAGTAAGAGACATTCTCGCATCCGGCAAGGTAATGTGGTTCTGCGATTTAACATTAGATTAAGATAATGTTCCCGTCCAGTAAGGTAGTGTGGTTCTGCAATTAAAAATTAAATTAAGAGACAATCTCCCATCCAGTAAGGTAATGTGGTTCTGCAATTAAACATTAGAGTAAGAGACATTCTCCCATCCAGCAAGGTAATGTGGTCCTGCAATCAAACATAAGAGTAAGAGACATTCTCCCATCCAGTAAGGTAATGTGGTTCTGCAATTAAACATTAGAGTAAGAGACATTCTCGCATCCAGTAAGGTAATGTGGTTCTGCAATTAAACATTAGATTAAGAGACATTCTCCCATCCAGTAAGGTAATGTGGTCCTGCAATTAAACATTAGAGTAAGAGGCATTCTCGCATCCAGTAAGGTAATGTGGTTCTGCAATTAAACATTAGATTAAGAGACATTCTCCCATCCAGTAAGGTAATGTGGTCCTGCAATTAAACATTAGAGTAAGAGACATTCTCCCATCCAGTAAGGTAATGTGGTTCTGCAATTAAACATTAGAGTAAGAGACATTCTCGCGTCCAGCAAGGTAATATGGTTCTGCAATTTAACATTAGATTAAGATAATGTTCCCGTCCAGTAAGGTAGTGTGGTTCTGCAATTAAAAATTAAATTAAGAGACATTCTCGCATCCAGCAAGGTAGTGTGGTTCTGCAATTTAACATTAGATTAAGATAATGTTCCCGTCCAGTAAGGTAGTGTGGTTCTGCAATTTAACATTAGATTAAGATAATGTTCCCGTCCAGTAAGGTAGTGTGGTTCTGCAATTAAACATAAGATGAAGAGACATTCTCCCATCCAGTAAGGAAATGTGGTTCTGCAATTAAACATTAGATTAAGAGACATTCTCCCATCCAGTAAGATAGTGTGGTTCTGCAATTAAACATTAGATTAAGAGACATTCTCCCATCCAGTAAGGAAATGTGGTTCTGCAATTAAACATTAGATTAAGAGACATTCTCCCATCCAGTAAGGAAATGTGGTTCTGCAATGAAACATTGGATTAAGAGACATTCTCCCATCCAGTAAGGAAATGTGGTTCTGTAATTAAACATTAGATTAAGAGACATTCTCCCATCCAGTAAGGTAGTGTGGTTCTGTAATTAAACATTAGATTAAGAGACATTCTCCCATCCAGTAAGGTAGTGTGGTCCTGCAATTAAACATAAGATTAAGAGACAGTCTCCCATCCAGTAAGATAATGTGGTTCTGTAATTAAACATTAGATTAAGAGACATTCTCCCATCCAGTAAGGTAGTGTGGTTCTGTAATTAAACAGTCTGTCTTACAGCTCTGGGTATTAGTTCAACTAAAATTACAGGATAAAAAGTAGGGTAACTGCTTTGATAAAAAAGACAATGAGCCTAACGTTACATTGTTATTTTTATTAATTCGAAACCTTATTTACTAAAACAACGACACATCTTAGCCATATAATATGTGTTATAATATATAAAATTTAATATATATGCAGCCTTGCAGGTCGACCTTGGCTGGTCAAAGGCTATGGGAGTAAACCCAGATAGAAAATCCGGTACGGAGACGCGTAGGCAGTTGGTTGAGATTTGCGATTCCTTCTGGCACCTCCTGCAGCTGCGCTGGCACCGGCCGTGTCGGTTTGCCTTTCCGTCGGAATATAATATAATATAATATAATATAATATAATATAATATAATATACATTAATATTAAACGTTTTTAAATGAAGCATGTAGCCATATTCATTGTACTGTTTTTATTTGAAGGTTTGTAGAAATTAAGTAAATTATGTATTTGAAGCAAATGCCATTTCTGTTATGTACGGTTTAGCTGTTGAGATGGACCCCGGCAAGTACAATTTCATCCGAAAATAAACAATTTGCTTAGGACAGAGCTATCCGTCTTGAGACTGCGTATAAAACAGTGAAAGTTTTACTCACTATGCACATAATGTACCTGTTTAGAGTAAAACAACGAATGTAATTTAAGTTATAAAGTAATCAAGTAAGAAATTAATTATTAAGCAATAAAGTTATTTTTAAAGTGAGGCGGACTGTACTGTAAAGATTGTAACTTTTTAACTGATAAAATGCATTAAATAATATTATGGCATGAAAATTATGCAATAATGATAAAAAAGCCTTCGGAATGTTTTTCTTTGTCTTTGTCATATGTGTACTGGTCCATTTCTATTTGCATGAGTAATTTTTCTTTTCTGTTCTTATTATATATTTTCTTTTCATTTTCAATGGAAATTATTTTTAAAACTTGGTTTAAAAACGTCAGTTTAGTGCAATTAAATACGAATTAAAACATACACGAAAGAACATTCTAAATCAATGTTGTATTAATAAGACAAAATATCGGAAAAGTTGTATGGTCGAATACTGTCATCGATAAATAGCTTTAAAGAAAGAGTAAGAGGAAAATACAGTTTGGATTTTTATCACTGTCTTTTAAGATCATTTAAAAATATTTTGCCTCGTAGACTGCCAATATAGCAAGGACTTACGGCATTAAAGGTGGTATTAGAAGGTTTGCCTATATCAAATATATGAGAAAAAAATAAAACACTATCTTGCCCCTGCTATGGGTTTAATTTCTGCAAATATTCATACTTAAGTCTAAAAAAGCCGATTTTTTAACATTCAGATAGACCTTTCCAAGAAACAATGACTTATTTGGTCACTGTAAAGAAGGATTTTGGTCCAAACTGTTGGATACCAACTTTAAGCTGACAAATTATTTTTAAATCAAATGGCTTAATAATTTAAGTTTTATAAATATACTTACATTGACAGATCATTTATATAAGCAGTATTATTTTGCTGTGTTTTCTGTTGCTCTATTAATTAATTCCGATAATAAATTTAAAATAAAAATTTATTACAATGACATAAAATCATAAAAAATCTGCCAATTACTTACGTTAGCTACGCTAAAAATACTTTTCATGCAAAAATCCCATAACAAATAAAACAAGTTAAGAAATCTTTTATCTTGTAGACGAATTGAAGTACAAAGATATATACCTTTCCTCCTGCGCTCCGCTAATCCACAAATTTGGGGCAATTCATCATTGAGAACTGTTTTATATATCGGCCACATAATGCCACATATGTCATCTCACATCATTTGTCCAAAAGGTGTTTAATATATATGTTGTATAGCTCGATATACCATTAAACCTATATACATTTTGTTAACAGATGCTAATTGGTTGACGGAATAATCGCAAAAGTACTGTGATTAGATCTAAACAGACCACCTCCGACACTGGCATCCTCCATACAAAATAAGCCTATGATCTATAGTCTATGGTGGCTTATTTGTGCCATTTCATTTTAATATCTAAATAAAAAAAAGACGAAATAACGCTTAAATGTGACTTTATGGACATGAGTTTCTTTAACAACATCTGAAAAGACGAAAAGATGTAGTGACATAAATCGGCCACCATATAGTCTGATATATTCATATCGCATCGTATACCTATTAGTTTATGCGACCCGAACACATTTAGTCTAGTTTGCATTTTTTACACAAACAAATTTAACTTTTGTGATCAAGTAAACTACATCGAAATTATTTTCAAATCACATTTGAGCACTTTTTCTCAATTACCTGACCATCGTGTCTTCCATTTAAATATTTTGTTTTCTTCATATTTGTATAAATGTTTAATTAAATGCGTTGTAACGGTATTGCTGCTAATTTTACACTTCTAACGCCATCTTTTTTGTTGCATATACAAACTGCGCTGACACGGATGCACGCACCTTGCATACGTCAATTATAAGTTACACTGACTGGCCGGATATTAACACATTGTTTTACATAAAATAAAGTTTTGATGCTTTTTGTCATACAATATGTCGATCTACATTTTAAACTGTTGTCATGCTGCTTTAACGAGAATAGTTGTGACGTCGTCAGCTTGAAGTGCTTTGAAATGGACAAAGTTATTAGTTTTCTAAAACTGTGTATGTCGTTTTACGGGATTCACTTCCAATTGAAGAAGCCTGCAAAGAAGTAAATTACAGATCTTAAAGTCCACAGAACATGAATAAATCAGCGTTAACATGTGTTTTATTCTCAATCAGAACTGTTGGAAACCGTATACGAAGGTTAACATGGTGTTTTTGTTTAAAAGATGTGTTCTGAAACAGAAACAGTACAAAGGGCAAAAATAAGTATAACCGTTGACCTTATATAAGAAGAAAAATCATTTATTGATATCAAAATGAATGGATGACAATTTTATCGTGAGGGATAGTTTTATTTAAAAAAAATTGCAATTTACGAAATAATGGAAGCAACAGTTTTCAGAAAGATTAAATGTTGAGTCATGAAATTGTTAAATATTAATTGTATATGCTTGTATTACGTTTCCTTGACGTGCCCCACGTTTATACGTCTTTATCAAATATACCGACAAATTAACGGTAAATATTTATTGTTGATTAGTGTTATCTGATCAAATTGTTAACGATTTATAAAATAGTTTATGTCACTTGTGTCCATTATCACTGGCGTCCGCGCTTAAGCGCGGCGCCTTTTATGGAAAGCGATAGAAATTAAGCAATGGGCTGTTGTTGTAGTTATCATTAATCGGAACACCTCGGATAATTCACGAATCATCTCTCGGATATATGTAGGTAGTCGGATCACCTCGGCCATTTCCCTAAATGGGACTTATTTTGTGACAGACGTCAAAACAAAGAAACAGCTCGGATCAATCGTAAAACTTCGGGTATTTCCGTATGGTTCGTAAAATACACCTCGTACATAGCTCTAGAATACACCAAAGTGCGTCGCCTGAGTTATGAAACAGTGTCCGTTCGCGAGAAAGTAACAAATTGTATATATATCATTTAGTTGAGTATATCTTGCAATAACAACGATTTTTTTTATCAATACAATCTATATGATTTACGGAAAATTGAAAAGTCAACATTAAATACCCAGTATTAAAACTAAGACACACAAAGTAGATCCAAGATGGCGCCTTATTATGTCAGAGGTCTCTTGCATAGCATAAAGGCCGAGGTGATCAGATTGAGCTCGGATGACAGCTCACTATACCACGATGCTAGTTAAACTTCAATTTGTGGCTGCTTCAAATTTAAATCATCCAAGTTTAATTTACAAAGCGAAGCAAACAAAACAGCTGTCAAACGACGCCTATGTTTATGTTTTGTGCAAACTACATTTTAGGCATATCTTCCTACTTCCGGCGAACAAAACGATCGTGATTTCTTTAAGTATCATTGCACCAGATACATCCGAGGGATGATTGTCCCGATTGTAGTTATCATGTCATTCGTATCTCTCGGCTGGTTTTCGAAAAAGTCTATTTCGTAAAAATGACCGAGGTGATGTGAGTGGTTATTAATTTTATCAGTGTTGTACGAGGGTTTTAAGATTTTTATTTGTTCAATATTTCTTTAACACTTCCATTCATAGTACTTGTATATGATTTCGAAACTTTGCCTATTTTTTAATTTCTTTAAAACAGCTCAAAGTATTTCTTACTCATTATGTTTCATTATTTAATAGTGAATCCATGGTCAAACCGAGCGACAAATTCACCCCAAGTAGTGCAGAATCTTCTAAAGATAAGACTGATAATAGTGATTGTTTCACAAAGGCTTAAAATGGCACATGCATGAGTGCAAGGTTTAATGAATTTTCTTAACGATAAGTTGAGTTGATAAATGAATTGTTTGATACATTCAGACACTGTGTAATACTAATGGTGCAGCATATGTTCTGTCTATATGAAGTCCAATTGCTCTATCATATTTTCAGCTCACTTAAAGACAAAGCGTTGTCGTTCGTCAGATAACTTATTGTCTTAATTAAGCATATATTGGACGCTCTTTGATGCTTTGCATCAATGTGTTTCTTGTTGTTGCTCATGAATGCGGTAGGAATAATTCGTGTAAGTAAGTTTAAGTCGGGAATGCGCAATTGCTCGGTTGTGTCGTAGCGACTCTATTTTTCGTTAAAATGAGTGATGTAATCCGAGTGTTAAAATATCAGTGCAGCAAACAATAACAGAACTATCAGAACAGCAAGCAGTAACATAAATGACAATATCAAAACTGCAATACATAAAATTGAAATCAGAATCTAGGGAACGGCAAGCTTACAAATTTAAAGACAGTTTAATATCTGTTCAAAACATAAAAGAAATATATAATAAAAGTACTAAAACATAAACCAATCATTAGGTGTGTAATAAATTATTACATAAATTATTCGTGCTTTACAAGCTATGTAAACCATTTACATGAACAGTTATTTGGTAATAGTCGACTGACATTTTCCTGTAGCTGATACCAATCCCTCTCGACTGCTCACATCTTGAGTAGAACCAGTGCTGAGATAGTCACAACATAGAGCAAAGCAATTTACAGTAAAACATCTTGCCCAGAGACCAACATCTCTTGGCTGATCTAAGATCGAACCCACGACTTTATTCTCAGTTAGATGCCTTTAGTTAGAGAAGCATCGCCTTAAAGATGTTGATGGTTTTTGCATCGCCTTAATTACATGTTGATGATTGTTGAGTCGCCATAAATATGTTGAAGATTGTTGCATCGCCTTAAATATGTTGATGGTTGATGCATCGCCTTTTTTCATCGCCATAAATATGTTGATTGTTGTTTCATTGTCTTAAAGATGTTGATGATTGTTGCATCGCCTTGTTGCATCGCCTTAAATATGTTGATGGTTGTTGCATTGCCTTAAAGATGTTGGTGATTGTTGCATTGCCTTAAAGATGTTGGTGATTGTTGCATCGCCTTGTTGCATCGCCTTAAAGATGTTGATGGTTGTTGCATTGCCTTAAAGATGTTGGTGATTGTTGCATCGCCTTGTTGCATCGCCTTAAATATGTTGATGGTTGTTGCATTGCCTTAAAGATGTTGGTGATTGTTGCATTGCCTTAAAGATGTTGGTGATTGTTGTTTCATTGTCTTAAAGATGTTGATGATTGTTGCATCGCCTTGTTGCATCGCCTTAAATATGTTGATGGTTGTTGCATTGCCTTAAAGATGTTGGTGATTGTTGCATTGCCTTAAAGATGTTGGTGATTGTTGCATCGCCTTGTTGCATCGCCTTAAAGATGTTGATGGTTGTTGCATTGCCTTAAAGATGTTGGTGATTGTTGCATCGCCTTAAATATGTTGATGATTGTTGCATCACCTTGTTGCATCGCCTTAAAGATGTTGATGGTTGTTGCATCGCCTTAAATATATTGATGATTGTTGCATCGCCTTGTTGCATCGCCTTAAATATATTGATGGTTGATGCATCGCCTTTTTTCATCGCCATAAATATGTTGATTGTTGTTTCATTGTCTTAAAGATGTTGATGGTTGTTGCATTGCCTTAAAGATGTTGGTGATTGTTGCATCGCCTTAAATATATTGATGATTGTTGCATCGCCTTAAATATATTGATCATTGTTGCATCGCCTTAAATATATTGATGATTGTTGCATCGCCTTGTTGCATCGCCTTAAAGATGCTGATGGTTTTTGTATCGCCTTAAATATATTGATGATTGTTGCATCGCCTTAAATATGTTGATGATTGTTGCATCGCCTTAAATATATTGATGATTGTTGCATCGCCTTAAATATATTGATGATTGTTGCATCGCCTTAAATATGTTGATGATTGTTGCATCGCCTTAAATATGTTGATGATTGTTGCATCGCCTTAAATATATTGATGATTGTTGCATCGCCTTAAATATATTGATGATTGTTGCATCGCCTTAAATATATTGATGATTGTTGCATCGCCTTAAATATATTGATGATTGTTGCATCGCCTTAAATATATTGATGATTGTTGCATCTCCTTGTTGCATCGCCTTAAATATGTTGATGATTGTTGCATCGCCTTAAATATGTTGATGATTGTTGCATCGCCTTGTTGCATCGCCTTAAAGATGTTGATGGTTGTTGCATCGCCTTAAATATATTGATGATTGTTGCATCGCCTTGTTGCATCGCCTTAAATATATTGATGGTTGATGCATCGCCTTTTTTCATCGCCATAAATATGTTGATTGTTGTTTCATTGTCTTAAAGATGTTGATGGTTGTTGCATTGCCTTAAAGATGTTGGTGATTGTTGCATCGCCTTAAATATATTGATGATTGTTGCATCGCCTTAAATATATTGATCATTGTTGCATCGCCTTAAATATATTGATGATTGTTGCATCGCCTTGTTGCATCGCCTTAAATATGTTGATGATTGTTGCATCGCCTTAAATATGTTGATGATTGTTGCATCGCCTTAAATATATTGATGATTGTTGCATCGCCTTAAATATATTGGTGATTGTTGCATCGCCTTAAATATATTGATGATTGTTGCATCGCCTTAAATATATTGGTGATTGTTGCATCGCCTTAAATATATTGATGATTGTTGCATCGCCTTAAATATGTTGATGATTGTTGCATCGCCTTAAATATGTTGATGATTGTTGCATCGCCTTAAATATATTGATGATTGTTGCATCGCCTTAAATATATTGATGATTGTTGCATCGCCTTAAATATATTGGTGATTGTTGCATCGCCTTAAATATATTGATGATTGTTGCATCGCCTTAAATATATTGATCATTGTTGCATCGCCTTAAATATATTGATGATTGTTGCATCGCCTTAAATATATTGATGATTGTTGCATCGCCTTAAATATATTGATGATTGTTGCATCGCCTTAAATATGTTGATGATTGTTGCATCGCCTTAAATATATTGATGATTGTTGCATCGCCTTAAATATATTGATGATTGTTGCATCGCCTTAAATATGTTGATGATTGTTGCATCGCCTTAAATATGTTGATGATTGTTGCATCGCCTTAAATATGTTGATGATTGTTGCATCGCCTTAAATATATTGATGATTGTTGCATCGCCTTAAATATATTGATGATTGTTGCATCGCCTTAAATATATTGATGATTGTTGCATCGCCTTAAATATATTGATGATTGTTGCATCTCCTTGTTGCATCGCCTTAAATATGTTGATGATTGTTGCATCGCCTTAAATATATTGATGATTGTTGCATCGCCTTAAATATATTGATGATTGTTGCATCGCCTTGTTGCATCGCCTTAAAGATGTTGATGGTTGTTGCATTGCCTTAAAGATGTTGATGGTTGTTGCATTGCCTTAAAGATGTTGATGAATGTTGCATCGCCTTGTTGCATCGCCTTAGAGATCCTTAAAGGTGTTGATGATTGTTGCATCGCCTTGTTGCATGGCCTTAAAAAATGTTGATGGTTGTTGCATCGCCTTAAAGGTGTTGATGATTGTTGCATCGCCCTGTTGCATGGCCTTAAAGATGTTGGTGGCTGTTGCACCGCCTTTACGATGTTGATGGTTGTTGCAGTGTTTGTTATCCATATTGCTCACACTTCTTATCAAGTAATAAATAATAATAATATACATAGTTACGTGATATCTCTGATGTACTTATATAAATCGAGACTGGTGAATAGAGCTTATTCCGCCCAAATCGCGCGTTCATGTAATCTATGTGACCTTTTCAGTATAGAATAATGTAAATTATTGTCCTAACACTAAATTCGTGGAAATCAGCATAACAGCGTCATTATCGATATCATACCTAAACAATGCTGCAGACGTGTTTTAATCGATCTAGCTTAGCACCAAACATGCTGATTATAACAAGTTTTTGTTGTTATTGGTACACCAGAAACTGCGTGAGAATTGTGGTCATTGTGTGGTAAATGGAATGAGTTTGGAGATGCAAATGAAATACAGCAGATTCGATCATTACTGTCTAGGTGTCCTTTGTTGTCAGAATCTGCTAACTGGTCAACAAGTTAAGGAGTGAGCAAGTGTCATTCGGAATACGGCTGTACGTGACTGTTTGGGAAGAGTCGCCCACCTGCATGTACTATTACTCCGCAGCCCCTTACCACGTAGGTTCATTTCCATGGCGGGCCAAAACCCTTTCGATGTATTTCGAAAGAACAAACATCTCAAATTCTTCAAACTGCCTCGATTGTTGTTTTTTTCTAATAAAAAAGGTCAGATGTTGCGATTAAATTAATAGTACATAATATACAAATATGAACTAATTAGGTGGTAAACGTGATGGGAAGTGCCCTGTCAAAACATTATTTGATAAGTACTGAAAATAGTACACTTTTTTTGCTACCGCCTCAATTTCAACGGTATAATTTATTGGTAAAACAAGTAAAAATATGAACTGAAAATAGTAAATGCCCTCGGCTTCCTCCTCAATATCAGGAGTATAATTTAATTGTAAACAAGTAAAAATATGCACTGATAATAGTAAAAGCTCTCGGCTACCACATCAAATTCAAGGGTATAATTTAATAGTAAACATGTAAAAATATGGTTTTACTGGCACCAACGTCGACCTCTTTTTTCTTAGTTGTATAGAATTTTTACATCGTAACGCGTAAAAAAATACTTCCGATGTTGTTTCCATGAAAAACGACAAAAGATGATTGGTGTGTTATTTTAGATTCTTGTTTTATCTGTCATATTTTATTAGAAACAACACGTAATTTATATTTTTAATCAATATTCAAAAGTTATTTTGATAGTTATTTTTCGAAAGGACGTTTTAAGTTCGCTTGTATATCTTTTCTAGAGGACACAATATTTGCTCCGTTTAAAGATTATTTCAAAATGAGAAAACAACAAACATTCGTGTACATTTAACGTCCAATATAAAAATGAATTGCTTGAAAAAAAAGTGAGGAAAAGGTAATTTGTTTAAAAAAAAAAGTGTTTAATCCGTTGAAGTTGTCGATAATCAATTAAGCCGAATTTTATAATACATGTATAACATGTTTTTGCGTCTGGAAAGTATTCTAGTATTGTTGCGTGTTGTTTGTTTGTTGTTGTTTTGTGGGGAGGATAGCATGTCCAAACGGCTAGAGTCGCCGACTTGTAACTCCTCAGCCATTCACCGCGTGGCTTCCAAGTCCCAGTCGGTGTGAGAACTTTTGTGTTGGGAGGTTTTTTAGCTTATCTGCGATGTGGCGGTGGTTCTACATAGATAGAGGTCTGGGAACTTCCTCCATCTATAATTAGCTGGACGTCTCCAATAAAGAAGTGCGATGTGACAAAAAAAAAATTATATTGCGTTCAGAAAGAAAGATGGTCACCAGTTATAACATTGCTGTTGTTGTTTTCTTACAGTCAAATAATCAAACAAATATAAATAAGAATTTCACTTCAGATTTTAAATTTAACATACTTAAAAACGACAAATAAATACATTTTAAATTATTTTATATCTTGCATATGTTTAAGCTTATGGTAGATTTTAAAAGTGGGATGCGTGTTAAATAATATTAGAACTCCATCACTTTTTAGTGGAAACATTTCTTTTTTCTTTTATTTAAAGAAAATCATAAAAAAAACACTTTTTGGCATTTAGGCTATGATAAGGTTCCAAAAAATATGTAAATAAATTATAAGCTTATGCCAAAATGTGTTTATTATGTTAAGTTAACATCACACAAGAAGAATTAATTAAACATTTACATTCTTGTACATATCTGCACTGTTTAGTCTGGTCTGGAAATGAATACAAGCAACGTTAACAAACGTTTATTGAAATTTACAACCATTTTATTTACATTTATCTTGTCAGTTCTGGCAACAATGCATAAATCATTTCAATTTAATTTTAGACAACAGTAAAAGTATTTTGTAAATCAATATTTGTTTTGATTATCCTATCAAACTGTAAACTACTTTAAAGATAATTGAAAATTATAAAACTTTAGGATTAGTTTATGTCTTTATGATAATTAAATAATTGTAGTTCTATGAAAGCAAC
Organism: Sinonovacula constricta; assembly: GCA_007844125.1. Classification (NCBI taxonomy): domain Eukaryota; kingdom Metazoa; phylum Mollusca; class Bivalvia; order Cardiida; family Solecurtidae; genus Sinonovacula; species Sinonovacula constricta. Next base: position 8,317,266 of record CM017562.1, on the reverse strand, counting down.
CACAATGCTGGAACAAGAATTATATAATTGTACTTTTATGACAACATCGATAATGTAGGTACAAGATATGTATTGAACAACATATAAAACAAAAAAGGCAAACACAGTCGAGAAATATAATAATATAAATAATTAAAATAAAAAAGGCAAACACAGCCGAGAAATATAATAATAATAACAATAATAATAATAAACAGCCCTAACCAGGACGTTTTTGTTTTGGTTTGTTTTGTTGTTGTTTTTTGTTTGTTTGTTGTTGTTCTTTTTTGCATTATTAAGTTAAAATGTAAAGGTTACAGCATTACATAAAAAGATACAAACATATGAATACATTAAATGTATAATGCAAGTCTTACTATCCTCCAGTTTGTTTTTGTACCAGTTTTTATCAGTTTATGTCCTAAACTAGCACTACTTCTTATTAAAATTCAGTAAGAGAAAGAATATAAATATGGTACTAAATTACACTGCAAACATAATGGTAGTAATACTTGTGTCGTCTAAATAATGTGGACATTATTTTTCAATGACGTCACTATATCGTCATAACTTACACACACGAAAACGTCAGTGCTTGCACATTTTGTAATCATATAGATCGTGTTATTTTCATTGCTTGCATTTGAGAAACCCCTCAGGAATTGCCAGGTTAGAGCTCTGTAAAACCGGTTTAAGCACCCCAGTCGGTTCCTTTTGCCGACTGACCGTTCCAAGGCGGTAACTATTGGGTTTGCTCTTTTTTTTTAATTACTTATCACAGATTTATTCTTACTTTACATTTGGCTCAGGCGAAAAAATAAAAAGTAAAAGCATGTGTCTACTTTAAAAATATCCAAACTAGATGAAAATAAATTGATACAAACCTGTGAATAGTACAATGTGTTCACAACATAATGTAATAATTATCAAAAATAAATGAACTTAATGCAATCCAGCTGGTTGTATACAAGAAACAAAATGTAAAAAATTAAATTCCATATAATGACAAATCATGATTGCTAATCAGCCACACTAAAGGTGTGTACACTTTCTCAGCAGAATGTTGACATTCCTTGTGTAGTAAGCTAGTATAGTATACACTATGCTGTTGACATTATCTTTTGAATCCCGAGTTACATATTTAAACACGTGTATATGCTGACAGTCGTTGTACACATTCATTATTATTATGAAATCATGTTGTTAATGGTGCGTCCCATAACTTAGTGCGTGCAATAAGATTAATAACTTAACATAGTTGATGCAAAGCAGGTGGTTTTATAATACAGTTTATACCATCCTATGGGTTGTATAACATTTAAGTAGTTTAAATAATGTTGTTTAAGTTGTATATAATAGTTCATACAATCCAGTGATGTTTTAACCTAGTTTATGCAATGCAATTGGGTACGTTTTACCTAGTTTATGCAATGCAATAGGTTATGCAATGCAATAGGGTACTTTTAACATAGTTTATGCAATGCAATAGTTTATACAATGCAATAGGGTACTCTTAACCTAGTTTATACGATGCAATAGAGTACTTTTAACCCAGTTTATGCAATGCAATATTGTACTTTTAACCTAGTTTTGCAATCCTATGGATTTTAAAACGTTGTTAACACAATACTATAGTTTTTGTACTCTAGATTACATGCATGTAATCCAAGGGTTGTTAGAAAATCATAATGTAATGGCTAGTATAAGATAGTGTATGCAATCCCTTGGGTCTTGTAACATAGTTCATGCAATCCTATTGGTTTTATAATAAAGTTTATGCAATCAAACGGTTTGTATAACATAATTTAAATAATCCATAACTTAAATAATCTAACACAGTCCCTGCAATACAATGGCATTTTAACATAATTTACATGTATGCAGACCAATGGCTTGTATAATACAGTTAATGCAATCCAATTGTTTGTAAAACATAAAAAATAATCAAGCTTATTAAGATTGTGAGACACAAACATCTTCTGATTCGGAAAGGATTTATCTTAACAAAATATACATGCTGGTTTATAAACATTATTTTACTTTTAAAGATATAATATTGTATAACCTGTTCAATCCAAATTTAAGTTCCAATTTGGATTTAATCGTTTATATTGAACTACATGTATTTACATTAAATAAAATATGTTTAAATCAATTGGATGGCACAATTACTAGAACATGTCCACAAACTTAACATCATAACAAATCACTAATTAATTCACAAACTGGTAAAAACAAATGTATTACATGAAAGTAACATAACACATACAATATAACGAGCACAACGTTTGTTTGTCGTATAGTAACAGTTTAGATGGAGAATCCATGCCAATTATGCCATGGACTGAAGTAAATAATTATATCAGATGAAAACAAAGCTTTTAAGTGCATTCATTACCTTGTTGTTATTAGTGTCCCTATATTCTATAGTAAGCAGTCTATGAATTATTGGAAGAAATAGGGTATTTTGTAATAGGTCATTGATGACTAATGCATTGAAAACAAAAGAATATTGCTTATGATTTGCTGAACAAAAACGTAAAAAATCAATGTGAAAAAGACATCAGACATGAGTAGGTTAAGTAATGTATGCATAAAAATATTTAACACAGTGTTACAATCTAATATTTATATTTAATAAGCATAAAATTTCCAAAAGCATGTGGACTACAGCAAGAAGTATTTATCTGTTACACTAACTAATTTTGTGTCTTTAACCGAAAAGTCTAGTTGTCATATAGTTAGATGTATCTTAACAAATGACATCTTATCCATGCTTTTCTTTTCATTTGACTTTTCTTTCTCTTCAATTCATTTTCCTTATGTTCCTTATGTCTCCTCCTCCTCCTCCTCTTCCTCTTCCTCCTCATCATCACTATTTCTTAGAACCTCCCGACGTTCTATGAAACTCCAGTCGGACAGAGTTTTGCCATTTAGTGAAATCTCTTTCTGATTCTCGCTGAAATGTTCAAATGGCATGGAATTATGCCTTCAAAGATAAAAGATGACATAAAACAAGTAAAAAGCCAAAAGTGACCATACTGGATTTTGCTGTAAGTTTTTTTTTTTATTTATTTCTGTTATTTCTGTAAAGGGTGATTAAACAAGCAACTCTCCTATAATTTCAAAAACAATACACGTCAGAACATACTTTGAGTCTTGAAAAAGAAACAGAGATTGCTGAATAGGAAAAAAAATGTTACTAACACTTTATTTTTCTGTGAATTTCAAATTTTTTTTTTAAATCATTTAAAATCTTTAAAATCATCTATTTATAGTAGTGTTATATTTCTTATAAGTAATTCAATATTGTTGCAAATTTTCTGTAAATTTATCAAAATTCTTTTAACAATGTTCAAACAAGGCCACCAAAGGAATACATTAACTAAATATTAAAGCTCTTGCTCTTGTAGATTCTGACAGTAAGATTTTCAAAGTTTTCCTATATAGCCACACACCTGGTGGCCATGTTTTCTGATGGATCAGAATCATTTGAACAATCTTGATGCAGGACCACCTATAGAACATGTATACCAGTACCAAATATGGAGGCTCAAGCTTTTGTAGTTTCTGACAAAGATTTTCTAAGTTTTCCTATATAGATATATATGGAAAATGGCCATGCCCTTGGTGGCCATATTTGTTGATGGATCAGAATTCTTTGAACAATCTTCATTCAGAGCCATCCAAGGATCATGTGTACTAAATACAATGTATCAAGGCTCATTTAGTTTCAAACAGGAAGATCTCTTAAGTTTTCCTGCATAGCCATATATGGAAAATGGCCATGCCCCTCGCTGCCATGTTTTTGACGAATCAGAATCATTTAAACAATCTTACAGGGCCATCCAAAGAATGTGTACACCAAATATTAAGACTCTAGCTCTTGCAGTTTCTGACAAGATGATTTTCTAAGTTTTCCTATATAGTCATATATGGCAAATGGCCACGCCAATTGCAGCCATGTTCTTTAACGGATCAGAATTCTTTGAACAATGTTCAAACAATGCCACCCAAAGAACATGTATACCAAAAACCAAGGCTATAGCTTTTGCAGTTGCTGACAAGAAGTTTTTCTATGTTGTCCTATATAGCCATACATTGCAAATAGCCATACACCTGGCAGCCATGTTGTTTTAACCAATCAAATTTATTTGAACAACTTTTTGTTCCACCTGCCTATTTGAGCTTCTGAGAAAATTTGGCTGAGCATCAGCTCAGGTGAGCTAAAAAGTTGCATTTCAATAGGTCGATTTAGCCAAATCAATGCAATTTGAAAGTCGATGTTCGAGCAAAATGCTGCATACAATAAACTTAGCTTTGGAACAGGCATTTTTCTATAACAAGTATAGAATACACTTAAGGCATTGACTGTAAGTGATGATGGTTGTGGGGGTTGTGGTGAAGGTGATGGTGTTTATGGTGATTGTGTTGAAAGCAACAATGTAATATTGGGGTACTCTTGGCATGGTGGTAGCGTTGCCGACTTGAAACTGTTCCTCTGACTGCTTTACCTCTCACCACATGGGTTTGAGTCCCGTTTGGGGCAAAGGACTTAATGTGGAAAGGTCTTCCAGCTAACCTGCAGTTTGTCAGTGGTTCTACCCAGACATTTGTCTAGGGTCTTCCTCCACCAAAATAGCTGGATGTCACTGTAATGATCATAATTGGTCGCTGTGATGTTATTCAAACAAATACATGTAATCAGTTGTTGTTGTAAGAGAAGTATGTGTTAAAATAAAATTCAGGTCCCTTTTGATGGCTATTATTATGTTCATTAAAATACCTTTTCACAGAATCAGCTTGTCCACCTGCCCTCGGTATGTCCCTTTCCTCCGACACAGAAACTACTGCTTGTTTGAAGGGCTGCGAAAGAAGGGACGTGACAAAATCTTCCTGCTCGTAACTCTCGTAACGTGGATCTTCTCCAGCCTCGCGTTGGCTTTCATCCAATTCACGTTGGCCTTCTACAGACTTGTGCTCAACAGCTATTTCTTCATCACTAAATTCAATTTCCTTTTTAGCGTCTTTCTTGCTGGCCATATTCTCCCTGTCCAATGAGGTTGTCTTCAGTTGCTCCTCTTCACTATCCCTATCAGAAAAATCATCGTCAGCTCTGTTATTCCCATCCTTTTGCTTCACTTCGCATTGGTCTTTTTCAGACTTGTGGTAAACATCTATATCTTCATCACTGTATTCAATTTCCTTTTTAGTGTCTTGCTTGATGGCCACATTCTCTCCCCTGTCCAATGACGTTGTCTCCGGTCGCTCCTCTTCACTATCCCTACCAGAAAAGTCATCGTCAGCTCTGTTATCCACATCCTTTTGCTTTTCTTCAAATGAATCATAGTCATCACCTTTCTCTGTTTCCACAACCTTTCTTCCTTTATACTCTAATTCATCATCATCATCATCTGATTTTAGGGAATGCCTGAAATCGCCAGTCTTTCTGCTGTTTCTTTCATACTTATCATCATCGTCATCGTTGGAGCTGTAATCAGGTGACATTCGTTTTGTAGTGATACCTTTTTCCTTGAAGCTTTCATTTCTGTTTTCATCACTGGAGTGATTTTCAATGGAATCGTCATCTGAGTCATCATAATTGTCAACTTTCTTCTGCAGAGTACGAGTCAACATATGTTCCTTATGGTCAGCTTTACTACCGGTGGGTTCCTGGTCTGCATCTTTAACATTCTTGGCGCTACTTTTCGGATCATTGTCGGCTTTGCTTTTTGATTGCTCTGACTCTTTATATGCATTCTTCATTGCAATTCTGAAACCACTAACTGAGCAGTTAGTGGTTAGAGACAGGAGGTTGTATCTACAAAGTGGACAGGATTATTTTTTTAAATATGATGGTGAAATTCTGTCTCTGTTTATTATGTATTTGAATAAGTTATATTAAATGCAATATGAAATTTGTGGTAAATGTTCGTTTATATTTTGGTTTATTTACATTTAATCACGTGGATCATGTCACTGGTTACACATCATCCAGACAACAAGATTATATAAAAGCATAGACTACATATAAAATTCGTTTACAAGCTAAAATTGTGTTTTTTAAATTTATTACATGTTTTCTAACAAGTAAACTTAAACAAACTCCTCCCCTTAACTGTGAAAATGTTTTTAGCACAACAGTTTAAATGACTTTTTGTCAAAAGTATACTGTATGTAATCATCATTTAGTCATCAATTGCAACTTTCTGATAATTATCATTTGTTTGTTTCCACTATATTTCGCAACTGTTTGTTATTTTTCACTTCTTGTAATTCATAATTAATTGCTACCCACCTTTCAGAAGCAGCGACAGCTGATGTAGCATGGTCACAGTCGAGCAGTGACTGCAGGATGGAAATGCTTGCCATCACTGAGTCCACGTCAAAGCAAATGAGAGATATCGCCTGCAGATGGTGCTTCTCTGTGTGTCGTCTGCTGAACAGTAGAAGGGCATCGAAAAATGCTTGTAGACACACATCCAGTGGGTAACCAAAAGCACCTAAAATAAGATTTTTACTAAAGTTAGTTTTGAATAGTGGATCACCTCTTTTCTTTTTCAAAGATTGGACGTATTTCCTATTGCTTATGTCATTTAAAGCACAACAATAAGATTAACTATATACAGAAGATTTCAATTACATGTATTCAATTTTTTGCAAAATACTCAAAGTGATATGAAAAATCGATCTGTGTTTTTTCCATGAAATTCGACTTATGGGGTGATCAAGTAAAAATGCCAATTCTTGTATGTAAATTTTAGATAACGATGTCAATGCAACAGCTGTGAATATTTTAGACATTGCCTTACCTGCACTGATGAGAGGCGTGGCCAATGACTTCTGCCAGAGTTTAATGTCAGCATACATAAAGCAGCTCAGGTAGGTACAGACCAACAAGTGCGTAGCAGCTTCTGAATTCTCCTCGCTCCAAGATGGTGCACACACGTGCAGCACAGCACTTACGTTTGGTTGCAGAGCACCTTAAATTTTAAAAAAATGTGGTAACAAAAACTTTTAAAAGCACAGTACACCCCATGTAGTAAATGAAAGATAAACACAGGAAAATGCATGATGAAGGCACAACAAGAGCACTGTGAATGCACAACACATAATTCACCTGAATGAACGATAAATGTACAGTTAAACCTCAGTGGGAATAACCATGGTCATTAAAGGCATGCATGATAAAAGCACAATTAACACCTGGTAGATGCATAATCAATACAAGATAACTGGATTATAAATGTACAATGAATGCAAGATAAAAGCACCATGAACGTATGATAAACACTTTGTGAATGTATTGTCAACGCAAGATAAAAGCACCATTAATACATGCTGAATGAATCACAAAAGGTCATGTCAAATGATATTTAATCTGTAGTCAATAAAAAATGCAATAAAACAGATGAATTTTAGCAATTTTATTACAATTCTTTTTACCTATCAAAAGATTATTTAAATCTCAATGTCAAAGACGTTTTAAATTTAATATCTATTACAGTATCTTCTGTGGTCACATTTATGTTTTCATGGCTACATTTACTTACCACCAGCAACAGTGTGCATGACCTCTGCTGTTTCAAGTTCACCGTTCTCCTCCACGTACTTAACACATTCCTTTTGCTCATCAGCACTGATCGCAGCCATGATAGCACGTGACACAGCAGATTGACTCAGCATATTCTTTGAAGTTGGATTCACAATGGCATCAGTTTTCTGTTTTGTAATGTCACCTTTTAGGACACTAACTCTGAGATCCCGACCAACGTCGAAGTCAAACGTCATAGGGACGTCACCGAAATCGGCCATGGCGACGTCAAGTCCACTAGTCATAGCATGATGAGGCCAACTCAGTCTGTCAACAATATTAATTAACAATATAATAATAGAAAATAATAGAAGTTTAATATGTGTTTTTTGCAATAATAAGAATATGCCATATGATCACAAATAAAATATTAAAAGAAAAATAACTAAACGTGCATTCAGACGTGTAAATTAAAAAGGAAAAAGGTATTGAAATTTAAAAAGAGTAAATACTTTAAGTAAATATATGTTTACATCAGTTTTAATGAAAAGTAATTAATACAGCCATATGGAATACAAGATGAGGGTTAGGCATGTTAATTGCTACCAGGTTTGTTTTAGCAAAGTACATTTTTCCTTTTTACAAAAGAAATTCCAAACTTAGGGCTAGGAGTCAAAATTTAATTAAAACAAACAAACGAGATTTGTGTAACAAATTCTGTACATACTATTTCTTAGCAGTTTCTATTTTTTGCAGGCATTTTTAATAAATAGCTACTTTTATATTCAATTAAATGGCAATCTTTTGAAAATACAAAAAGGTTTCTAGCAGAAATTCCCAATATCACAGTTGTGAAATGAAAACCCTGGTTACACATAGTGACATCTTAATGATGTCATTACTAGTACATTATACCTTGGTGGAGTCTCCTCAAAGTTTGTGGCTCCTCCACCAGTTCCTTTGAACATGAAAGGTTTGTTTCCAGTCGTGTTGAATTGTTTCCAATCATCAAAACTGGGCATTTTCTCTGCCGTATGATAACTTGGCGGTTTCACATAAGCAGCTCTTTCAGGCCCCACAGCACAGACCAGTGGTGGCTCTTTGTAATTCAACATTTTAGTTGGCATTTCGTTCTTGTTCTTAATCGGCTTTTTCACTTCTGGTCTCTTCAAATAGTTTTCAGGGTTTAGACTTTGGAGTTTGGTAGTGGGTTTTTCTCCTCTAAAGGTTTCTGAATCCAATTGTTTTCGGTCAGAATTTGGCCTGGTGAAGTATTTCCTCGATTGTTGTTCAGTCAGATTGTTGCTGCTAGATGTCGCTGTTATATCTACACCATAGGCTGACAATCTACTGTCCAGGAAATACAGTGCCCACTCGAGCTGTAATAAAAAAACGTATGCCTATTTTTTTTTTTAAATCACACTGACACATTTGTGGACATATTGGCGACGTCCGGTGTATTATTGGTAGTGGAGGATCCAAGACTAATGTCCGGGTAAAACAACTGGTAAACCACTGGTCAGCTGGAAAATCTCCCCACATACAAGTTCTCACATCGATTGGGACACAACGTACACAGGGAGGGGCTGAGGAGTTACAAGTCAGTGACTAACCATTCAGTCAGAGGCTCCCTACCATAAAATTTGTATACAAAAAAGAAATGCTTATATATGTGAATGTTATTCATCTTTAGTAAAAACCCATCAAACACTATCTTGTGTGCATAAAAGTAATGATAATAAGAGAAAATGGCAATTTTTTGTCATTAATTATTGAGTAACGGAATCATAAGATAAATTTTAAAAATTTTAAACAAAGCAATTACAGCATTATTCTATATTTAAGTACTCTGGTAAATTATATGTTGTCTGTTATTTCCTTTTTTGTTTCAGTATATATAATATCACATAATGTATATAAATAATATTTTATAAAATATATAATCTATATAAATAATGTATAATATATAATACATAAACAAAATAATTAGGCATATTTTTAAAAAATAAAAGAAACAGTAGAAAACTTTAAAAAAAAATGCAAAATAAGCATGTCTAGATTCTAATATATAGTGAACTTAACACACCTTCTATGCAAAACCAGTGAGGTGACAGAGATAATGCTAGTACTGTACTAAGAATTTAATTTCTAATGTTGCGTAGTTTAGGTCAGGCAGATATAGTGCTGCCTTCACTATGTATAGTATGCCAAGAACACCTGGCACAATACCACACCCAGCCGCATTATCCTGACATCGGGCCAACCAGTTGTGGAACTACCCTTATACATATGTATTTGCTTGAGCGTTAACAAGAGAGCTATACCACTACCATTTTTAATGACTTTGGTATGTTGCGGCCCAGGATCGAACCCACGGTGTCCTGTACGCTGACGCTCTACTGTACCAGGTCCGATGATAAAATTAGTGGTGAACCTAGCTTTCGTAAGAAAGGCTGAAGAAATCTTAGTTAACTATTCTATCAACACAATCCGCATCGCCACAAAATAGGAGTGTTCATAAATAAAATATAATATTCCTTACAGTTGTTAGATTTAGATAATTTGAATGTATCAAAGCTTTACAATCAGACACAAAGTTGCATCATAGTTCAATTTACAGTACCTGGTACCACGTCCCCATCAGGGTATAGGATTCTTGTTCGGATGAATATGATACTGATAATCCCCCCGCATATTCCAATTCGGGAACAATATCTCTGTGACTTCGTATAAAGACAGATGCCGTCTTGTCGACCACCGTGCTGACACGTGAATAAACCTAGTAAACAGTTGGACAAAAGTCATTTGTAATCACTTAATATACTTAATTCAATAATAACATTTGTAAAGTAATACAAAATTAACAATTAAATAAATATTAGTAAAATAAGTATAAGTAAGTTGGAAAATATTATCATTATGTTTCTTCTTAAAAGAACAGCATAAAAATAATATGTTTTAAATGTTGCAAAAAAATGTGTCGAGGTGATGACAAAAACAATAGAAAGGCTATGGTGAAAAAAATGTACTAGATAATATTAATCAATTCAATAAAAGATCAAGCAAAGAAGCAAAGATCACGACAGTGGTCTCTGGGTGAGGTCAAGGTGAAGAAAGGTCAAATGTAGTGTTAACTCTCCCGTATATCAAATACAATTTATCTTAATAGCTGTTGAAACTTTAAGAGATTTTCAGGGTTGTCATTAGGAGGCGGCTGGCTGCCGATTTGACCGCCTCAAATGAAAATCGGCAACCATGTACGGTGTTCATGTGCATGATACAGTTCTAAGCTTGGTTAACAGTTTGTAAAAAAAAAAACAATGAAGTTACTACACAACATATCTGCCAAAGCCTTACAAGGGAGCAAACTCAATATGATTAATATTATTTGGTAATAAAGAGTAATGCCCCTGGAAATTGCGCTCAAAACAAAATACACTTACATTCTGTGGAAGAGCCATAAGTGTCAGAGATTCACCTTCCAACTCATGACTAGTCTGCAAAACCTTATCCACATCTGAAATTATACCCCAATATAAAACAAGTTTAAATGATAAGAAAGGGGATTCTGTACTTATGTGTGTTTGAGGTGTTGTATTTCCCATGTACGTTTGGCAGAGGGAGGGAGGGAGAGGCAGTGAGTTGGAGAGGGCAAGGGTGGGGAGGGGAGGAGACAGACAGACACACACAGAGAGAGACACAGACACACAGAGAGGCACAGACTGAGAGAGACACAGAAACAGAGGCAAAGAGACAGATGCAGAGAGATAGACAGCCAGACAGAGTGACAGTGACAGAGAGAGAAAATTCTGAATCTGGTTCGTTTCATGGCATTGTTATGCATTGTTATTGTTTATGGCATATCATTTTAATCCATTGTATTTTTTAAACATTATTTAGGATTAAGCTGAATCAAATCATTTTTTTGGTTGCACATGAGAAAGTGATAGTGATTATACATTGTGAATAATTTGATGTACGTGCAATTTAAATGGCACCAAAAGAACTTTGGACACATATTTAGTAACAGTGTGTTTGAACGGTAAACACTATCTGATAGCTAGCACAGTGGTTTACATTAGAACTAGGTCAGAAGAACTGACCCTTTATCAGCTATAGAAAGATACAGTCACTATGCTCCTTTAAATGCAACCTAATACAAACCATATTCACTGCAAATACTGTACCAACATATTTTTTGCATGACATTCGTTCCTTATCCTTTATACATACAAAATGACATAACAAGCCAGTGATTTCAAAAACACATTTGTTCCTTAACCATATTTCTGAAGATAATATTTGTGTATTATGTGAAACAACCAAAACTGTTGAGAGACCATCTCTCTCTCTCTCTCTCTCTCTCTCTCTCTCTCTCTCTTTCTCTCTCTCCCCTCTCTCTCTCTCTTCTCTCTCTCTTCTCTCGCTCTCCCTCCCTCCCACGCAAATATAGCCATTAACAATTTTTTTTTTAAGGGAAGAGCCCAGAAATTTTATAAAGAATCTCAATGACACTTAATTATTTACTATATCTATCTTAATTCTTATTGCAACGTTTGTTACAGTAGGCCTATATTATATTTCATATTAAAATATAAAAATACATGTGCAGCAACACAAAAGGAAAATTATCCTACAACTGACCTGCACGATTCTTGAAGTACACTACAGCTGATTTGTGAGGTAGTGGGTACAAGACCTTGGTCACTGTGCCACCACAGTTCTTTGGATCACTGAAGTGATTCTTCAATGCTCCATCTGTTACCTCTCGACTAACGTTACTAACGTGGATACCCCACATGACGTCAAAGATGGTTATATCACGTTATAAGTCCTGGATAAGATAAGAAAATAACTTTATTTTAAGATGATGTCTTACTAAATTTAAACATTTTTTTATTAAAAATAAGGTCATCTATAGATTTCAAAAAAATGGGATGAAGCAACAAATACAAAAACCAATACTTCAAATGAAATCACAGGTTCAAAACCTATCAAAATATAACTGTTTTACGGTCACTCCATATATCTGTCCTTGATTCTGAAAACTGTAGCATATAAAAGACAATGAATTACAATAATGGAAGTTGATTTCTTTGAGGTAGGATTATGGTTTTTATAATGCCAGTTACATGAGTATCAATCTGTTATACCATTCTTTATAATAGAAAACAAATCAGTACACTGGACACAAACATAGATATCAGAGAAAAGCATACTTCGAATACAAGTAGTTACATGGTAATACAGAAAATATATATATATATATATATATATATCATTTATCAGATAAAACAAACAACTTTCAATTGAATTTAATAATTAAACAACTATATATACAAACAAACATATCTTTTGTAATCATAACACCTAAGTAAAACAAGAATATGAAAAGTACATGTACATTTTCACTTATTCATACTATCGCAGGTATGGGATTGCCCCGGGTTCGATCCCGAGCCCTGAAATACCAAAGTTGTTAAAAATGGTAGTGGCATAGCTCCCTTGCTAACACTTAAGCAAATATAAGGTAGTTCCACGACAGGTTGGCCCAGTGTCAGGATAATGTGACTGGGTGTTGAATCATGCCAGTGTTCACAGCATGCTATACACAGTGAAGGCCACATTATATCTACTTCAAGTCGACACTGTCTCCAGATAACTGAAAGTACTGTTGGTGGGACAAAAAACAAACAATAATGAAACAAACAAACATATTATCACATACTGACATCAAATTTGATATATATCTGGTTTGATAGTAATAAGAAAATAACTTGAAGAAAAAGAATATGCCCAGCAATTATGAAGTGTGGTTACTGTTAAGCGGCTGGAAGAAAAATGGAAATAAATTAACCCTTAGCTTGCTAGACATGTATCTAAAAGGCAAATAGTGTTGATCATGATCAGCTGGCACTGTCTGATCACGTCTGCACTATTTGCTGCTGAGTCACTAGTATTAATTCATCCTTAGCTTGCTACATTTATTAATAACCCAGAATTATTCTTAGTCAAATTATTATATTGATGTGAAAAGGTGCCAAGGCATAATGCTAGAAATTCGGCAGCAAATGCGCAGATCCTGATTATACTGATCTCAGCTGGCTGATCTAAATTTACACTATTTCCCAAAGTTGTATAAATATATGCATATAGCGAGTTAAAGGTTTAAACTTTTGACCCTGTCACAAGGTTTTAAGCCAGTAACTAACAATTAAGTTTGGGTTATTAACAAATGTAACAGGTAAAGAGCTACAACAAAAAGATGATTCCATCGTATAAAAATGACTTTGCAAGAAAAGAATATGGTTATGATAAAGACAAAATGGCGGCAACAAAATAAAGATTCACATCAATAACGACCAGCACAAAGTTGTAAAGAAAAAAAGAAAAACCACAGGTCAACATTAACAATTAGCTAAAAACAAGATCGCCAAATAGGTCTGATAATTAGTACCAGAAACTTCTGCAGAATAATAAAGATTAGTGAAACAGAACTTAATTACTTAATATGCCGTTTTTTACTGAAAGTTTTGAAAATTCAAATTCTACTTTCGTTTTTGACGAATCGCCATTCAAAACAAGAAAGAGCAATAATAAATAATGAACTAGGTACAAAATTGTCAAAAACAGACAGCTAAAATCCGCAGAATCTCTCATTACAGCATAGGCTCACAAAAACCTATAGCCATAAAGGACATAAAGTAAGATAAAATGCCCACCTCTCTTTCTCAGTCAATAATTGCGTCTTTCTAATGTTCGTGACTAACGCTGGAAATACCAGTTCTGTCTTGCATCTGCGAAAGCGAAAGTACGCCGGCACATTCGGAACACCTTTTACTTACTGCAGACAACCTCACATTATGGTGTTTCGTGCAAATGCGGTTTACTAAGTTTTATGTCATCACTGATTTTTTTTATTAAAACGATTAAATATGTTTACAAAAAGAAAAACGAACCTTATTAAAAAGTATTTACTACGTCAAAAAGTGCCCCCAATGTATGATTATATCTAGCACTGACTGTTTATTAATACTTGTTTTTGGGTACACAAGGACTGGTAAACATACGAGTTGCTAAAAATAGCAAACAGTACTCACCATTTTGATTACCATCTTGAAATCGCATGTATTGCGTGTACATAGACGACCTGTGTAATATAGATAGTAAGTTAAATTTAATTAGTTTATAAAAGTGAACATTTAATCTTAATGCATTGGACCGATAAGTGCTGGCACAGTTCGGTAAACTGGCATTGATTGACTAATCAAATCGCAATTACACACTAACACAATCCATGCAGCACAATCCTGGCACAGCTGGCGTTTTCACAACAAAAGGACCAAAGCTCTTGTCATATGACTCAAAATAACATGACGTAGATTAGTCTTTGCAGAAATGTCTAGTGGTAGTTTGGAGTTTTCGGTAGATTTACAGCTTTAAGAAGGTAAAACTATCATATCTGCCTCTCTTAATGCCTATATGTTTACGTATATCTTTCTAGGACTTTGTCTATCTAATCATTTGTAAGCTTTTCGTCTCACAGTTTGTCTCTTCCTTGCTCACAGTTTGTCTTTTCCTTGATAAAGCCTTCTTTTGTATCATTATATCCTTAGCCCAATATGTCAATATGCAAAGATGCAAATTGTAACTACTAATGGGTTTTCGTTATATTTTATTTGACTGTCAGAATGTTATGTTGTTGTTTTCGGCGTTGTTAGTTTTTTGTTACATCGCATCTACACATTTATGATCATATTGGCGACGTCCAGCTAATTATTGGTGTTCAAGGAATACCCCAGACTTATGCCTGGGTAGAACCACCGGAGACGGTCAAGATGGACTTCTGCTTGTGTTTCAAGGCAAACATTCTGAACGGCAGTTATTCCAAGTTTGCCAGAATATTTCAGTAAAACATAAATAACCTTGACTAAATAAAACTTTAGGTGGGGGTGGGGCGAGTTTTTTTATTTATTGCCATATAAAATCATTTATTTTAATAGGACTTGCAAGTCATTTTCGCTATGTTATACATATAGATATAACAGTGACCTTCTATTGTTCTTATTTTACATGTTTACTGTATCACATTGCATAAATATGAAAACAGGAAGAAAATTATATCCGTATTATTTTGCCAACAATAAGAGTTTGTATAAGTGTATTTTAGGCTTTTTTAAAAAAATAGCTAGAAAGAATATAAATGTAATTATTTCAGATAATTACTTGTAGTACAAATTAAAGTTTTATATTGTTATGTTTTATCAAAAGCATTGTGTATCGTATTCAATGAGCATGATTTATTTTTTACAAGAAAAAAACGACTAATTTTTCGTTACCTGCTGTAATCAAATGTTGATATTTACAAATTTTAATGATAAAATGCTACAATATTGTTGTTTAGTAAACCTCACAGAAGATTTCTATATGGGTTAGATGTCTCTGATCTGAATGCGGGATGTGCTACTTAATGTGTATTTTCCATATTTCTTTAAAAAAACAAAACAAAGAAAGTTGTACTTCGTGTGAGCTTTATTTTTAATAGCAACAGCGAGCAAGGGGTCGGTGTGCTAAAAATTTATTATCTTGAGTTATAGGTGGTAAAATCTTTTAATATATCAGTTATAAGTGTCTCATACCATACTTATTACAAATACATGAACAGAAATACCAAAGTTAATAGTGCCTATTACAGTTCCACTACCTTAAGCACACTGACCTGGAGAGTTTAATTTTACTATTGAAATTATAGTTAACATTTTCACATGGTCAATACTAATTGTTGGTCTTATTTGTGTCTTTTATGTCCGTGTTTTATTTGTTTGTTTGTTGTTTCCGGTTTCTGTTTGTTTTTGTTGTTTTTGTTTTTGTTTTTTTTGTAACGAATATCAAAGATGTCCATTCATTGCGTGCGTGTCAGCATAGATGAAAAGAGAAACAACTCATGACACATGGGTTTTGAATTGATAGTTAGAGTTGTCGTCCGTCCCTGATGTCGATTTTCTTAGCTGACCTCAGCTTATGCTCTTGGTAGGCAATTGTGATCGCCCGCCGTCCGGCGTCATGCGTCCGTACATGTAATTTTGATCCGTCGTAATACCTGGCCGCCAAGGGTGTAGCCATTTTCCGTATATGGCTATATAGAAAAACTTCGAAAATATTCTTGGCAGAAACGACAAGATCTTAAGCTTTGGTATTTGGTTACTGTATTCCTTTGGTGGCATTTTATGAAGACTGTTCATAGAATTTTGATCTGTCTCAAAGATAGCCGCAAGAGCTAAATGTCTACGGAACTTAGGTGAGCGGTATAGGGCCATCGTGGTCCTCTTTAAAAAAATAATATTTCTTTTATCTGCGTTTAATATAAAACAATGTTTTATTAATTTTATGAAAAAAATAAATAGAGCCATACGATAAGGTTAAATCGACACAACATATATGCTGCTTCCTGATGGGCATTACGACATATGGACATTAAGCACAGTTATCAGTAATAATCATTCGTTTGGAGCACATAAAGGGATTTATCATGACTTAATAAAACAGCATGTGCTATAATTATCCTCGAAACCAATATGTATGACCACCATTAGAATTCTGACAATTTTAAGATTAAAAACTACCAGAAGTATCCGGTTCGGATGAGAAATGAAAATAAAAGATAAATTGTGAATGAAGCTTTGGTAAAGCCAAGAGAAATAATAATTTACCAGCGATGACACCAAGAACATATAATCTTTAAGCCAAGTAAAAAAAAATCAATCTATCTGCATGTATGCCGTTTATATAAGACATCAAAACAAGCATTTATATTCTAAAGGTCATCAACTGTCCGAGACAATGAGGCCAAGCGTCTTCGTATTGATACTTGTCATCAAAGGCTACCTGGTTTCTGGAAAGAATGTCCTCATTCTCTTGGGTATGTGTTATGTTGGAACTATTTTCTGTGCGCAGGATTATCACGTTTGGAAAAAAGATATGTAAAAAAGCAAACTTGTCATATTTGGCCAGTACGCCATTTCTTAATTTGATACAAAAAGCAACAGCAACAAAAACAAGCACGTAACTTTTGTTGAACCCCATTTACCAATAAACACTCATTTTACCTCTGATTACAGCGCAAATCAACATTCTGTCCTTAAAATGGAATTTGTTGTCTAACTCCCAATTTTCGAAATGAAAGGAATGTTTTAGTTATCTCCCTTGTGTGAAGGTATTTTCATTTACTATGTATAAGAATTATATTCATTTTATTTTCAATTTGCTTATTTTCAAATGAAAGCGCCCAACCTTTTAAATAAATTCCTATCACATTCAATAAGATTCCATTTTATGCGAATGCTTCAGCCTTTAGTGTTTTTCAAAAGTTCAAAAAGTAGAAATATCTTGTTTTATGCAGTAACTCTATAGCAAATACCTACATACAAGGGAGATAAGAATGTACTTTTTTAACAGATAGAGTAAAGTCCCTTTACTTACGAAAAGATGGAATTTATGTATGAATAATTATATGACACAAATGCGCACTGTAACAGAAATGCGGAAGCCATTCCACTTTGGTTTAGAGGATAAATAATGGAGGAGCATCGGTAAAACTACAGCTTTATTATTATAATTCGTGTATCGGGTATCAAACGAAGAATAGTTTGTCTAAACTTTACACAAATACAAAGCGCTTGTTTAAAAATAAAAAAGTTGAAAACATATTTCGAAATAAAACTATTCCGAAAAAAAAAAATACGCATTTTCCGCCTGTACATGTATAGATCTAGCTTTATCTTACGTGTATGTAGTTGGTCTAATAGAATGGCTCTATCCTTATATCCATGAGGTGTTTTTGTTTTTGTTGTTGTTTTTTTCAATTTAATTTTTACATAAAAACATAAAAACTAAAAGTCTTTAATAGATATAGTCTGTATACTAATGTATCCTCCATTGCCCCACACTTTACCTTGTGGGTAGTTTTACAGCCACGTGTGTTGACATCAGAGAGTACCTTCCATTTACAGGTGATGACGTTGGCTTCCAGTTCGGTGCCTATGGCAACACTAAGATCCGGTCCCCAAACGTTGACGCCCTTGCCCAACGTAGCCTGCTTTTCCGTAACGGTTATACGTCCGTTAGTAGCTGTTCGCCAAGTAGGTATGTGGGTCACACGCTTTTCAATGGTTTTGTTTATATGTTGCAGTAATTAGACATTATTCTGGAACTTTTATTATTTCAGCAGCCAAATTTACAAAAAAAATAAAAATAGGGAGAATTGTCTCAATAAATAATGGATTCAAATATAAACGCTTATGGATAAGTAAGCATGTTGTCGTTTGAAAGATTGTGTTTTGTTAACGATAGTATATAGCGTTTGGATGGTTATCTGGAGTTTTATCATTGGATGCTCAATAACCTCAATAACCTAACCACGCTTGTGGTTATAAACTTTAAGGGTACAAGTCAGTCATTAAGATTACGCTGTTTCCTTGATAGTGGCGCATTAATTTAAATATATATGAAGTGCGGTTCGCTTAATTAAAAGCCTCATGCACGTACGCTTATAAATGCTGTTTCCGGGCCTCTTTAAGCATTGTCATTGTGTGGCGATTTAACTCAATGCGCACAATACTAAAATTATAGTAATTTCCAGCATATCGGATTTATTATTTTGAAATACAGTTTATAGAGAAGTATGTGTGTGTGTGTGGGGGGGGGGGGGGGTGATAGTAATGATAATGACGCCGACGAATCTGGTGAAGACGCTTACGATGATGATGATAATTATAAAATAATCTTGATAATGATATTTCCTGCTGTCATCACAGGTCGGTTATCCTGAGCGGACTGCCCCAGCACCAGAACGGGATGTATGGCCTTTATCAGGGTATCCAACATTTCGCCTCATTTGACCGAGTCCGCAGCCTGCCAGTCATACTCAGAGACCAGAACATACTCACTGGTACGGACCTGAACTTGCGATTATGGTCTTTAAGAGGGTTCTAATACGATAACAAAATTCAAGAATCTGTAAAATTTGCATTTTCGAAACATATAGTTGGTCTTTTTTTCAATTAAAAGTTTATTGGCAAAAGCAAATCTGTTCGGCATATATATACATAATTTCACAAACGGAATGCAAACACGTGCTTTTATATATGATATCACCAGGAACAGTTGTAGTAAACTAGTTCTTGTAACGTCTTTAAGGTGGTATCCGACAGTTTGACTATATCTAATGCATGTAACAGCTTCTAATCCCTCTTCTGTGGAATTTGGGCATACTCAATGCATAAACTAATATTTTAGTTTAGGTAAAGGCTGTTTATAACATAAATGATCCTTTGACTATGCATTATATTCTAGACCGAGAAATTTGCGATATCCCGTGAGGGGCCTCGCTGCCTTCCGCGGCTGTATAGCAGGTTATGACAGAGGTCATTGATATCACACAATCTTAGTCAAAAGTTCTCGCAAGCGTTCGGAAAAGAATGGTGCAAAAGAAATTTTGATTCAGAGCACATTGGTGTTGACGAAATTAATAACTGGGATTTTTTATTTTTAAACACAGCACATAATCTGCATGCCTTAATCGCTTAAAGGATTGGCCGTACCCTAGCGAAGCAGCGCTTTCAACTCTTTGATTCGTTTTCTTTCAGGTATCATCGGAAAGAAGCATGTAGGCCCGGACTCCGTGTACAAGTTTGACTACGAGGCTACCGAGGAAGAGTATGACCTAAATCAGATAGGCCGTAACATAACTTTTATGAAGCAGCATGTACGTTATTTCCTGGATCAGGCTCGCAATAAGTCAAGGTAAGTCCATTCTTGACACTATGATGTACGTTCGTAACTTATTTGCAAACAATTTATTTCGTTACTTCTCGGTGGTATCTGACCAAGAGTTGTTTGCAGAAGTGGCCAACGCGGTCCGAAAGCCAACAATTATGATACCTGATTTTGTATGTAACACAAAAATAATTAATAATTTACAATCCAAGCCAGAAATAGTCTTGTTTATTGTTTTTAACATCTATGACAATGTGCTAGAATAATCTTATCATATTGTAAAACGTGAACTAGCACTTTGAAGACAATGTCCATTTGGCAGCAGATACAGTGCTGCCTTCACTTTGTATAGCAGACTTGAACATCTGGCATGATAACACACACACACACACAACACACACACACACACACACAGACACACACATCTAGTCACAATAACCTGACTCTGGGCCAACCAGTCGTGGAACTGCCCTTAGTTTTGCTTGAGCGTTGGCTGAGAACTACACTCCTACCAGTTTTACTACTTTTGTGGCCCGGGATCGAACCTCCTGCAATTAAATGTAAAATTGAAAAAGAATAACGAAGGAGTGAAAATAAACACATACTAAAGAACTTCAGAAAAATATAAGTTTAAAGAGGCAAAACAGTGCTTATAATAAAAATAATGTAATGGCCAAAAATAGGGGTTTTTACCCACATTTTCTCTCAAAACCGCTTATAACGATAACTATATTTAAACGTTGATATTTATCCCCTCTATGTCAGGCCTTTCATGCTGTATATCGGAATACACGACATCCATCGTTGTGGATATGGCTCGAAACTGGGAGATTTCTGTGAGAATTTTGGAGATGGTATGACTCCGGGTACAGGAAGTATTCCAGATTGGACTCCTACGGTTTATTCCCCGGACCAGGTGGAAGTTCCATACTTTCTTCCGGATACCCCTGCAACTAGATACGATCTGGCGAACATGTATAAAACATACAGCCGATTTGACCAAGGTATCTCTATTTTTTTTAATGTTTCTCTATATAAAGCAAGTCTACTCTAGTAGACACCAGAGAACAAAACGGGTTTGGATTTCTGATGCACGTGTAATTCGAGAAGGACGCACGTATATGTATGTGGCCATTTTCTTGTGATGAAAGAGACTGTCCAATAAATTCAAAGGTTGTTTCACATTCCAAGACGCACTTCTATGACATATTTGGTAAGAAAAATACAATGTAAAGGCCATAAGACAGACTCCGCTAATAGGTGTTCACGATTATCATCGAAGGTAACCCCCATTAAGGGCAGTCACGCCGCGTTTCTTCACCGCATATATTACGTATGAGGTTATAAAGGAATGTTTACCCAGGATTCTGACTATGAAATGATTCTCTTACATAAGAACATGCTACATAGGATGCATCTTGTACAGAAATAACCTACTTTGAAGTGGATGGACAGTTGCTCGAGTAGTTTATTGTACAAATAAATCGCCTAGAAACAATGATGTGAAGTGAAATATTTATTATAGATTAAAGATTAGAGACAATGTTTACTTGATACATGAGTGAAATCATTGAGTGAAACAGTTTTGAGACCCTGTCTGACAGTGAAATACTATATTGTTAAGATGAGTGTGATATTAATGGAAAGAGTCATGAAATATGAACATTCTTAAGCTGGTAGTTTTGTTCAGTATGAATAGATAGGTAAGTATAGGTAAGTAATAATAGGTAAGCCAAAGTAAGAAAAAGCTCTCTGGAGGTTGGATTTAGGCACCATTGGAATGGCTGTTTTTATTTTTTGGCTGGGGGGCCTCGACCCCCAAACCTCCCATCAATTTTTAAGATTTTTTGTTTCTGGTGCCAGTCTCATGTCTGATAGTAACATGAACCATAGTAAAATCATTCTTAGTAATATGCTACATAGGAACATGCTACATAATAACATGCTACATGGCAACATGATTCATAGTAACATGCTACATAGGAACATGCTACATAGTAACATGCTGCATAGTAACGTGCTACATAGTAACATGCTTCATAGTAACATGCTTCAAAGGAACATGCTGCATAGTAACATGTCAATATTGATTCGTGTGTAGGTGTCGGTTTGTTCCTGAAAGAACTAGATGACGCCGGTTTCTCCGAGGACACACTAGTCATCTTCACCTCGGACAACGGGATCCCATTCCCCTTGGCCAAGACAAACCTGTACGACCCCGGACAAGGAGAACCTTTTATGATCTCATCGCCATATCATAAAGACACATGGGGAAAGGTAACGTGGTATTGCATTTGTTGTGTTTTGGTTCAATCAGTCGTGTGCATTGCTTGCAAAGATTGTAGTCTTTGTACTTAAGTTAAATTCCACAAATCTTGACTTTAAGTGAAATGAATTAGAAGTGTATTTAGATAATGTGATTTAATTTTTCCGTTTCAGACCACTAATGCCATGGCAAGTACCATGGATATTTTACCAACGGTGCTTGATTGGTTCGCGGTGGTGTTTCCATCTTATAACCTCAATGGCGTCAATGTAAAACTGACCGGCAAGTCTTTACTCAAGGCTCTAGAAGTGTCGCAAGTCGATGTCACAGACAATTTCGACCATGTTTTCTCTAGTCACAACTTCCACGAAGTCACAATGAATTATCCCATGCGTGTCATAAGACTACAACACATGAAGCTTATCCATAATCTCAATCATCAAGCAGCGTATCCATTGGCAACCGATCTGTATCTAAACCCAACCTTCTTGGACATCTTGAATCGGACCATTTCCGGTCGGCCATTACCATGGAAGATAACTCTGGAAGAATATTATCACCGACCGGAGTGGCAGCTGTTCAACCTTACGGCAGATCCCTACGAACTGAAAAATGTGGCCAATGATGCTTCCTATAAAGAACATCTTCTTACAATGAAAGCGTCGCTTGCTGATTGGTTAGACGCAACCGCTGATCCTTGGCGCTGTCTGCCGTCCGAAGAATTGGAAGGGTCTAAGTGCTATCCTCTTTATAATGGAGAACTGTGATAAAAAATGGACAATACTTATTGTTTTTTCTTAATGGACATGTTTGAATAAATTGAAATGTAAATGACTAACCCATTGATAGATGAAGAGATAATACACATAAAAATAAAGCACGTCTATTTTAATGACTAAAAATACATATTCTCGAGATTTTATAACAAAGACATACACACGCAGTATCTGCTGTGAATATTTGCATTGAACTCTCTCAAATACAAACACTCTTGTAAAATTGTATGGAACAGAAATGCAAGCAATGAATCCATTTACGATATTGTTTTACTAAAATATAGAATAAATGTTTGATTCGGGAAAATACCTTTCACTTCTTGTTTTCAAAAATACTGAAATTGACGTTCCCAACAACAATATTTAAAGAAGCAGTATTAAAGCTGCCATCAAACAGTAATTTTAAATTTGATATAACATACGATAATCCTGTAAAATGAAATTATGACTGCAATATAACGAATTGACATTTTAGTTTAATTCTATATTTAAAGCGATCATGGGTAAAAATTATTAAATACAATTTATTAACTGATTCGTAAAAGACTTCATAAAATTAAAATTACAGGTAATTACATGTATATCTACCTGTAGATATTTTGTTATAACGTAAAGCTTACTAATAAGTTTGTGTACCAAATACTTTGCTTTTAAACTACGATCGAAGGCCGAGAATTAAAAACAATTTACCCCTGTCGTTCCGTTACCATTTCGCTACCATAAAGGTAAGAATCCACGCGCCCTCATAATTCAGTCTTCTGAACCTAATTTTTACAAATCTCTTATCCTGAATTACTAAGGTTCATTGGATGTATTGATTGAACAACAAGAACTAACCCAATCTCCCATACTGAAATACCAGAGTTTACTATATATCCCAAATTCAATAACCAGGGCTGACACAATTGCACAAGTTGAATAAACGGGGCTGACATATTCTCCAATAAACTGATTGACCAAGGCTGACACTATATCCCATAAACTAAATAATAAGAGCTGACACACTCTCTACTTACCTGACACAATCGTCCATAAGCTAAAATACCAGGGCTGAATCATTGTTCAGTTAGCTGAATAACCAGGACTGACACAATTTCTCCCATTACATAATCTCCCATATTGGATTGCCACGGTTGAGACAATCCCCTAAACTAAATTAACAGGCCTTGCACAATATACCATATTGGATTACCAGGGTTGACACGATCTTCTATACTAAATTAACAGAGCTTGTATAATCTCGCAGAGTGAATAACCAAGGTTGACACGATCTTCTATACTAAATTAACAGGGCTTGCATAATATCAAGTAGTGAATAACCAGGACTGACACTATCTCCTATATTAAATTAACAGGCCTTGCATAATATACCATATTGGATTACCAGGGTTGACACGATCTTCTATACTAAATTAACAGGCCTTGCACAATATCAAGTAGTGAATAACCAGGACTGACACTATCTCCTATACTAAACTAACAGGCCTTGCATAATATACCATATTGGATTACCAGGGTTGACACGATCTTCTATACTAAATTAACAGAGCTTGTATAATCTCGCAGAGTGAATAACCAAGGTTGACACGGTCTTCTATACTAAATTAACAGGGCTAGCACAATCTCCCACAATGAATAACCAATGTTGACCCGATCTCCTTTACTAAATTAACAGAGCTTTTACAATCTCACAGAGAGAATAACCAATGTTGACCCGATCTCCTTTACTAAATTAACAGAGCTTGTACAATCTCGCAGAGTGAATAACCAAGGTTGACAAGATCTCCTATACTAAATTAACAGAGCTTGTATAATCTCACATAGGGAATTACCAGGGTTGACACAATCTCCTATACTAAATTAACAGGGCTTGCACAATCTCGCAGTGTGGATAACCAGGGTTGACAAGATCTCCTTTACTAAATTAACAGAGCTTGTATAATCTCGCAGACTGAATAACCAGGGTTGACACAATCTCCTATACTAAATTAACAGGGCTAGCACACAATCTGACATAGTGAATTACCAGGGCTGACACAATCTCCTATACTTAATTAACAGTGCTTGCACAGTCTCGCATAGTGAATAACCAGGGTTGACACGATCTCTTATACTAAATTAACAAGGTTTCACAATCTCCTATAGTAAATTAACAGGTCTGGCACAATCTCGCATAGTGCATAACCAGGGTTGACGCGATCTCCTAAACTTAATTTACAGGGCTTGCACAGTATCCTTATACCGATTACCAGGGCTGACACAATCTCCTATACTTCAATACTAAATTAACAGAGCTTGCATAATGTCATTCCTGATAAGTAGGCCTACTGGAGATTGTGTCAGCTCTGGTAAATCAGTATAATATTTAAATTGGGATGGGATTAGCCGGACTTTTTGCCGATTCTGTGCAGCGCTATTTCTATCATTATAGCACAGGGGCACTTATGAGGTGCCGGGGACTGAACTTGTCCGGTCCCTTATACTGACACCGATGAGTCAGGCGTGATGCTGCCCCCTTAGCCCCGACCGTTAGGAGGGAAGCCACTACTACCAACTTTAAAGTCTTTGGTTTGACCCGGCCGGGGTTTGAACCCACAACCTCCCGATCCGCAAATATAGATTGTGTCAGCCGTGGTAAATGGGTAAGGGAGATTGTGTCAGCCGTGGTAAGTATTAGAGATTGTGTCAGCCCTGGTAAGTATTAGAGATTGTGTCAGCCCTTGTAAGTATTGGAGATTGTGTCAGCCCTGGTAAGTATTGG
This sequence comes from Sinonovacula constricta, assembly GCA_007844125.1. NCBI lineage: Eukaryota > Metazoa > Mollusca > Bivalvia > Cardiida > Solecurtidae > Sinonovacula > Sinonovacula constricta. The sequence goes on along the minus strand of CM017562.1, from coordinate 8,291,176 downwards.
AGATTGTGTCAGCCCTGGTAAGTATTTGAGATTGTGTCAGCCCTGGTAAGTATTTGAGATTGTGTCAGCCCTGGTAAGTATTGGAGATTGTGTCAGCCCTTGTAAATCAGTATAATAGAGATTGTCTCATCATTGGTAAATCAGTATAATAGCGATTGTGTCAGCATTGGTAAATAATTATAATAGAGATTGTATCAGCATTGGTAAATAATTATAATAGAGATTGTATCAGCATTGGTAAATCAGTATAATAGAGATTGTGTCATCATTGGTAAATCAGTATACTAGAGATTATGTCAACATTGGTAAATAATTATAATAGAGATTGTGTCAGCATTGGTAAATAATTATAATAGAGATTGTATCAGCATTGGTAAATAATTATAATAGAGATTGTATCAGCATTGGTAAATCAGTATAATAGAGATTGTGTCATCATTGGTAAATCAGTATACTAGAGATTATGTCAGCATTGGTAAATAATTATAATAGAGATTGTGTCAGCATTGGTAAATCAGTATATTAGAGATTGTGTCAGCATTGGTAAATAATTATAATAGAGATTGTGTCAGCATTGGTAAATCAGTGTAATAGGGATTGTGTCATCATTGGTAAATCAGTATACTAGAGATTATGTCATCATTGGTAAATCAGTATAATAGAGATTGTGTCATCATTGGTAAATCAGTATAATAGGGATTGTGTCATCATTGGTAAATCAGTATAACAGAGATTGTGTCAGCATTGGTAAATCAGTATAATAGAGATTATGTCAGCATTGGTAAATCAGTATAATAGAGATTGTGTCATCATTGGTAAATCAGTATAATAGAGAATATGTCAGCATTGGTAAATCAGTATAATAGAGATTGTGTCAGCATTGGTAAATCAGTATAATAGAGATTATGTCAGCATTGGTAAATCAGTATAATAGAGATTGTGTCAGCATTGGTAAATCAGTATAATAGAGATTATGTCAGCATTGGTAAATCAGTATAATAGAGATTGTGTCATCATTGGTAAATCAGTATAATAGAGATTGTGTCATCATTGGTAAATCAGTATAATAGAGATTGTGTCAGCATTGGTAAATCAGTATAATAGAGATTGTGTCAGCATTGGTAAATCAGTATAATAGAGATAATGTCAGCATTGGTAAATCAGTATAATAGAGATTGTGTCAGCATTGGTAAATCAGTATAATAGAGATTGTGTCAGCATTGGTAAATCAGTATAATAGAGATTGTGTCAGCATTGGTAAATCAGTATAATAGAGATTGTGTCAGCATTGGTAAATCAGTATAATAGAGATTGTGTCAGCATTGGTAAATCAGTATAATAGAGATTGTGTCAGCATTGGTAAATCAGTATAATAGAGATTGTGTCAGCATTGGTAAATCAGTATAATAGAGATTATGTCAGCATTGGTAAATCAGTATAATAGAGATTGTGTCAGCATTGGTAAATCAGTATAATAAAGATTGTGTCATCATTGGTAAATCAGTATAATAGAGATTATGTCAGCATTGGTAAATCAGTATAATAGAGATTGTGTCAGCATTGGTAAATCAGTATAATAGAGATTATGTCAGCATTGGTAAATCGGTATAATAGAGATTGTGTCAGCATTGGTCAATCAGTATAATAGAGATTGTGTCAACATTGGTAAATCAGTATAATAGAGATTGTGTCAGCATTGGTAAATCAGTATAATAGAGATTATGTCAGCATTGGTCAATCAGTATAATAGAGATTGTATCAGCATTGGTAAATAATTATAATAGAGATTATGTCATCATTGGTAAATCAGTATAATAGAGATTGTGTCAGCATTGGTAAATCAGTATAATAGAGATTGTGTCAACATTGGTAAATAATTATAATAGAGATTATGTCATCATTGGTAAATCAGTATAATAGAGATTGTGTCAGCATTGGTAAATCAGTATAATAGAGATTGTGTCAGCATTGGTAAATAATTATAATAGAGATTATGTCATCATTGGTAAATCAGTATAATAGAGATTGTGTCAGCATTGGTAAATCAGTATAATAGAGATTGTGTCAACATTGGTAAATAATTATAATAGAGATTGTGTCATCATTGGTAAATCAGTATAATAGAGATTGTGTCATCATTGGTAAATAATTATAATAGAGATTATGTCAGCATTGGTAAATCAGTATATTAGAGATTGTGTCAGCATTGGTAAATCAGTATAATAGAGATTGTCTCATCATTGGTAATTCAGTATAATAGAGATTGTGTCAGCATTGGTAAATCAGTATAATAGAGATTGTGTCATCATTGGTAAATCAGTATAATAGAGATTGTGTCAGTATTGGTAAATCAGTATAATAGAGATTGTGTCAGCATTGGTAAATCAGTATAATAGAGATTGTGTCAGCATTGGTAAATAATTATAATAGCGATTATGTCATCATTGGTAAATCAGTATATTAGAGATTGTCTCATCATTGGTAAATCAGTATAATAGAGATTGTGTCAGCATTGGTAAATAATTATAATAGCGATTGTGTCAGCATTAGTAAATCAGAATAATAGAGATTGTGTCAGCATTGGTAAATAATTATAATAGCGATTGTGTCAGCATTAGTAAATCAGAATAATAGAGATTGTGTCAGCATTGGTAAATCAGTATAATAGAGATTGTGTCAACATTGGTAAATCAGTATAATAGAGATTATGTCATCATTGGTAAATTAGTATATTAGAGATTATGTCAGCACTGGTAAATCAGTATATTAGAATTTTTGTCAGTCATGTTAAAAACAATATAATATTGATTATGTCAGTCCTGGTAAATCAGTATATTGGAGATTGTGTCCGTCCTGGTTAGTGAGTAAAGGATATTTTGTGTCAGCCTTGGTAAATACTGGAGATTGTGTCGGTCTTGGTAAATCAGTATACCAGCAATTGTGTCATCATTGGTTAATCAGTATAATAGTGATTGTGTCAGCCCTGGTTAATCAGTATACTAGAGATTGTGTCAGTCCTGGTAAAACAGAATAATAGAGATTGTGTCAGTCCTGGTAAATCAATGTAATGGAGATTGTGTCCGTCCTGGTAAAACAGAATAATAGAGATTGTGTCAGTCCTGGTAAATCAGTATATTGGAGATTGTGTCCGTCCTGGTTAGTGAGTAAAGGATATTTTGTGTCAGCCTTGGTAAATACTGGAGATTGTGTCAGTCTTGGTAAATCAGTATACTAGCAATTGTGTCATCATTGGTTAATCAGTATAATAGTGATTGTGTCAGCCCTGGTTAATCAGTATACTAGAGATTGTGTCAGTCCTGGTAAAACAGAATAATAGAGATTGTTTCAGTCCTGGTAAATCAGTATAATGGAGATTGTGTCCGTCCTGGTTAGTGAGTAAAGGATATTTTGTGTCAGCCTTGGTAAATACTGGAGATTGTGTCAGTCTTGGTAAATCAGTATACTAGAGATTGTGTCAGTCCTGGTAAATCAGTATACTAGCAATTGTGTCATCATTGGTTAATCAGTATAATAGAGATTGTGTCAGTCCTGGTTAATCAGTATACTAGAGGTTGTGTCAGTCCTAGTAAAACAGTATACTAGAGATTGTGTCAGTCCTGGTCAATCAGTTTATATAGAGATTATGGCAGCATTGGTTAATCAGTATAATAGAAAATGTGTCGGCCCTGGTTAATCAGTATACTAGAGATTGTGTCAGTCCTAGTAAAACAGTATACTAGAGATTGTGTCAGTCCTGGTAAATCAGTATAATAGAGATTGTGTCAGTCCTGGTAAATCAGTATAATAGAGATTGTGTCAGTCCTGGTAAAACAGAATAATAGAGATTGTGTCAGTCCTGGTCAATCAGTTTATATAGAGATTATGTCAGCATTTGTTAATCAGTATAATAGAGAATGTGTCAGTCCTGGTAAATCAGTATACTAGAGGTTGTGTCAGTCCTAGTAAAACAGTATACTAGAGATTGTGTCAGTCCTGGTCAATCAGTTTATATAGAGATTATGGCAGCATTGGTTAATCAGTATAATAGAAAATGTGTCGGCCCTGGTTAATCAGTATACTAGAGGTTGTGTCAGTCCTAGTAAAACAGTATACTAGAGATTGTGTCAGTCCTAGTAAAACAGTATACTACAGATTGTGTCAGTCCTGGTAAAACAGTATACTAGAGATTGTGTCAGTCCTGGTAAATCAGTATACTAGAGATTGCGTATGCCCTGATAAATCAGTATAATAGGGATTGTGTCCGCCCTGGTAAATCAGTATAATAGAGATTGTGTCCGCCCTGGTAAATCAGTATACTAGAGATTGCGTATGCCCTGATAAATCAGTATAATAGGGATTGTGTCCGCCCTGGTAAATCAGTATAATAGAGATTGTGTCCGCCCTGGTAAATCAGTATACTAGAGATTGCGTATGCCCTGATAAATCAGTATAATAGAGATTGTGTCCGCCCTGGTAAATCAGTATAATAGAGATTGTGTCAACATTGGTAAATCAGTATAATAGAGATTGTGTCCGCCCTGGTAAAATAGTATAATAGAGATTGTGTCCGCCCTGGTAAATCAGTATAATAGAGATTGTGTCAACATTGGTAAATCAGTATAATAGAGATTGTGTCAACATTGGTAAATCAGTATAATAGAGATTGTGTCCGCCCTGGTAAATCAGTATAATAGAGATTGTGTCCGCCCTGGTAAATCAGTATAATAGAGATTGTGTCAGCATTGGTAAATCAGTATAATAGAGATTGTGTCCGCCCTGGTAAATCAGTATAATAAAGATTGTGTCCGCCCTGGTAAATCAGTATAATAGAGATTGTGTCAACATTGGTAAATCAGTATAATAGAGATTGTGTCCGCCCTGGTAAATCAGTATAATAGAGATTGTGTCCGCCCTGGTAAATCAGTAAATCAGTATAATAGAGATTGTGTCCGCCCTGGTAAATCAGTAAATCAGTATAATAGAGATTGTGTCCGCCCTGGTAAATCAGTATAATAGAGATTGTGTCCGCCCTGGTAAATCAGTAAATCAGTATAATAGAGATTGTGTCCGCCCTGGTAAATCAGTAAATCAGTATAATAGAGATTGTGTCCGCCCTGGTAAATCAGTATAATAGAGATTGTGTCCGCCCTGGTAAATCAGTATACTAGAGATTGTGTCCGCCCTGGTAAATCAGTAAATCAGTATAATAGAGATTGTGTCCGCCCTGGCAAATCATTGTAATAGATCATGGTAAATCATGGTAAATCGATATATTAGAGAATGTGCCAACCTGATAAATCAGTATACTAGAGACTATATCAGCCCTTGTATATCAGTATATTTGCGATTGTGTCCGCCCTTCGACATCAGTATGTAAGAGATTTTGTCAGCCTTGCTTAATCATCGTTAAAGAGATTGTGTCAGCCCTGGTAAATCTGTATGTTCGAGATTGTGCCAGTCCTAGTAAGTTTTGGAGACTGTGTCAGCATTAGTTAATCGGTATACTAGAGATCGTGTCATCATTGGTAAATCAGTATGTCCACCCAGGTAGTTCGTGCATGAGATTGTGTCAGCCCTGGTAATTGAGTAAAGGAGATTGTGTCAGCCAAAGTAGTCCTGTATAGGAGATTGTGTCAGCCCAAGTAGTTCGTGTAGGAGATTGTCTCAGCCCTGGTAATTGAGTAAAGGAGATTGTGTCAGCCCAAGTAGTTCGTGTAGGAGATTGTGTCAGCCCTGGTAATTGAGTAAAGGAGATTGTGTCAGCCCAAGTAGTTCGTGTAGGAGATTGTCTCAGCCCTGGTAATTGAGTAAAGGAGATTGTGTCAGCCCAAGTAGTTCGTGTAGGAGATTGTCTCAGCCCAAGTAGTTTGTGTAGGAGATTTGTCAGCCCAGGTAGTTCAGTATAGGAGATTGTGTCAGCCCTGGTAATTGAGTAAAGGAGATTGTGTCAGCCCAAGTAGTTCTGTATAGGAGATTGTGTCAGCCCAAGTAGTTCGTGTAGGAGATTGTCTCAGCCCAAGTAGTTTGTGTAGGAGATTTGTCAGCCCAGGTAGTTTAGTATAGGAGATTGTGTCAGCGCAAGTAGTTCGTGTAGGAGATTGTGTCAGCCCAGGTAGTTCAGTATAGGTGATTGTGCCAGCCCAAGTAGTTCGTGTAGGAGATCGTGTCAGCCTATGTAGTTCTGTATAGGGGATTGTGTCAGCCCAGGTAGTTCAGTATATGAGATTGTGTCAGCCCAAGTAGTTCGTGTAGGAGATTGTCTCAGCCCAAGTAGTTTGTTTAGGAGATTGTGTCAGCCCAAGTAGTTCGTGTAGGAGATTGTGTCAGCCCAAGTAGTTCAGTATAGGAGATTGTGTCAGCCCAGGTAGTTCGTGTAGGAGATTGTGTCAGCCCAAGTAGTTCAGTATAGGAGATTGTGTCAGCCCAGGTAGTTCTGTATAGGAGATTGTGTCAGCCCAGGTAGTTCGTGTAGGAGATTGTGTCAGCCCAGGTAGTTCAGTATAGGAGAGTGTGTCAGCCCAAGTAATTCGTGTAGGAGATTGTGTCAGCCCAACTAGTTCGTGAATGAGATCGTGTCAGCCTATGTAGTTCTGTATAGGAGATTGTGTCAGCCCAGGTAGTTCAGTATATGAGATTGTGTCAGCCCAAGTAGTTCGTGTAGGAGATTGTCTCAGCCCAAGTAGTTTGTTTAGGAGATTGTGTCAGCCCAAGTAGTTCGTGTAGGAGATTGTGTCAGCCCAAGTAGTTCAGTATATGAGATTGTGTCAGCCCAAGTAGTTCGTGTAGGAGATTGTCTCAGCCCAAGTAGTTTGTTTAGGAGATTGTGTCAGCCCAAGTAGTTCGTGTAGGAGATTGTGTCAGCCCAGGTAGTTCAGTATAGGAGAGTGTGTCAGCCCAAGTAATTCGTGTAGGAGATTGTGTCAGCCCAAGTAGTTCGTGAATGAGATCGTGTTAGCCTATGTAGTTCTGTATAGGAGATTGTGTCAGCCCAGGTAGTTCTGTATAGGATATTGTGTCAGGCCAGGTAGTTCAGTATAGGATATTGTGTCAACCCAGGTAGTTCAGTATAGGATATTGTGTCAGCCCAGGTAGTTCAGTATAGGAGATTGTGTCAGCCCAAGTAGTTCGTGTAGGAGATTGTGTCAGCCCAAGTAGTTCGTGCGGGAGATTGTGTCAGCCCAAGTAGTTCGTGTAAGAGATTGTGTCAGCTCAAGTAGTTCGTGTAAGAGATTGTGTCAGCCCAAGTAGTTCATTTGGGAGATTGTGTCAGCCCAGGTAGTTCTTATAGGATATTGTGTCAGCCCAGGTAGTTCAGTATAGGAGATTGTGTCAGCCTATGAAGTTCTGTATAGGAGATTGTGTCAGCCCAGGTAGTTCAGTATAGGAGATTGTGTCAGCCCAAGTAGTTCGTGTAGGAGATTGTGTCAGCCCAAATAGTTCGTGTGGGAGGTTGTGTCAGGCCAGGTAGTTCAGTATAGGATATTGTGTCAGGCCAGGTAGTTCAGTATAGGAGATTGTGTCAGCCGAGGTAGTTCTGTAAAGTATATTGTGTCAGGCTAGGTAGTTCAGTATAGATATTGTGTCAGCCCAGGTAGTTCAGTATAGGATATTGTGTCAGCCCAGGTAGTTCAGTATAGGAGATTGTGTCAGCCCAAGTAGTTCGTGTAGGAGATTGTGTCAGCCCAGGTTGTTGAGTAAAGGAGATTGTGTCAGCCGAGGTAGTTCTGTATAGGATATTGTGTCAGCCCTGGTAGTTCAGTATAGGAGATTGTGTCAGCCCAAGTAGTTGGTGTATGAGATCGTTGCAGCCTATGAAGTTCTGTATAGGAGATTGTGTCAGCCCAAGTAGTTCGTGTAGGAGATTGTGTCAGCCCAAATAGTTCGTGTGGGAGGTTGTGTCAGGCCAAGTAGTTCGTGTAGGAGATTGTGTCAGCCCAAATAGTTCGTGTGGGAGGTTGTGTCAGGCCAAGTAGTTCAGTATAGGAGATTGTGTCAGCCCAAGTAGTTGGTGTATGAGATCGTTGCAGCCTATGAAGTTCTGTATAGGAGATTGTGTCAGCCCAAGTAGTTCGTGTAGGAGATTGTGTCAGCCCAAATAGTTCGTGTGGGAGGTTGTGTCAGGCCAGGTAGTTCAGTATAGGATATTGTGTCAGGCCAGGTAGTTCAGTATAGGAGATTGTGTCAGCCGAGGTAGTTCTGTAAAGTATATTGTGTCAGGCTAGGTAGTTCAGTATAGATATTGTGTCAGCCCAGGTAGTTCAGTATAGGATATTGTGTCAGCCCAGTTAGTTCAGTATAGGAGATTGTGTCAGCCCAAGTAGTTCGTGTAGGAGATTGTGTCAGCCCAGGTTGTTGAGTAAAGGAGATTGTGTCAGCCGAGGTAGTTCTATATAGGATATTGTGTCAGCCCTGGTAGTTCAGTATAGGAGATTGTGTCAGCCCAAGTAGTTCGTGTAGGAGATTGTGTCAGCCCGAGTAGTTCGTGTATAGGAGATTGTGTCAGCCCAAGTAGTTCGTGTAGGAGATTGTGTCAGCCCAGGTTATTGAGTAAAGGAGATTGTGTCAGCCGAGGTAGTTCTGTATAGGAGATTGTGTCAGCCCAAGTAGTTCGTGTAGGAGATTGTGTCAGCCCTGGTAGTTCGTGTTGGAGATTGTGTCAGCCCAAATAGTTCGTGTTTGAGATTGTGTCAGCCCAAGTAGTTCGTGTAGGAGATTTTGTCAGCCCAAGTAGTTCGTGTAGGAGATTGTGTCAGCCCAAGTAGTTCGTGTAGGAGATTGTGTCAGCCCAAGTAGTTCGTGTAGGAGATTGTGTCAGCCCAGGTTATTGAGTAAAGGAGATTGTGTCAGCCCTGGTAGTTCAGTATAGGAGATTGTGTCAGCCCAAGTAGTTCGTGTAGGAGATTGTGTCAGCCCTGGTAGTTCAGTATAGGAGATTGTGTCAGCCCAGGTAGTTCTGTATAGGAAATAGTGTCAGCCCAGGTAGTTCTGTATAGGATATTGTGTCAGCCCAGGTAGTTCTGTAAAGGAGATTGTTTCAGCTTAGATAGTTCTGTATAGGAGATTGTGTCAGCCCAGGTAGTTCGTGTGGAGATTGTGTTAGCCCAGGTAGTTCAGTATAGAATATTGTGTCAGCCCAGGTAGTTCAGTATAGGATATTGTGTCAGCCCAGGTAGTTCAGTATAGGATATTGTGTCAACCCAGGTAGTTCAGTATAGGATATTGTGTCACCCCAGGTAGTTTAGTATAGGAGATTGTGTAAGCCCATGTATCTATTGTGTCAGCCCAGATAGTTCAGTCTTTGAGAGTGTCTAAGCCCAGGTAGTTCAGTGTATGACATTGTGTCAGTCTATGTAGTTCAGTGTAGGAGATTGTGTCAGCCCAGGTAGTTCAAAGTATGGGATTGTGTCAGCCCAGGTTGTTCAGACTAGGAGATCGTGCCAGCCTAGGTAGTTTAATATAGGAGATTGTCTCAGCCCAGGTAGTTCAGTGTAGGTGTTTATGTCAACCCATGTAGTTTAGTGTATGAGATTTCGTCAGTCCTGGTAATTCAGTCTCGGATATTGTGTACGCCCTGGTTATTCAGTATATGTGAGATTGTGTCAGTCCCGCTATTTCACTATAGGGAGATTTTGTCAGCCCTGGTTATTTAGTTTAGGAGATTGTGTCAGCCCATGTAATTTGGAATGAGAAAGTAAATAAATAAATAATTAATTCATGTATATGCTGTAATACTGGCAACAAAACCAGGACGAAGTTGTCAATAACTTTTTATTATAAAATAAAATAAAAAAATATTGCATTCACTTCAAAGCGTGTTCGAAGACGTATGCTTTCTTCCGGAAGCATTTGTATCGTTTAATGAACAGCAAGGACATAAGCGTTTCATGACTTGCTTATTAAACAGTGGGGAAGCATGCATACATTCTAAGTGCTTTGTTCCCTCAAATTAGATAATTAACAGTTAATTGTTTTGTATGTTTTGTTCATAATTATAATTCTTTTTTAATTAATTAATAATTCGTGTGTGGTACTGTGATGTTCTTGCCAATTACCACGTCAATGAAGAGAATGACAACATGCGGTGCTTTATTGTTTAATAGTTTAGCCAGTATTGATAAAAAAATGCAGAAATTATACCTGTTTTTGTCGTACATAGAAATTAAAATGTAAAGAAATATTGTGTTTTGCGTCAGAGATTGGAGTTACCTGATATAAAGAATAACAAATTGTACATTTTTTACGATTTAAAACAATTTTAACGTACGCTATAATGGTAAAGTCATGGACTCAGTACGTAGTATAATCCAGTGTCTTTGTCTCTGAGCTATGGTTTTCAAAATCTCTTTGTATCATGATCTATTTTCTCCTCCTCCGTCTCCTCTTCATTTTATCATTTTGTTTATTAATTTTATATACACTCCTATTAATACTTGACAACGTTATATAAACCAAGCAATTAAAAACATGTCATTACTAAGGAGGATACATTACAGACATCTCTATGGCAATAATATATAAATGTTGTTTAACGTCATGAGGGACAGCACGGCAAGACATAATTGAAATTTAAAATACTTGTATTCCATCTATATCCGCCTCTCTTCCACAACATCGGGATCATCATCAACACCACACAACGCTCATTTGTCTCCGTCGTTGTAATTGCCATCGTCATCATACACCTGTCCTCCTCCTCTTCCTCCTCATAATCCAGTACCAGCATCGCAAGATGCCTCTGTATTGGTTCCAGACTTCCACTGCATACTTCTCCCTCGTGTAAATTAAAATTTGAGATTTTTTATCCTTGTATTTTTTGTTTTCTTCTGGTTGTTTTTCTCAATTTGTATTATTTGTTGTTTTTTTTTGCCAATTTACCCAGTCCTATGGTTCTTTTCTCAAAATAATTGTAGTTTGTTTTCGTGATCGTTTCGTTTTATTGATAATCATTAATTGTGTCATATTGTTAATCTTGTTTCATCGATGTGTATGTTTCTTCTTATGATTACACTGTTTAGAAAATTATTACCACATGTTTATTTTATTTTCTCGATAAACTTATAGTGAGAATAAAATTTCTTTCCAAATATGAGACAATGAACAGCATTCCCAGCATTTTTATTTTATTTTCTCCATAAACTTATGGTGAGACTAAAATTTCTTCCCAAAAATGAGACAATGAACATCATTCCCACGCTTCGCCCTCCTCGCCCATTTGGTAAGTGTATGAAGGGGAGTAACTCTTGAAATACTGTTACATTATTCCTGTTAACAGAAGGGAGTTATCCAGCGATAAGTGTTGTTACCACAAGTATCATTTTAATATTTTAGTACTGCTTGTGCTAACTATTGTTTAACAGTTGCCTGCGATGCTTAAATAATTTAGTTTATTAAACTAACAGTTTTAAATGGAATTATTTTTATAGATCATTACTGTGAAACTAAATAAATATTACACAGTATATACATGTTGTGTTGTTAATTTTACAAATACCATTATAATCATATTGAGCAAAGTGCAATATGTCTTTCAATGTGCATGAATTTGATTTTTAACGTCCAAAAGTTTCTTAAGATTGTTGCTATATAAATGTTAAATTATGTTCATTTTACCTTCCCGGAGAAATTGCATTTAGCTGTCAACACCAACACCAGATATTACACGCCGACACCTATTGATAATTAACACATTATTATGACTTCACAATATGCATTCATACAGAAAAGTAACTCATGACGTTGCTAAGGAAGTGCATGAAGTCATGATGACGTCACTTAATGTTGTTTCTAAAGGAAGAGTATTCTAACTTAAGCCAGAGTTGTAGAACATGAAATAAAACTAAGCACTATTATTTAAATACTTATTCTATTAGGTATTTGTTGCTATACTGGAAAATTTGAAATCATCAGTTTTGTTTTAATTTGTGTTTATTATGGTGTCATCTACGAAAAGGTATCCCGAAACTTACTTTTCATTTACTATTTAACAAGAATAAAAGGACAGTTCGTGAGACACGTGTTAGGCAATGACACGAATAAAAATATGTTTATACTTGCATAAAACATATAACTAAATAGTGACATTACTTCCCAATGTCTTGTGGAATTATAGATCTACTTGTTTTGAAATTTAACTTTATTTTTATGTTCATTAAATTAAACAGTAATAATTATCAATTAAACAGACAATTTCGCATATAAAATACATATGTGAACGTCAGTATACAATAAATAGTTCACATTACTATCAGTCCTAAACTCTACTTGGACAACGAAGATGCTACTGGCCTTACTACTTGACAGCCTTAAACTGGTTTTATTTTCCTGCATAATTAGGTTTACTTTAGTGTCATTACGTATGCATATAAATCAAAGTTTTGCATAGTCTCTCTCTATTTTGAACTTTATTTTACCATATCAACCAACTAAATACGAAACTACATCCCCAGCACCTTGTATTCGCTTGTTAAAAAAAAAGGTTGTCTATGCTTATTAATAACACTCTTACGCTTTGTTGACATTTTATCTCGTGGCTGGGATTTACAACCTTCTATAAATGAATGGTTTTCCAATATGCTGCTGACAGGGTTTCAATACACACTCATTCATCGTAAAGCTTAACCCAATGGGAATTCCAATGGCCCATTCTACGCGTAGTTAAAACTCAAATTCAGTGCGCATGCGTAATGAACTTGGATTGAAATGTCGGCACATGCGTAGACATCCTAGCTCAGTCAGATGGTCCCAATGGCGACTGGTAAGCGGATGCGAACTTCGCTTGGTCATAGTTCCAGGGAAGAAAATGGCCTTAATTCGAAACAAAGTTCATTCAAAAATGGAAAATACCATAAGGTGGAATCTTTACTGGATATCTGTGCTAAAATTGTGGCTAAGAATATTCCGTTCCAAACAATTGAACAACGGTTCGATCGGATACCAGAGCCTGTTCAAAGCCGGATAGTTTTCTGGTCTTTCCCCCGAAATGAAAGGGACATCTGTATGTATTCTTCCTTTTCAAACACGGGAAAAGACAATTCCGACAATGAAAAACTACCGTTTAACCAAGGAATTAAACTTCTGGACTCCGGCGCGGTGGATAAAGTTCTTCAAATTGGTACGTAACCTGTGGATTTTCATTGGGATCTACAAATTATGCACAACTTTTTGTGTCCTGTTTTGGAAACGGTCTGGCTGTGTTCTATAAAAAGATATTGACATATTTTAAAAACAAAATAGCCATTTTTTTATCAAGTGAATAAACTTAAAATAGTAATGACCTTGTACAAATGTAAAACAAAAACTGAAGGAAAGCCAAATTGTCATTCCTGACATACCTTATCTGCTTACATTGTTATTTATCACCTCGTTGACCTTATCTTTTCGTCGTTGCTAAAAACCTGTTAGACTTGCTCAATCTGTGTATATTTACCCCATTATTCAGAAAAAAAGAAACATATTTTTTTAATGTAACAGTGGTTTATTGTGATGAATTGCATTGCCAAAATGTGACAGTACTAGGTTTGCTGTACAAGTCAGATTTGTTAAACTTAAAGTGGGAGTGTCCAACAACCCAAGCATGACACAAGATTGGGTTTCCTGGTACATTAGCATTAAAGAGAACCTCTCCTATGTTCATTGGGTACGCTGCAGTATTTATTGTTTGTGGTTTGCTATTTTCCACGAATTCAGGTCTTTAGAAAATGATATAATAAAATAAGATTCAAATCTCTAGAGATAGAGATGTATTGATTTGTGAGAAAAGGAGATATTTTGCTAACACATGTATATCAAATGAAATATTCTTAATTTCCTTTCCAACCCCCAACACCTTATGACTAGTGCCAGTTTTTGTTTCGTTTTTTAGCTCTTAGCATGCTAATCACGTATTTACAAGGCTTAGGCTCATTGTGTATAGTGGAAAAATGGGTTCCGGTCACTTTGGTAAATGACCATTTCGGTTAATTGACCTTGTCCTTATATAGTGATTAGTCCGGCGTTTCGGTAAATATATAAACATAAAGTACAGTACTTGTTTAAGAATTGGGTATGTCCATGTGTGAAAAGATTTTCACACCTCAGCCAGAGACAGATAATTTAATTATTTATTTATTTATGTATGATCAATTGTAACTGTAATGCTTAAAATATGGTGGTGTATATTTATGTAATATTGTTGTCATGTTCCGCATTTGTCGAACTATATTTTTCCTCAACCTAATTAGTTGTTAGTGTTTTTAATATTTGAACATTAGTGCATTTTGTTATTTATTTATACCGCTGTAATTGAAGGAAAATAAAAAAGGAGAATAAAAGTGTTCACATTTATTTATATGTACTAAGTGATAACAAACATCAACATTGCATAAACATATATATTCAAAACAGAAAAAGAAAAACACATAAAAAGCACATGTAATACAATGGGGCACATGCTGCTGATGACACAGGTACATGATGGACATTACTCTGAAAATGTGCATCATGTTTCCCTTTTCGAAGATCATACATGTTCATAGTTGAAAGCTAATTCATTAATCTTTAATAATCTGTCTCGGTAAATTATTTCATACATGGACATACCCAATTCTCAGTCTATATCAGACATTATACCATATCTTTACCTATTTATCGAAACAACTGGACTTACCCCTATATAAGATCAATTTACCTAAATAGTTATTTAGCGAAGTGACCGTAAGACAGAAGAACCAGCTGCCTGCTGGGCAGGGCTGATCCAGAACATTTTGGTGGGGTGAGGGGTATGAATCGAGATCCGTTCAACTTTATTGCAGTAAATTCTGGATAAATTTACACAGTGAGGGACCCTAACTTTGACCTAAGCAGTCAACAGACAACATTTTCTGTAAAAGCTTAGTATTTTTAGGCTTACAGGTATGTGTCCAATCCCTGCTGCTGGGAGCTGCCTGATCACAATATACACTAATTGCTGACAAATTGCTAGCAATTTTGCTTGGAATATTTGTATGTAGATGTTACCAGATATTGAAGACTTTGTTTAAATATGTGTAGCAAGGAATTGATTAAAGAATTCTTGCTTCGAATCGTATAAAAAGATATTTTAAATGGTGGAAATATATTCTGGATCTGCCTAGAATATGAGTCTGCATTTAGTCTTTCACTAAGAGATTTTATAATAAATACTGCACTAGTTATCAGTGCCAATTAATGATTGCTAATTAAGACAAGGTTTTCTTGTTATTATCTTCATTCCAGTGAATTATTTTAACTCCAGCGAAAATTTAAACAATGCTCATAATAGGTCGATTGGCAACTTTAGTTTATCTGTAGCGTACATATATTACAAGTTTTTATTTTTATTTTATGGCCTTTGTAGATTGTAAGTAAATATTATTTTTTAATGAAACCTAGAAGATGTTACTGTTTAGCACAAAAGTAAGCAATATATTTATTCACATCTAGAGTTCATCTGGCAAGAACAGGACCTTTATTCAATGATATGCTTCCTACCACTGATAACCTTCCTATCATATCAAATTCATTATCCACACTTCCTGCTGAAATATCCACCACAAAAGGCAATTAAGGGCATGGATGCAGACATAGAGTCATTTAATAGGACAATCTCTTCCGTGATAAGTGGCTCCTAGGTTACTATGGAAACGAGGATCCTTTGTAAAGGAAGATAATCTAGAATAGCTCTTGAAGCCATCAACCATGAATAGATCTTTGTTTATATTAGGAGAATGGCTCAGGGTTGGGAACGTTGACACAGCTTAATATGTCAGTGGTAATATTTACTGAACCGTCACGATGAAAGCTCAGTCTCATACATTTGTCTCCATGCAGTTCATTATACACGTTAATGCTGTGCTTGCTTTAATTAAATTCAGATATTTTTTTTTCAATTTATCACATCATGTTTCCACTGTTCAAAGCAACAACACAATATCTTCAAATATTGAATTGCTTATTATGTTAAAACTGCAATATGTTTTTGTGTATCTTTTTTTTAAATTTTCTTTTCAACACATACAGTTCAATTATAGTAAAGAAAGAAACATGGTGTTAACTTCCTTAGTTAGTTGATGTGCATCAAGTTTTTCCTTGTTTGTGTCTCCAGCCCTTTTTAGGGTGGTGGGGCAGGGGGTTCTGGTAAAGGTGGTGGGACCTTTCAAGTGCGGAGATTTTCAGAGAGGGGAAATATGTTCCCGTCATGTAATTTAGCAGTAATATTATAGTAAGAGCAAGAACAGGAACAGTTGAGCACGTTAAAAATGAGGTAATTTTTTGTGGATGTTCCATTTAGTACAAAACATTGCTAGCATTTCTTTTTTTTTTTTAAACAAAAATCAATTTTTAACAGGGGAATTTGGAGATGAAATTGGGGAAAAATATATACTTTATCATTAGGTGAATTGTGCCGAATTTCAGCCCCCACATTGGCATAAAAGTGGCCTGTTCTCTATACTCTATAAGTGGTTGCATTATCTTATTGTGTCCCAATGTCAACAAGTGCATTTTCATTGCCTTTACCATAATTTCCTGGTTAATACTCATTATTCACACACTTTGGCTTAGTGCATGTAGGAATGTATGTAGTGTATACAATGCATGTAACGTGACAGGTCTCATCAATCTAGCTTGATGATATCCATTGACATAAATTTCCCCTGGCAGTGACTCACTAGGCAACACAACCAACCGTCCTATAAAACATTTTGTACTTGTGATCAACTGGACATTATTGTAGTGTAATCAATAGAGGCAGGTGTCAGTTATGTGTACTGGAGGCCCAAGGTTCAAGCTTGGGCCATGGCATTCCACATTTGTATCATTTGGTTATGGTACTTTTCCCATATTTGTGCTAAAGCAGAGATGTAGGGTAGTGATGTGCTTGTTGAGTCTAGCGTCAGGATAATGTGACTTTGGTGTGGTATCATGTCGGGTGTTGACTATCAATATTGAAGGCAGCACTGTATCTAATTTAGGCTGGCAGCATCTCTAGCTAACTGGAAAATTGTTGGTGGGACAATAAACCCACAAACACTAGCAATTCACATTATCATACCCCCTTTTCAAGTAGCCACTGTAATTGCAAAGGGATAAACATGAATAAATATTGCTTTACCATTCAGGTAAAATCTGGGTTATTTTTAAGAGCCAGAGGTTGGGGTCAAGTTATAAAGCATTAATGGATCCTTTTCCTAAAAAATAACAATTGAAGAAAATTTTCTGTTTTGTCATAAATCTCATTATTGTAAAAAACTGCACAAATTGTTATTTGGTTTTCTATCGTGCATGGATGTAGTAGGCAAAGGTACCCTACTTTTTTATTTCTAGATCCAAGAAACAAAATTTCCAGATCATTTTTTCACATGTCAATGTCAACAGTAACAGGTATGGGCCATTTCCCAAAACTGGTGGGGGAAAAAACACACTCAGAAAGTGTACCTAAGTTCTCATCAATAGGTAATTTTTGTGGCTTTTTATGTTTCTGTAATTGATAATGCCAGGAATATTTGTTGTTGTTTTTTGTTTAAAAGAAAGCAGCAGGATTTGTCCTCAGAATGACTTTTTTAACATTTAATAAAATAACACATATCATATCAATATAATTTTACTCGCAATACTTCCTGCCGCAACTTTTCTCATGTCCCAAAATAAATCCAGTATTCTGAAATTGCTTTTCAGTACATACTTTAGTGATGTTCAAGTCAATCCATTATTGATTTCATTTGGCATATTGGCACTCAGGCCTCAGCTGTGTGTAGTATGCCCCCACCCTCTTGTCTCCACTCAATTGACCTCTTGACCTGCCCTAGCTCCTCTCCCCCAATCAATGACCCCCCACCCTTACTACTGACCCAAATATCTCCCATTAATTTGTTACCAAACTGGGTATTTTCCTGCTCCTGCCCTTTTTTCCAGTCCACTTTTCAGACTGATGGATGCTGGTAAAGTCAGGCTATGTTAACATGCCTGATTGGTGTACATTTGAGCCACTAATTCACTTGTAGTTTGTCCTAATTGATTGTTTTCCCTGATTATACTGTCTTTGTTTTACAGTCTTCTGTGACCCTTCCAGTCATCTGTGCCCTTCTTCTATCTGATGGTTAAATGTTTATTTAATAGTATTTTTTGTAAGCAAACTCAAGCAGGCTTAGTTGATCATGCATAATTAGTAATCATAATTAATGTTCAACAGAAGTAGGGAATCTGGACAGACTTAACCTCTCACAGTTGATGCTATGGATTCCAATAGGAAATCTTCGAGTGCAGCAAAATGGGGTGTGTGTGGGGGGGGGGTGCAAACAGTAGTGTGTCAATCACCTATTGATTGGGACATGGACTATAAATGATAAAGATGAGGAGGAGGAGCAGGAGATGAAGTAATCTTATGAGAAGTGATCTTATTTTAAAATAAAAGAATATTTAAGTCATCAAAATAAGTTATCCTTGACTGTATTTCTTCATGCCTTGAATTATACAAAGGCCTCCAAATTTTCTTTTCCAAATATGAAATGTGTGCTGACTCAGAGAAAGGTATCTTGACCCTTATAACACAGCCATATGCAAGCCATTATAAATTCAGTAAACAGAACAATTTGGGCTATTATGCCTATGATAAGCTACTTTGATAGTTGTCTAAGACCTGTGGTCCCTTGGGGGTACACTGTAGGAGAGCAAGACATTAGGCCGTCCCCTAACAACATTCCCTGTTTATCAATGCTGGCATTGATGTATTTTTGACTGGCATGCCATCTCCTCAAGCCATTGCCTGCATTGTTCATTTTATTATTAACCTTTTGGGCAAAGATTGATCAGGCATAGGCAAATATAGTAGATCATCAGGTCAGCAAGCTTCAGCTGGGAGTAATCTTACAAAAATCTGCAGTATTTATTAGTGTAGCTGGATGTCTTGAGCACATTTGTATATAGATACAGGAAAATGTGAAATAATTGGTGTAGTTCATGAACAAAATGTTGCATGATAACGATTATTTCTATTCATTTATTACCCTCTCTCTCCCCCAAATCAGTGACACTGTGTTATTTCATAGGTCTGAACCTACTTGATTTTAGTTAATAACCCATACTCTTTCATAGTAAATTATAAACAGTATAATATGCAAGTTAATTTCTTAATAAATGTAGAAATATTTCTAATTCGCAATTGAACCAGCTACACACAGTGCAAGTCTTAATCAGACAGCGCCCAGCTGTAGATTGTTCTCTTAAGAAAAGGTGGTCTCTTTATGCAGTTGGTTTATTTCTTTAATGGATAGATGATTAAAACTATAATAGGGGTTTTTACTATATTATTGTTTATGATGATGATGGTGTTGATGATGATGATACATGTATTAATGATGATGATGATTATAAGACATGTAATAATGATAATTATGATACATATATTTATTGAGGATAATGATGTTGATGATAATTATGATGCATGTAATAATGATGATGATGATGATATGTGTATTTATCATGATGATAATGATGTTAATGGTGATTATTATGATATATGTAATAAGGATAATTATGATGATGATGATAAATGCAATAATGTTGATAATGATCATGATAAAAACTCTTATTCATAAGCAGTATGGCAAATGTGCACCTTTTAGACATACTAAGACCAAGTCTCATGGACACATGACACCATTATACTCATTATTTTGTACTCTGCTCACCAGTCTTGTGAAATAATTTGGCCTGTAAGCCATGTTTTAGATCAACCCTCAAATGAAAGAAACACTCTTTATGGGGCTTTTAACTTGTTGCATACAAACCATGCATAAAACTTGCAGTTCAGTGTCATGGTTGGGTTAAAATATGGTGTGCTAACACTACCCAGACACCTGTTGTACTGGGTGGGTGTAAACCATTAAATCAATAGCTTCAACACCCATGTTTGAGGCAAATTAGCCACAACAATGTACATGTAGACACACTTGTTAAATCTCCTTTGTGCAAGCCCCACAGAATTAGACTATGGCTTTGGTCAGTATGGTGATAATTATTTCCTTTGTCATAGTTTTGGGATCTCTATTATGTATGTCATGATTGGGTTTATTGACAGCCTGAACAGTGTGGATCACAAATTCAATTGTTGTGCTTAAGATGTTAGTGAACATTTGTTGAATTATTGAATGCAAGTTTGTCAGAATACGGCTACAATGGTATCTGTGTACAATGGTATTACATGAAGCTAGATTTATGGATATATTACATAGACAGGGTGTTTCCATTGTCTTTTAAGGAACACTTTATTATTTATGCAAAAGGTTGTTATATACAGGTTTATAATAACTTTTGTCACGCTGACATAAACATAATCTTTAGATATAGACAGATTTTGCCCACTTAACGTAGAAAACAACTTACAGTCCCTTTGTGAAATAAAGTCGTGAATAACTAATGACATAACATGACATGATTGATCACACGATTGCATTATCAAGCCACCAGAAATATGTTAGTATAACTCCTTTTAATCCATGCATACAGTAGTGAATTTCTAACTAATGTACCATTTTTGTCAACCCTCAATAGTGTACAGGACATGATTTTAGCAAACAGTAGTGTGTCGGCTCCAGGTACATGGTAAAAATGGTAGTGATGTATCTTCCATGCTAAGGGTAGTTCCACAACTGGTCAGCCCTGTATCAAGATGTGACTAGATGTGGTGTCATGCCAGGTAGTCATGGCATGCTAAACACAGTGAAGGCAGCACTATACCTGCTTTCAGTGGACAGTCTCCAGATAACTGAAATACTGTTGGTGGGACAATACACCCAACAGAGAAACCCCCAAAAGTGTCATAAAATCCCAATTGTCTTCATTTCCCAAACCTCTGTCACACGTTAAAAAAGTGATATATTATTCATAGACAGTAAACTTACCATGTCAAGATTTCTCAGTTTTGACTTAATTTGTAAACATTGATGACAAAGCATTCACAGTTGCCATGTAAACAATTTGACTGGAAGATAGTTTTGTTTTGTATCTGGTCTCCAATCTGCTACCACACAAAGGCTTGTGTCCATGTCCTATTGTGATGATAGGCCACATGCTGACAAGACTGACAGTCGGGCACATCCCCCTACAGAATGGTAACAGATCTAATGCCTGATAGACCTACCTGCTGGCCTTAATTAACCCCTTTACCTGCCATGTATGACTCTAGCAATGTTTTGCAAAAAGGTTTAGACTTAGATCAGCCTTCCCCTATTGTAAGCTATCTTATAACAGTCTGCCTTTTTTGTAGCCCTGTCTCTACCAAATCATTGTTAACTTTGCATGATTTTGTATGTAAATAACTGAAAATTTAAAATGGGTTAGTAATATATATTGTAAGGTATAGGTGAGAACTGTCAACCAGTCATTGACGATTTTGAAGTGAAATTGTGAATTGTACCCCAGGCAAGCATTTTTCCCCCAGGCTTCAAACTGTTGTAACATACTGTTTGTCTGATAAAGCTGGAGGTGACAACTGATGAGAACTGTGGATGTTTTTGTGCAACTGATTTATTGATCATATGATACAGAATAGTGAAAACTGAACGAAATAAGTTCTATAACAGTTTTAGATAAATATTCTCATTTTCCAGAATAACTATGTTC
The DNA here is from genome assembly GCA_007844125.1 of Sinonovacula constricta. NCBI lineage: Eukaryota > Metazoa > Mollusca > Bivalvia > Cardiida > Solecurtidae > Sinonovacula > Sinonovacula constricta. The sequence continues at coordinate 8,269,561 of CM017562.1, read as the reverse complement.
TTGTTAAAAAAAATCAAGAGGTTTTCAAATGAATTCAAAGTTAATGTCATATACTAAAGAAGTAATTGTTTTTTGTGTTGTTTTTTTTAATTGATAAAAACAACACCCCTTACGTTTCACTAGAATTTCAAAAGATGTCTCTAAGTGAAAGTAACATAGTGGATAGATTATGACTGTTAGAAGACTGATATTGTATCTGCAGAATTGTTAAAAACATTTATGCGGAACCAGTTTTGGTAGCCATCGGTAGAGCGTCTGCACCAGTTACAAGAAGCCCCGTGTTAGATCCAGGGCCTCACCATACCAAAGTTGGTAAAAATGGTGGTGGTATATCTCCCTCCCTTGCTTACGCTTAAGAAAATATAAGCCACGACTGGTTGGCCTAGTGCCAAGATAATGTGACTGGGTGTGGTATCATGCCAGTTGTTCATAGCATGCTATATGTAGAGGAGGCAGCACTATTTCTGCTTGAAGTGGATACCATCTCCCAAATGCTGAAATACTGTTGCTGGGAATTTTTCCAACTGATCAGCTGCACCAGTAGTTCTACCCTGACATCAGGGTTACATTCTGAAAAAGGGGGACGGATACTGGGGCATTTGAGAAGGGGAAATTTCGAAGCATTTAATGGAAAACAGGGGGGAAATATGCATGTCTAACTTCTTATTTGTTGTACATCTTGTGTATTTATTACACAGCCATCTCTCTATTTTATCAGCCACAATAGCTCAGGTGGTAGAGCATCGGCTTGTGAATCGGCAGGTCGTAGGTTCAAAACCCGGCTGGGTTAAACCGAAGATTTTAAAGTTGGTAGTAGTGGCTTCCTACCCCTCACGCTCGGGGCTAAGATGACAGCATTAAGCCTGACTCGTACATGTCAGTACAAAGGAGCAGCCGGGTACAGTCCCTGGGCTCCCCATAAGTGCCCCTGTGCTATAATGATAGAAATGCACAGTATCGGCAAAATGCAGGCTAATCCCAGTCCGTCACTATTTTTTATGTTCTTCTACTCCTCTGCTAGGTTATCATTGTTTACTCAAGCTTCCACTATTGTTATTAATCTGCATCTATGTGTCTATTTTCCACATTTCAGTAATGTAGTATTGAATTTTATCCAAGAGGAATTTTCATGGTTAGTGGAAAAACTTATTATCTGCGATTAAGAAGGCCTGTAAATGGCTCCTTCTATTAAAGGTAAAAAAAAAAAAACCCTACAGACATATGTCTCTTACTTCCACCTAAAATAGATTGATTGAAAATAAACACTGTTATTGACTTAATTATTTCTGCAATGTATTTTAAAAAAACAAAACAAACAAAGAGCAGGCTGTAAGAAGTTCTACTTTAGAATCCAGACATGTTTTCCATATAGTTATACATAGACGTTCATGTTCAACTTGAACAAAAATGATAAGAACAATGACATTGTCTCTGAAATGAAATTTTATACTAACAAAACAAGGATATATAAACATAAATGGTTTTGGTTAAATTTTCAGCATTGGAATTCTGGCTCAAATTATAAAAATTAAAGGAATTTTTTTAGAAATGAAAGCGGAGTTTTGAATTACCTCATAAATGTTCGAAAATTGGCAAATAATTATATACTTTAACTTGGTTTGTGCACTTAATAGCATGGTAGAATGTTAGGGAGCTATATTGTAATTTCACTGGTAACTTAAATCCAAGATTGATATATAAAGCATTACCAGTATATTCTGAAATTGCGTGCTAAGAGTGAATGCTGGTACCACATGTAAACTCAGCCTGACAAGGATTAGAAAAATAGTGTAGATCTGGATCTGTCAGCTACCACTGGGAACTCTCGTATCAAGATCTACATTATTTGCTATAAAATGTTCATTAGCACAATTTATTGCCCAAGAGTGAAGTTGTGAGCAAAAATTTAATAATTTAGAATTGGTAATTAATGAATGCAGCATGATAAGGGTTAATAACAAGTACTTTCAGTGCTTTGATAATGCCCTCCTAACTGACAATACATACAATTATATATGCAATTGTTTAGAAGTTTCCTAATGGATTTCCAGCGAAAGTGCTTGTCTTCCTTACATGCCTTTTGTCCTCATGATTTTTAAACAGGGTAATTACCATTGTTTATATATTTACCGAGAGGTTGTTTGATATTTTCAGTCTAAATTCCATGCAATTATTTGCAACAGGATGCTTTGGCTTCTGTCTCTTATATCAAAGTTAGAGATGGTTAGATTATTTTGTATGGAAAAACGTTTTAAGTAAAGTCCAAAAAGAAAGTGATAATAGTAGTGTTAATATAATGATGGTTGTGAAATGCTTAGAGGGCAATGTCAATATGAAACCAGATTTCTTTGAATTCTAGTCAGGAGAAAAAATCGCTGCTGCTAAATACGATTATTTGCTCTATTGATTCCATATACCACCAGACCAGGCATTGTTTGAACAGCTTCTGTGAGCCAATATTTTCTTATCTGTATAATGTTTACGCATAATAAAAAGCAGTAGAAAATGAAGACCTCTACCCAAAATGCCTGTGAAACTTTGTTGATGTGTGGGTGACAAAAACAGAAGGAACATTGTGCATTTATGATATGTTAGCCTAGTGGCCTCAGTCACAGGCCCACTACTGCTTTATGATACGAGATTAAGGATTTATTTGAATTTTGAGTAAAAATGGATCCCAACATCTTGATAGTATCGTTTTCAAATCAGGTGCTGACCTGTTAATGTTTAGCTGATCTGTATTTATGCTGAGTGTTCTAAGAACTATTAAATAGAAAGATTTCCTTTGATGGAAAACTCAAAGTTTGCTTCAGACAAGCCTTAGGGTCTAACATCAGAGGTATCTATATGAACACGACACAGTGGTCTCGACAGTAAATATTTGAACACAAAGTCTGTTTTTTCAAGAAGGGTGTTTTCATTTTGAAGTTGTCATATGTTACGTCTGAACTTCAGATGTTACACAAACTTTGAAGTTTTTAAAAAGAGCATTGTGTTACATTATCAGTTGTTTCAAACCTTTTCAATGACAAATTATTCTGTAAGCCAAATAATGGTCAAGGTTACCTGTTTTTGTTGACTTGTCACAAAATCCAGGAACACTGCAGTATACTGTTGGCCTTTCCCACTGATATGCTGTGCATTGGTGGTTCTACCTATAAATTTGTCTGGGTTTTTCCTCAGCCAACAGATGCTTAACACTGCTATAATTGTGTAAGGGAACAAAACAAACATTTGATTTTTATGGAATATTTTTATTTTTTTGGCAATACTTGTATACTTGTAAATCAGTCATGTAGACTGAATTTAAAGGTAGAATTTGACAACAAAACATTTTTCTCACTAGTAACCAAATAAGTCATTGTTACCAGAAAATGTTCTGCAAAATGCTGTTCATTGATGCCCCAGATCAGTGTGAACATTGAAGCATTTGTGCACACCCGTAATTGCAAACTAGTATTTCCTATGGAAGCTACACTGCACAGTTAGCTATTTTTTAACTAAGAAATTCATAGGACCACTTAAAGGTGATATCCAACAGTTTGTCTTCATCAAATACACGTAAACCTCAGGATTGGGGAATTAGGGCATAATTTCTGTAAAAAGTCAAAGCCAGTTTCAAACCAACGACAATTTTTAAAAAAATTGTCTAAATTGTAAGACAGGATAAATTATAAACTAAAATTACTCTACATACTGTTCTTCCTTTAACTATAAATAAGCATGATAGGGATTTCTGTTAACAATAGATATGGACTTCAGAGCGAATACCTGAATGATTATATAAAGTTACTGGTCATGTGGTTTTCTTAGTTTACAATATTTTCTCTGGAAACATATATATATTATAATAAATTCCTGTTTTGCGATATTGTTCCCTTATTATTGTACATGTTCATAATTATATGTTTTAGCCTTCCATCATGTCATGGCTCAATTATTTATTTATTTGTTATGCCAGTATGCAATTACTGAGGTTTATTGACAGAAAATTACATGTAATAATTACTTATTGTTTTCTTACATTATTTGATGGTTGTGAACATGCTTACTTAATAATTCTATGTATTTCATGACACAGTAAACTTTCTTCTTTAATAAAGCACTTATAATGATAAGATTTATTTAAAATTAAATTGGTTATATTTATTGTCTTTTAACTAGAATTTTCATTATTATATTTTTGTGTGACTTGTTATTTTTTTTGTCTTCTTGACTTTCCTTAAAATTTCCTTTCTTAAGGATAATCGAGTAATCATGTATTTGGTTTCCTGAGATGAATTCATGCAAATATCAAAGTTTATTTATTCAGTTGCTTAATAAATATTGTTCTCAACTGTACTGAAGCAATTATTAATTTGTTATGAAGTCTGGAGACTTATTGGTCAGCCTATAAATTAATAAGAAATAGAGTTTGCACTTTTTGTACACACATAGTTTGTGAAATGATATGGAAGTGCTTTAACAAACAAACAAATCTTTGCATTAAAATAAGTTATGTTTTTTTTTTTTTTAAAGTGTGTGGAACATTCTTATAAAAAAACTATGAGGACATTACATTGTATCTGACTGATTTTGGAGTAATTGTTCTTGTTAGTCACTCAAAAAATATTATTTCAGATAATTAGCACTGCTGTACTGACATGATTGCAGCACACAGATATTTGCTTATTTCAAAGATTTACTGTTCCATGTAAGGAATTGATTACAACAAAAAAGAGAGTTAATCACGTCGAAGTATGGTAACGTATGTTCATTACCCACGTTGTTTACACACTCCTGCCATGTTTCAGCATTATGTCATAGTTATGACAAACAATTTGATAATTTAGACAATAGAACACTAGTTTATGCTAATTGATGCCAACAACAATAATATGTCTTCCAATTGTTGTAATTTCAGAACAAATAATAACACGGCAAGTTAATTAAAAGTTTTCTTCATATGACTGTGAAACAATATAAATTTGATTTAAGTGAAAATAATGTAAATTTAAGTGAATTAATATGAATTAAAATTGTTACTAAGATACAGAATGAAATGCATGAGCCAGACTCTATAATCAGAATTTCAAGATTTTTTTGTTTGCTTTTACATTTTTATAATTTTTTTATCTTTTCGATCAAAAAAGGTTGTGTTTATTTGCTACATCAAAAATGTATGCAAAAAATAATTTAAAAACTCATACGTACGAGCAAACAATGAAGCTTAGTGACATCATGTGACATTTTATCCATATAACCACATGCAATTTAATATATTTATTATGATATATAATAAAATTCAATCATATACCATGATATAAAGAAAGAACGTAAAATCGCCTCCACATTTTACCAAACTTTTTGATGTGACATATTTTTTCCTGACTCATCGTTATGTTTTTCAGACATTTTCAGTTTGTGATAAGCATAAAAATCAAGATTCATATGCAGTCTTTTTAGAAATGCGTTCAGAAGACCTGCTAACCTGAGGTGTGCTGCATGTTCTATCCAGGTGCAAATCTGCGGTCTTCCTCCACCAATAATTAGCATATCCCCAGTATGAATATAAGTGTGTCGGTGCAATGTAACAAAAGAAAAAAAACAAAAATACAGTTAGAAGACATGGTGATAGGTAAATGGAGGAATTTTTTTAATTTTTTTTTTTTTTACTTAGGTTTTTTTCCTGATATTTCTTGTGATGTTTTTTAACCCCTCTATATCATGCAAGTATAATTTGGCCAAGATATACCAGTAACTGAAACTAAAGTTGTGGCAAAAAATACAGAAAGTAAGTTGTCTTAAATCTTTAACATGGCATAAGCAAAAGTAGCCAAACTACAATTTACTTTAACTTGGCTTATGCAAAAATAGCCTTACTTCAGTTTACTTCAACATGGCTTATGCAAAAGAAGCCTAACTACAATTTACTTTAACTTGGCTTATGCAAAAGTAGTCTAACTTCAGTTGATATGGTTGGAATAAGGTTGACTATATATTACAAAAATAGACAAATTACCAAATGATAATGACCTCACTGTCATGTGTTTTGCCAGAAAAGATTTTAGCCATCATGTACACCAAGAATGTCTCTTAAAATAGTCTTTCCATTATAATAAAGGTACCCATGCATTCAATTAATGTGGAAATTAATATGGAACAATGAACACTGCATCTTTCTGCACCTAGAGCGAGACACAATCAGAGTCACCATTGCATCTTTATCCAAGGACGAGAGAAACAGTCACTTTATATACTAGCTAATGGTTTTGTACTGGGGGTAATGTTGATGTTGTTTGGTGGAGGACATTCCCTGCTTGCCTGTTATTATTAATACATTAGAGTTAACCATCTTCATGACTGCAATTATTTATGTACCAGCTAGTTATCAGAAAACTTATTTCTTTGTTGGAATTATTGTCCCATAAACAACTTTTTAGTTAGAGACAGCGTTCAGTTGAAGTTGAAATAGTGCTGCCATCACTGTGTTTGTTATTGGATTTATCGTCCCACCATCAGATTTTCAGGTATCTGGAGATGGTGCCATCACTGTGTATAGCATGCCCTGTGCACTTAACATGATACCACAACCTGTCAAATTATCCAGACTACAGACCTACCAGTCATGGAACAACCCTCATGTTTGCTCTTCGTGCATGTATACGCCATTTTACGCTTTTACCAACCATTCACAATCATTAGCAGATTCTGAATGACTTAAGGTTTATTCGTAGACTGGTTCAGCCTTAAATCTTTTATTACAAGCTGAACTTACATTTAATAAAATCATTTTATTTTTTTTAAAGATAAACAAAAAAGTCAGGTGAATTTTCAGAATTATAGATGAACTATGAATGAAAGGGTGAAGTGTAAGCAAGGCTACTAGTGTAAATGGCATTGGAATATTGCAGCCCAGGTTTGAAACTTAGTTAACCAGCACCAGTGACTCAAGTTCTATCGTTTTTGCTACTAAGTCCAGCCAAAAGTAATACTAGTGTACTTTTATGTAGAAACTTACTTACCATAAAAGAAAAAAACAACAACTAATGACCGCACCTGGTAGCTTAATCGGTAGATACCGGCTCCACGTACGTGAGGCCCCAGGTTCCATCCCAGACCACGACATACCAGTCAAAAAAATGGTAGTGGTATAGCTCCCTTGCTAGTTCTCAAGCAAATATAAGTTAGTTCCACAACTGGTTGGCCTGGTGTCAGGATAATGTGACTGGGTGTGGTATCATGCCAGGTGTTCATGGCATGCTATACACAGTGAAGGTAGCACTATATCTGCTTCAAGCGGACACCGTCTCCAGACAACTGAAACGCTGTTGGTGGGACGATAAACCAAATAAACAAACAAACAAAATTACTAATGACATTGGAAAATGTCTGAAACTAGAACAAAAATGTTCTTTAAAATGTGCTCAAAATATATAAATGTGTAATCTTGTATAAAGTCTGAATGTATAAAGATTCCTTTTTTAACAGAGCCAATTTCTAACACTTACCCTTATTTTCTCTAATACTTAGGCTGCTTAATCTATTTATAATACATAGATCCAGATCAGGCAATCTCTACAGGGGTCTCTGAGGGTTGACTTTGGTTCGCAGAGGCGATTATTTGCATTTATGCTCAGAAATTTGTTGCCCATTGAATTACATGTAAAATGAAGCTGCATTGTTAGCAATAGAAAGCAAACACATCTTAAACCTTAAAGCAATTAACAACCTGACTTTTCCCAGAGTTTCATTTAAGAAAGGAAGAAAGGAGAATGGGTCTCCAATGAATAATATTTTCAAGATAGTTTGTATTGTGTGCTTGAAGTCTAGTTGTAACTTCAAAGTCCATATGTTCAGTTCTCTGGATTTGATTACATTAAAAAAAACACCCCCAAAAACCCCCTCCAAAAACATGCATATTTGAAAAGTAGAGGCACATTTGAAAATCTAAATGGCATGTTTGAAAACTCGAAATAATTGCAATTTTGTAATGGTCTACAAAACTTGGTAACAGTTTTCAGTGGCCTTATGTTTATGTTTATGTAATGACGAGGGTTCTTTTTCTGTACTGACATTGGTTCTTTTTCAGTATAGTAGGCAAACAGCCATTTTCAATAGAGAAAAAAACAACAACTTTAAACTCATGAGTCTAGACCATCATGTAAAATGTTCATCTCGGGTCTGCAGATCTCATTTCTTGGTATGTGATGGGTTTAGGTTTCAATTTTAATCAAAGCTGATTGATCAGGTAATGAGATGTTTTACTTCATCTGATTGGCCAGGTTTAATTCTTTTATTCAAATGTGACCAATCTGAATCTTTGACATTTTCTAGAACAGCAAAGTTTTTTTAATCTTGAACCCAGTTGAAATATTTTCTACAGAGTCTGCCCTATTTGCTACTTAGTCTAAGAAATAATTGTATTATTATAAAGTTGTTGAGAAACATTGCATAGAAATGTTAACCCATCTAAACTCTTGAGCTCTAAGTGTTAAAACTAACAAATAAATAAGGTATCTAGGTCATAGATATGCAGCAGTTTAGGAATAAGTGCCGCACATTAAAGGATAAGTTTATCTGTGTCAAGACTTTTTTGTAGATGCAGTATAATTATTATCAAAGTCTATGAAACAACAAATGTTCTAAAGCATTCAAGTTTGTGGAGCATGTGACTGACATTTGCTGAGAAACATGTCCCGCAAGGAACAGTGTAAACATTATGACCCAGAAGTGTAACTGTTATCAAGTTATGTCCAATTACCAATCATTAGCATTAATTACCACAGCAAGCAAAAATTAATGTAATTGACACCTCATGTGATTCCCTGGGACTAGAACAAATGTGGGCCAGATTGGAAACTCCAGGAGCCTACTGTTACTGTTAGAACGTTCAATATGCATTGTTTTCTCTTGAAAGAAGTGAAAACAATCTTTCATTGTGGCAATCTCCCATGAAAATGGAGAAATCATCTATTATTCGTTATTCAATTTTCTAGCCACACAATGCATATTGTCACATTTAGAAAGGGCTGAAGAGATGTCTGTTCATTACCTTTATCTCAGCTGTAAGTTGAATGGCATGGAAACAATAGTTTTCTGGATAATTTCATATTCTTTATGCCAGTTTTACTGAAAAGAGACATGTGAAAGGAAAGCAGGATATACAAAGAGTACATATCATTGTGTACTAAGTATGATTAGGCATATGAAAATAGGGAAAATAGCTTAATAGTTATGCATATGGATAAAGGATTTTTTCATTTGTTTGAAAGTAAATTCCTATTTAATAGCTACATGTAATAATAATTTTTTTTTTTGAAATTTTTTTTTTTTTTGAAATACAACTTTTCAGCATAATCAACAAATTCAGTTGTTTTCTTTCTTTTGCCAGCATTTATTGAAAACTAATAACTAAATGTAATGCCAAAAAAGTTGACAATGCTTCATGATATACCGAGACTCTTGCAATGAAGAACAAAGTTTTTGAGGTCATGAATTTTGTCAGTTATTTGCTTTCTTTGGTTCTTTTGTGTGGTTGGGCTGGTTCCTAGCTTAAGTGCTGCATTTATGTATGGAGCTGATGCAGATAAGGAAACCATATAATGAATGGAACCAGCCGAGGAAATGGGCTTTTAATTAAGAACAGTGCCATCTATGTTCAGATAAGGCAAAGTGTTAGATAGGTTTTGTGGTTAGTATGGAAATAATAAAAAGTGGTATTTAATGATTCATGAATTTGAAATGTGTAATGAGAAATTATTAACATACAAATTGGTTTTATTATTTGAAATTTATGGTTTATTTAACTTTTCAGAGAATTTAACATTGACTTTAAGATACAAGATTATGATTTATTTCTTGCTTTTTCCTGAAAATTTATAATTACAGGTTGGGTGGTTTTCAGAGATGCATTTTATAAAATATTCCGTGTATAATTTCTACATATTTCAGCGAGATAGATCTTGAAGATGAATATCAGTGTTTTGCTGTCCTATAATTGTTATGTAAATTCTATCAATATTGCTTACTCACAGAACTGTGAATGAAAGTTAAAACCAGAATGCCCCTCAATACCAGTAAAAGTGTATCGGTACATTGCTCTAGTGACAAGTGCACTACCTTTCTACACCTCAGCCAAAACACAATAAGTTAAGTCGACATTTTATTGGGCCCTCGGGGAAAAGGTAGAGCTATGACTGTACCACTTGACAATCCTTCATCTTGTTTAAGTATAGAAGGTGTGGATTACTTTGTATTTGAGAACAATGAACACTGGTAAGCTAGATTTAACATCATTAGGCGTAGTCATCATGAGATTCGTTAGGTCCAAGGTATGCAAGTACTGAAATATTTCTTATAGAAAAATAAGAAATGGTTCTATTAGAATTGTCACAGATACTAAAATTTGATCTACCACTTAGCAGAGGCATGCAGAGAAAATGTAAAAGTCGCCCAAAAAAAAACACACTTGCCTGCTTGGAAGAGTCAGTCTTGAAAAGGATCAACTAGGGTGCTTAAACCCGGTTTGTTGAGTGCTCCTACCCTGAATTTAGTAAAGAATTTTCTCAAAAACAATGCAAATAAAAATAATAAATCTAAATGATTGTGTTTATTTCATGAAATTCTGATAAAACTAAATGTTAATGCTATACAAAAATAAATGTTAAAAACAACTCAAAATCCCCTTTAAATAATACAATCTAATTTAAATTGATTTTTAAATCAGTCTGATTTATTGCTCACTCTATTTATAATCATCCAATTCTCTATTTAAAATTGTAAATTAAGAAAGTAATATTTTGAAACTAATGTCCTGAATTCAGAGTTCAATTTTGGGCAATATGTTTTGTTTATATAGCAGACTCATTTATCATGTGGTATTTGTGTTTGCAATTTAATGGCTTTATCTATGGAATTTTGTGGAGCTAGGATGACACAGGTAGTATTGGCAAGTGCAGGGCTTCACTAATCTATCATATCTCAATAGCTTGTTAAACTTTGGACCCTGACTCTTACACAGTCTTATAATGAGAACCGGAGACTGATAATTGTGTCAGGGATTATGATGATTGGGGGGGTGGGGGGGGGGTTCTGCTGCTGTAGTCTCAGTTTCTTGAGGGGTAGGCATCAGGTGGCTATAGTGTCTTACACCCGCTCTCCATGCAACGTTGTTCAGTGAATCAGTGCTGGACAGACTGTACACTTTCAGGTTATTTGTGACATATTCAGACCATGTCTTTTATGGTCTACCATGACCTCTGTAGCCAGGAACTGCTAGTCTGGTGACTGAAATCGTTGGTAGGAATCATTGAACCCTTCTTCAATTGTTGTACCCTTAGATTGAGTTGTTACACACAATGAAGCTAAATAAGAATTCTTTACATTTTTTTGGCCTACACCTGTCTGGAAAGTGAACCATAATGCCACAATCGTCATAACATGTATTTCCTATCTGAGCCACGCTACACAGTGGGCTTTTTCTAAACCAAGAAAACCATGTGACCACATATGTGATAGCTCATCCACTTCATCGGCAGTGACGTCGATGTCTTTAGCAGGAATCCCAATAATTCTTATATATATACTGATGGAAAAAAGTTTAGCAAGTTGGGAGAAACTTGATCCCCAGATAAAAAGTCTATAAGAATCCCTTAAATACTGAACTGATCTTGAATGTACATTCAAATTGCTGTTGATACCTGTCAAATTTACTCCATAGCTCTGGGGCATTAAACAACTGTGCTGCCTTTAATGATATAGGGGTCAGAAGTAAAAAATCACGAAAACTTCAATATCGCGTGTGCCCGCCATTAGCGGATAGAACAGCCATACAACGTCGTCTCATGCTGCCAACAAGCTTCCTGATGGTACGCAGAGGAATTCTGGTCCATTCATATTGGAGGGCACGTTCAAGGTCACGGACGTTATCGACATCATGGTTTTCTCTAACCTGCCTACCTAAATGGTCCCAAAGGTGCTCGATAGGTGAAAGATCAGGTGATCTTGCAGGCCAAGGCAGCACACGTACGTTGTTGAGACGGAGAACATGCTGTGTGTGTCGTGCCGTATGTGGGCGGGCATTATCCTGCTGAAAGATCCCAACATTGTGCTGCTGCATGAACGGCATAACTACTGGCTGGATAATTTCGTTGCAGTATCTTTGCGATGTTAGATTGCCTGCAACTGTAACAAGGTCTGTTTTCCCATCATGGTAAATCCCTGCCCACACCATTACGCTACCACCACCGTAACGGTCTCGTTGGATGACGTTATTTGGATCGAGCCTTTCGCCCCTCCGTCTCCAAACACGAAACCTGCCGTCAGCAAATGACACATTAAAACGGGATTCATCCGTAAACAGGACGTCATTCCATTGCCTGCGAGTCCATTGACGATGTGTCCGAACCCACTGGAACCGTGCCTGTCGGTGTCTCAACATCAACGGAATTCCTACGTAAGGCCGACGGGCCCTAAGCCGAGCGGCTCGGAGCCTGTTCCTGACAGTCCGGTCACTCACTATAGTCCCTGTGGCATTCCGAAGGAGCCGTCGTAATTTCCGGCTTGACAGAAATCGGTTACGTCTAGATGACGTAACGATAAAACGGTCCTCTCGGAGCGTCGTTTTACGAGGTCTACCAGATCTAGGTCTGTCATTGACGGCCCCAGTCACTTGAAATCTGCTCGGTAGGCGACTAATCGTCGATTCATGGCGATTGAAATGACGAGCGACGTCTCTTGCTGGCATACCAGCTTGGAGCATACCAATAGCTCTTTGACGTTCTTCTAACGTCATACCCGGTCGTCTTCCCATTATTAATTTTCAATGTGTTTTATCAGTTAATTAAAGTACACTTACAGAGCTGTGTAATCGTGTGTTTTGCGGCTTGCAAAAGAATATCGATTTCAATGTGCACAACCTGCACGTGATTTTCGAAAATCTTGATTTTCTCCGATCTACCCACTCGTGAGTTTACACACTGAGTTTATGTATGATGATTATCGCTCGGGACAACTTTACAACATAACCTAAGTTTATTTCCCTCATGTATACGAAAATACTGAGTGTGTAAAAAACTTGCTAAACTTTTTTCCATCAGTATAGATGTGAAAAGAATGACCATTTTAAGTGCTGATTAACGGGTTTTATTGCCCTTAAATTGAGATTCTGTTGAAAACTGTCAAAGCTTTGACTAAAGTATGATGTTTTTCTACAGACATGCACAAATTACCCCAAACAGAGGACAGATATTGTTACATATATTAGATATAGACAGACTGTCAGATACCACCTATAAGAATGAGTTATATGAAATATATGACTGTTCCATAAAAATTTTTTTACATTTGTTTGTTGAAGTTTTAATGTAATAACAACTGGGATATAGATTTGTTTTTTGCTATCTTCCTGATTTTAAAATTGACTTAATTTCATAAACTACACCACAACCTTTACAATAATTTGTTGTTGTTTTTTCTCTTCCAAACCTAACATGCTTCATCATACCACAATTGAGGCTTATATGGTATAGTTAGGTATTCTTGTTCCAAAAGATCTAGTTAAGAGGAGTAAATCTGATTTTTTGCTGCCATATATCCCATAATTCTCAACCAGACCTTAAATTGCTGGTACTCACTAACTTTGCCATATTGAGACGGTTTTAATGAGTCATGGTTTGGAAACAGGCACCAAAGCTGATCAGTTAGTGTCAGTGTTTTAATTCCTCAACCCCTCGCTGCATGCATTGAAGCCCCCTTCGGAGCAAGAACTTTCATGTGGGTAGGTTTTCTAGCCAACTTGTAGTGCGCTGGTGTTTCAACCAAGTTACAAGTCGGGGGGGGTTTTATCCATCAATAATTAGCGGATGTTGCCAATATGATGATGTGATGTAACAAAAACAAGAACAACAACAAAACAAATAACAAAAAAACACACAACATAAATGATTTGGAAGAGGAGTTGTACAAATTTTATGTAGAGCTCTGCTCTTTAGTCTTGGTTAACCATCTTGGCATCTTGACTCATTCAACACATCCAGGATAAATCTGTGTCAACTATTATCCTTGTGTTTTCTGACTTGTTGAGTTGCCATCTCTGTTCTCAATGAGGCATGAAGGTGTTGATGTGAACAGGGAGTAAAAGGGACTTGGGGAAATACACCAGCTGTGACAAAACCAATAGATAGGGATCATTGAGATGGCTGGTTGTCTCTCACAGGCACTCACTTGATGGCTTTGTATTGGATAGTCTTTGGTTTAACAATCTATTTCATTAAAAGAGAAAGATTAATTTGCTGCGAACTATACTATTTGATATTTCGCTCTCTTCTTCTTTGTCTGCAGCATCTTTTTGCTATTGTAAGATGCAAAACTCCGACATAATCAGTTTTTTTCTTTGCTAAACCGCAAATTCATGTTATTGTCCTGCTATATGTTTGACATTTTTTATAATTGCAAGCTGAACTGTTTACCATGTGTCACTTAGTTGTTTTCATTGAAATATATTGCCCCAAGCAGCTGTGAAGTCCTGTTATTGTGTACTGCATTATTGTCCCAAATTCAAAATATTAGCACCACAAACCCTGGATTAATGGTATAATTATAAAATGGTTAGACAACAAGCAAAGCCTTAATCATTTTTTAGGGCTATCTCCTATCTCTCCTTCCTATGGCTCACTTTGTGTTGGACAGCTTTTCACGGCTGTCTCAAAATGACGGCTGTCTCAAAATGGAATGAGGTGGTGTCAACACATGACTCAACACATTTTTGACTCAACAGAATTCTTACGTTGTGTTTGTTCTTGGGTTCCTATCTGTCATGAATGAATGTCTTCCTACAGGGACCAAAGCTGCAGCAAATTTATCAGGTGTTGTCATGATAGTGTCTTTTGGCTTCTCATTGTTTGGATAACTGTCAGCAGATATTGGGAGAGATAATGCATTAGTATTCTGATAACATTTAATTTAAGAGTATTAAAACTGGGTTCAAGATTGAAATGATTCTTGTTTTTTAAATATCTATTTATTTTTAATTTTAGATTTTGTTTTGACATCATGTATGGAAATGCTCTTATGGGTTTCAGTTATATTATTTATGGACTGATTTGTCAATTTCCTTTGGCATAGCCTTCTGTATCTGTGGTAGCAGTGGTATCTGTGGATACAATTGAAAAAAACCCAACAAGATTTAGTTTTAAGATATTTATCCTGAAGCTTTGCTGTTAGCCTAAGCAATTAAGGTAATCGAAGAATGTTTAGATAAAGGTGTGTTTTGATTGGTCACTATGACATGTACATTAGCCTCATTTTTAATTTGTTTTGTTAATCCTTTACTTGACAGAAGCACCATAAGGGTGAGGTATATTTTATGTTGTTTTAGGTAAATGGTGTTTCCTGCAAGTATTGGCTTAAACAAGTGTGTAATGAAGTACCAAAATTGAAATGATTTTTTAAAAAGAAAGTAAATATTTCATTAACTTTATTAGCAACTTTAAATCTTTATTTTTATGTTGTTTTTTAATGAAAAATTTGGAAATCATTTAAAACTTTAAAAAGTCATCTGAAATATTATGAGAATGCACTTTAATCCTTTCAGTAAAGAGATCTCGTCATTTGTTTTATGTCCAGCGATATAGTGAGTGCAGTAGTCCTATTTCCTTTAAGCTGGGATTTCTTGGTCTCTTGTCTCATTGTCCAGTAGGCTTTTGTTGCAGGCTCAGCTTGGTTGTTGTGAATCCAAGAGTAATACAAGAATAATACACACCACTTGTACACTCCAGGTGTGGTGCCCTTAAGCCACTTTGACATGAAGCCGCCCAAGCCCTCTGTTGACTTTGTTCTTAAATAAAATTGCTGTTTAATCAAATGAAAATGCTAGCCTCACAAGTGAAAAAGAAGGCTAAAATGCCTCTGCAGGCTGAATGACAGACCTTGAGAGAGAAGTCAGTACTGTTGGAGAAGATTCCCTCCTTGAACAGTCTCTGTGGGTGTAAAAACTTCTCAGCCAGGTACTTTTGTTAAAAATGTTTGCTTAGTTTTAGTAATTGATGTGCAACGGTAACTAAGGCCTATATTCTTATAACCAGCAGTAAGAAGTGTAGGTCCTGATCATACAGCTCACTGCATGAGTTGGCGTATCAGGATCTACACTGCCAACCTTAAGCCCGATTAAGTTGTGGTTTATGCAGGTAAAGGGTGAAGTTACTTCTTTGTCCCTATTCTCTTCCTTCATTTGCACATCCCTCCAGAATAGCCCCCCCCCCCCCCCCCCACAAAAACACAAAAAAAACACAGGAAAAAGCACAAAAACCTTGCCTGTACTCAGTTGGGCCATGGCTCTGTCCAGATAGTTACCTCATTATAACATAAAAGAAATCGCCCAGGTTATTTTGTGAAGCTTGTCTTTGGCTGCATTAGCGTTTTCAGTCATTGATCATATTATCATTATTTTGTAAGTCCTTTTTTTTTTATTCATATTTGCTATGCACCATTTATCCAAGATAAATATTACCCAATGTTTTTGTCCATATTTGTTATTATGAAAGGAGCCCTTTAAAATTGATTTATTATTGCTTGTCTGTTTACATGCTGGAAAAGACACTCATCCTATTAACTTAATACTGTTTCCAGCAAATAAAGGGTTCATTTACTATTGCTTGTGTAGTTTTGTCAGTTTATTATCTGTTTTATTTTATTAAAATATTAAATAATTTATAAGTGTTAATTCACCCCAATAACTTGAAGCATACCCTGCCTTATAGGTATTTTTAAAGCAAGTAAAGTGTTAATTTGATATCGCTTATGAATTTTGTCATTTTATTATCTGTTCATTGTATTAAAATATTAAATCATTAGTAAGGTGTTTAGTATTACATAAGGGTCCATGGGAACATGAGACTTTCATGTGAGTGTACAGTCAACTGTTGGCAGGATCCAGTTTACTGGCATAGCAAATAATGTTTTGTTCTACATCAGTGATCATGCTGTTGGTCTTCTGTGTGGCACTTGTCTCAGGTATTTTGAGGTATGTCAAAAGCGGAAATGCCAAAATATTATTTAAATTGTCTCAGGTATCAGGAGGTATGTCATAAGAGGAAATGCTAAAATATATCAATAATTGTCTCAGGCATCAGGAGGTATGTCATAAGAGGAAATGCTAAAATATATCAATAATTGTCTCAGGCATCAGGAGGTATGTCATTTATAAGAGGCTTAAATGTGTACATACATTATGTTAAGCATTTCTAAATGTTAATTAAGCATTGCGATGTATACGAGTGTGATTAATTTCTTATCTGAAAACAATATAATTATTCATGAGTCATAAATATTTCAGTATTTGTGGTTTGACCCTTCTAGTGTTTTGAACTGTTAAATCTGCATGGTATATTAGCACAAATAGATCAGGCTTAGACAAATTGTGAAAATATATTGGGAGCTGTCTGATCTGGATCTACGCTATTTGCTGCTGTGTCATCTACATTATTTGCTGCTGTGTCATCAGCAAGAAGGCTTTTGACCCTTTTGTGGAGTTTGTTAAAGAAATAACTTAAGAATCTACCTAATGACCTAATGTACAAATGTAGCAGGAAAGAGTTATAACAAGCTTCTTATTCATGTACAGTGGCTGTATCGCATAAGGAAGTTCATGTCCTTTAGGACATTGTAGGGAAGTTAAATGCCATAAAAATTTTATTGTTATGTGGGAAGTGCATTTGAATTTGGCTATTAAATATGCTTTCCAAGAAATGATAATTTTGAAGATAGGCTTTTGAACCTGAAAATCATGAAAATTAACTCTTTCAAAAACTGTTGCAGACAGTTGAAATATTTCCTCTTTGAATCAGGCAGTTAAATTTACCTTTGTACTCAAATTGAAAAAATAAATTGCTTGTTATTGTAGATCTTTCTGTCATAAAATTAAAATCATGATACTGTTGAGTTAAAGTAAAATATTTAGCCACATTTTATTATGATATTTTGTTTTTGTTTTGTCTGAGATATAAATTTTTTATTATCGAAGTCACTGACATAGTGCAAGCTTCTTAGAAAAAACACATGTAGTTGAATTATTTTAACATTAAATGCTAAAAGACTTGTGTAATTGAAAATCAAAGAACATATTTATATTATTATGTCTAGCTATTTTTGTATTAAAATGAGTTATAATTGGAAAAACATTTCAGAGTTTTCATTGGTTGCTATAAATATTGACCACACAGATTGTTAGGACTTTAAAATGTGTCATAAAAACAAATATTAAGTCGTGGTGAAGGATGAAGTTTGAAGAGTAAAAAATAAAAAATGAATCATAGGTTTTCAATTTTAATTACCGTAAAATAATTTATGGAGCTATGGTGATTTTCTAGACTTTCTTAATTAAAAAAGACAAAAAAAAACCCAGAGTACATGCTTCAATTGTTTTCTAAAAATGAATGCCACTTTTGCTTAAAGGATATATAAATTATGCATCTCAAATTACTATAGCTGTGGGAAATCGTAAGCATTTTTAGAAAAAGAATAATCTTTTAAATTTTTGACTCCGACATAATTATATTTTAATCAATGTTTCTGATGTTTTTGTATTTGCTGCCTTAGCAGGGAATACAGTGTAACTGCTTCATGAAAATGCAGCCAACATAACAAAATTCTACTTTTCCAAGAATCACAAAAAGTAGTTCTATCAATTTCCATGATATTACGTGAAACAGAGTTCCACAGTTTAATTCCCATAGAAAAAATTACCAAATGTTAGCATAAGTATGAATTGCCTTTGTAAATTGGATGTCAGTTGATTACATAAAATACAACACTTAATACACATCAAATTAAAAAATAATTCACCTTCTTGAAATCATACAAATACATCATCCAGGTAAACATGGTATTTGTGATGTAACCAGTGACCACATCACTGGCCGCACTCCTCACATTGGTTACGTTTCACTGTGTTACTATGATCTGACTTTTAACCCTCTACTTATGTCCACAACATTGAAGGTGGAGTTGTGTATCTTCAATATGGTTATCTTACACGAAATAATTAATAGCAGCTTATCGACTTTGGTTCTATTTTACTTAAAATGTGACTACAATTACAAAGCAGTCAATACCACAGTGCTTTCAGCGCTTTGATTTAAACATCCACTTTTTGACTGTTGCAGGCATATGAACATGAACGAACTAGTACATGTAACCTAAAAGGCATTGAGGAGGCTATATATATATCAACCCAACAGTGCATCTTCCTGCAGTGTGTTAATTATTCATAATTGATTGCTTAATTAGCATGTCTGAACAATATCAAGGTGTTTCATGTGATGGGTTGGGATATCCTTTAAGGCAGGTTTTACAGTTGGTATAATGTTTTGCGGCTGTGTTTTTTTTCTTTTTCTTTTTTTAAGAGTTATGAAGTGTGAATCAATGAGTCAGTCTGAAAAGGCTTAACCCTTTTTTGTGGAAAGTAGGGTTAGTTGTAGTTTAAGTTGGTGTTATAAAATTAAACAACTCAGACTTGCCTTATATGGTTTATGATGGATATTGTTCTAATTTTCAGAATAAAGAATGTTTTTTAATGTTATTATAAATTAAACATTTGAGAATGCCTTCCCAAAATAAATAATTGTTTGTAAAAAGAATCATGTAAATAAATGAAGCTGCACTGTTAATGTCAAATATTTTGTATTTTTGTTCTATGTAAACCAGTATGTAAATTATTTTCATTCATACTTGCGGATTCATTTAGCTTAACTTTAATTACAGAGAAAAGCTTCTCTATATTGCTCTCAGCTATATTCAACATAATTTCATTTTCTTGATCCACAATTTTTTACCCTTGGTATAGATAATATATGCATAATTGCTGTATAAACTTACACTTGAGTTTAAAAAAAGGCTGGTTATAACAATTACATAGTTGCTAGACGGTACAATTCATTAAATGTTTCACTTAAAAAACCCACTATTTCCACATCTATAAGTAAGTATGATGGATATTTTCAGCTAAAAATAGAGCTGATTACATGTACCTGGATGTTCATGTACATTGATCTCAAAAATACGTAATCACATGGTTTTCTTTGTTTAAAAATAGCTAACTGTGCAGCTAGACTTGGATAGGAAATACATTTCTGTAATGACAACTAGGGTTACTTTCCACATGGATGTAGGGCACCAATGAACAGAATTTTGCAGGATCTTTTTCAATAACAATGGTTGCTTGAGAGAGAAAAAAAATAGTCCAAATGATCAGATACCACCTATAAGAGGGTGTACTAAAAAAGCAAGTGTTATCCTCAAAAAATGGACAAGAAACACCATCATTAGACAACTTGCTCCTAGTTACTTAGCTCTAAATCTGCTAAGCGCTGGGAGGAAGTCTGATTTGGATCTACACGTTCGGAGCAATATGACTTCTTCCTATGTTTGCATGAAGTCCAAAACTTAAAAATAATTAATAGGTCGTGTGTATCTAGCATGCTAAGAATTTTTTTTCTGGAATATTTAGTTGAAAACTATTTATTTATTGTTGAATGGGAAACAAGTTCTTTCAACTGCACCAGACCTGGTAGTGCAATCGGTAGATCATCGGCTCTAGCTGCAGGAGGCCATGGTTTCGATCATGGGCCGCGACAAACTAAAGTCCTAAAAATGGTAGTGGTATAGCTCCATTGCTAGCACTCAAGCAAATATACGGGTAGTTTCACTATGGTTGGTCAAGTGTCAGGATAATGTGACTGGGTGGTGTTCACAGCGTGCTATACACATTGAAGACAGCATTGTATCTGCTTCAAGTGGACACCGTCTCCAGATAAGTGAAATACTGTTGGTGGGACGATAAACCCAATAAACAAACACCAATCAACTGCCCTGGGTAGAACCAATAATCAGGTACTGAGTACCTGGAGCAGTGTGCAGTAAATAGTGATCCTCAAGGACTAACAACACGTGGTCAGTTTCGGAGTTTGAACCTGAGACCTGCTGATCCAAAGTCTTCAATATTTGTGTATTTATGTCTACTGCAGGCCTTTAATAACCTTTATTTTACATTTTGTATATGCCCCATACTGATTCTTTGTCCTGTTGTTTACATGCACAAACACATACCTATATATATATTGATGGATTATTAGTAGCAAATGGTGCAGATCCTCTGATAGCTCTCCTTGGCTGATCTAGATCTAAACAATTTTCCTTTACCCTGATGACATCATTCTTATCAGGCCCAGAGTTAAGCTTATTGCACTCAATGTTGCCTAGCTGCATACAGAGATGATGAAGATTTCATTTCAATTATGGGCTTGATTATTATGTTTGTAACAGACTTGTGCTTGCATGAACTTGATTTTACCCACTTCAAGGTTTTAAGCACTTAAAATTTTCCCCATTTTTTCCCCCCCTCCCATTTTCCATGTGCCCTTGTTCGCTATTTTCTTTGGGAGATTATTTTCCTGTTGTTTTTCTCCAAGCTTTTGCACTTAAGTTCAAATAATCAACTGCATCCTGTGCCTTATGCCATGCAGATTATCATCAGCTCCCTAGATGACCTGGTTTGTTTGACTTTAATTATGCCCGGTACTCTTTGGTTCATTGACCGAGCCTTAAGATATTTTCAAGATATCAGGACAAACTGTTTACCAGAAAAAAATGTAGATTGTCGTTTAATTTTTAGAATGATTTAAGCTTGCTTTAATCTGCTTAGCACACACTGATCAGCCAAGGTTGTTCTAGATCTGCCTCCTTCTAATGCCTGGTTTCTAGAAATGCATGTTATTGGTTGATCGATAGGGTCAGTTTGATCTTGCCTCATAACAGGTCATGGGTCAATTCCGAAATCTGTCAAATTCATTGATTTTGATAATATCTAATTACTTGCAGTTTTGTCCATGATGCAACTCGTATTGTGGGGTCTAATGTATAACATATTAGAAGGAGCGTAGTATGCTTACAGGTCATGACATGAACTTCGCAATTATTGTTTCTCAATCCTGATGAAGTTTTCCCACAACTGTTGTTATAATCTACAGAAAATCAAAGTCTGGATCTTCACTCTTTTCTTTTTGTCAAATTTAAAAAAAAACTGTTTTCAACATATTTTGTAAGCATTAATACTTTCAAATCATGTGAAACGACAGCTCTAGACCATTTTTTTATTTGTCAGAGTTGCCAAACATAAACACATGGCCATGTTCACAAGAATTGCACTCTTTGGTTGGGTCCCAGAGAATAGATCATTCACATTATTTTTAAAGCAATTTAGCAGAAAATAATTTATGTTTAGGCATTTTAATGTAATGCACCCTGTTGTTTTGAATGTTTTTTGAAAAATGGTACATGATATTAAATCTGTTATTTGAAATCTGAGCATAAAATACACCATGAGCTGTATTGTTCTTTTTGCTTTGTAGGTTTTCACTCAAGTGGGACAGTTAGCTTATTAATTATTTTAAGTTAAATATTCCACTTAAGTGGGACAGTTAACTGTTTTTATTTTAAGTTCCGGATTCCACATAAGTGGGACAGTTAGCTTATTGTTATTTTAAGCTCCAGATTCCACTTAAGAGGAACAGTTTGTTATTTTATCTTCTAGTGTCCACTTAAGTGGGACAGTAAGCTTAATTGTTATTTTAAGTTGCAAGTTTTATCTTAAGCTGGACCATTTGCATATATTTTTATATATTCAATTTTTTACTTAAGTTGGTCTGTTAACTTAATTGTTTATTATATTTTCAGGTTTCCACTTAAGTGGGACAATTACAGAACCTGCTAGTCCACTTTTCTCCCAACCAGAACGCTCCTTCCAAGTCTCCATCAGCTTTGATAGGTAGGTCCCTGATTTTTTATTATTTCTTTTTACACTTTTATATCTAAATCACTGGCTGCAATAGCTCATGTGGTAGAGCGTCGGCTTGAAGATCGGGAGGTCGTGGATTCAAACCCCGGCCGAGTCAAACCAAAGACTTTAAAGTTGGTAGTAGTGGCTTCCCTCCTTACACTTGGGGCTAAGGGGACAGCATTATGCCTGACTGGTCAGTGTCAGTATGATGGATCAGCCAGGTCCAGTTCCTGGGCACCTCGTAAGTGCCCCTGTGCTATAATGATAGAAGTGTTGCTACACAGTATCAGCAAAAATGCAGGCAAATCCCATCCCATATACTAAATAATATTTCTGGTGGTAGAGTCACCGATTTGTTACTCTGCTGATTGCTTAGCCTCTCACTGCGTTGGTTTGAGTCCCGTTTGGGGCAAAGGATTTAATGTGGGAATGCCTTCCAGCTGACTTGTATATTTGTGGGTCTTTTATTAACATCAATGCTGTAGCCATTAAGCCATTTCTGGCATAGATAGAGTAAATAAGACTTAGGATGCTGTCTTGAACTAGCAGGTGACAAGCAAGCCACTCATAATTTCATGACCCATATTTTTCTTGCTTATATTTAAAAAAGAAAAAGTTCAAAATAACAGCTACCAGTACAATGTTTTCTTCTATTAGAAGAATGTTAGATTAACAATTTGTAAGTTCAACAAAATTTAAAAGTTTGTATGAAAAAAATATACTCACATTATGTATGAAAAAATAAGACGTGAGACAAAATACAACAATGAAGTATGTTTCTCATCTTTGATAGCAATTGTGATGGTAGCAATTTTTTATAAACAATTGATGCTTGAAATCATCACCTTCTCATCACTTCTTCTTAAGCAATTATAACAATTGGATTAAATAAACAGTTCTAAGAAACTTCCATTTTTTAAATTTAATAAAAAATTATAACAAGTGGATTAAATAAACAATTCTAAGAAACAACCATTTTGTTTGTTTTTTTTAATTGAAGTAGAATTGCCTATTTACTTCTGAAGTCAATTGAATTTGTATCCATACAAGATGCAATAATATTTTAATTTGCATGTTCTTGTCAGATAATATTTGCATGTAATGTTATATTAAACTAATTTGCATTAATATATTTTATGGTCAATATCTCCATGTATTTGCTTTTATAGCAGTTTTTGTTGTCTTTCTAAATTGTCAAAATTGTGTTTAACTTAATTGATATCCTTTTTATTTTGACATGTTATCATAATTGGTTTAATATTTTGATATTAAACTGTGTTAATGAAATTTTATTCAAATGATATACTGGTATATTCTCTTATTTCAGATGCAAAATTACCTCAGTTAAATGTGGTTGTGGAAACAGAGATATATTTTGGTGTCAACATGTAGTGGCCTTGTCATTGTATCGAATACGCAAGGCCAATTTAGTCGAGTTACGGGTCCCTATTTCTGGTAAGTCCAAAACATTGAACAAGTTTCATTATTTAACTTGTCCATTAGACCTGGAAGTACCGTCGGTAGAATGTCAGCTACAGGTATATGTAAAATATTTACATTCGATATTTGCTGGCACGTTTCTGTTTTATTTTAAGTCATAATGCAAACTTTTTTTTACATTGTATGCGAACAGAGATTATGAAACAAAACTTAGTAAATTTTGATTAGGTGAGTAAAACTAATCTGTTTGCCCCTAGTAGCCAAAACAGTTACCATGGGTTTTGCACTTCATGATATTCTTTTAAAAAATGTATTAAAATATTTTTTTCATTTACCCACCTATTTTTTTAATACTGGTATTTTAGTATCATATCACAATGTTTAATGATTCTGCATCTTGTGTGTTTAAGACAAAAAACCAGCAGAATTATCCCAGAAGCACGTGCAATGTTCCCTGCAAACCAATTGAAAGAAATAGCAGACATAAAGAAACCAGTGTATGCATAAATTGTAGTCGAAACATTCCAATTGAAAGCAAAAATGTAAAGCATTCAATTAAGTGGCCATTTGGTTAAGGCTGTTGTATGATAATTGTTTTCTCTGGTATTCTTTGTCCCCTTCTCCCATACCATTAGTTCTGATTAAATGACATGGTCTTTCTGAATGAGCGAAACAATCCACTCATGATTCAGGTCTTTAATATTCTGCTTCATAGTGATTTCTATTTTCATATACGTCGGTAAACACTATCAATTATCGACCAACAATGTGTTTTAATGTGTTTAAATGGGTTTAAGTGGTCAAAATTGGCTCTAATTAGAGTGTTCACCATGACAATTTTTGATATATGTGCTGTGTACGGTTACAGTGCTTCAGTTTCTACATGATGTTCAGGATGGTTGGTTGGTTATATGGCTGAACAGTTCATTGCTGACTTGAAACTTCTCAGTGCGCCCCTAACGCTCAGGGCTAAGGGGACAGCATTACGCCTGACTCGTCGGTGTCAGTATATGGACCGGCCGGGTTCAGTCCCTGGGCACCTCATAAGTGCCCCTGTGCTATAATGATAGAAATGTCGCTGCGCAGTATCGGCAAAAATGCCGGCTAATCCCTAATCCCTCTCAGTGCGCCCATGGCCTTCACAGTTTAAGTCACAGTTTTAAACTACTCGAACCCTCACTCCTTGGGTTTGAGTTCTGGTCAAGGCGATAACATGCATGTGGGGAGGTTTTACAGCTAAAATGGGATGCATCGGTTGTTCTATCCAGACATAAGTCAGGGGTCTTCCTTTACCAATAATTAGCTGGATATCTCCAATGTGATCAGATTTGTATTAGTGCGTTATAACAAAAGAAAATAAGAAAGATCGTTAAAAAAAAGATGTGTGGGGTTAGTGAGGCATTAACTTACACACTTTTATTGTGTTGAGGCATCAACTTGCTCACTTTTATTGTGTTGAGGCATTAACTTACACACTTTTATTGTGTTTGTTTTTGTGGCGTTGGTGAGGCATTAACTTACACACTTTTATTGTGTTTGTTTTTGTGGCGTTGGTGAGGCATTAACTTACACACTTTTATTGTGGTTGTTTTTGTATAGAAAATAAATGTTAAAGAACAAAGACACCAACATAACTTTTTACACTCGCTCCATCTGCACCTCATAATTCTGAAGTTCCTTGCATAATTTACACCAAAACATTTACAAAGTAGTTAGACAGTGTGGGTGTGAATGATGTGCTTAGTGGCATATGACAGAATGTAAGTATAATTGAATGTAGGATCAAATGACATTTTATGCACTATACACACACATTCTTTCAGAGAATTGATTTAAAATTGTTTATGACTACTAACTGCATCCCGCGTTTAATATAAACAATACTGTATAAATTATGGTGTTGTCTGGAATTTCTACCAATGCGAGACGCTCTGATCTGATATTCATTTGGGTTGACCTTGCGTAAGCATTTGTTAAGTAGGTCAAAAGTGAGGTAAGACAGCTACATCAAAAAAAAAAAGTCTGCGTCCAGTCTTTTATGTGGGGAGGTCTTGTAGCTGATGCCAAAGCGTGAGTGGTTCTACTAAGTCATTCGTATGGGATCGTCTACAACTAATCATGTTTGGATGTCGCAGATATCCCTATAATTTTGCCTGTGCAAGTATTTAAAACTAAGGATAACCAAACAATATACATTCTTCATTTGTTGGATGGGGATAATTGACAGTGGGAATATTTTATTCACAAATATTTAATATTTTAAATAATCAATATGTTAAGGCATACACCTGCTATGCTAGTACAAGCTATACTTGGGTTTCTTTACTCTCTCTTTGATCTGTTTTTTTTCTTATATTTTAAGGACCTTTTCGTCCAGGTTTTTAAACAGACTCTGAAAAGAAAAACATGAAACTGTTATAAATGGTTAAAAAAAAAAAAAAAAAAAGAAGAAATAATTGTGAAAATATTTTTTATATATATTTTTTCTTCATTTCAGAAACCTTGTTACAGATGACAAGAGTACAGTTACAGAAATTTGCTCAATATTTAATATCAGAACACCACACAGATGTATTACCAACAGCACAGAATATTGCGGATGAGATTCTTCAAGCAAAGTCACAAATCAATCTTTTACCAGGTAAAGTTTCCATTGTTTACAAACATTTTCTCTAAATTAAAAAGGGGCCATTTCCCCCCCCCCCCCCTTTTTTTTAGAGGGTAAGTTTTAAAATCAAGTGTTTTATCTAATTGTTCTCTTTTTCATTTGTCAAAGGAAAGTTTTAAAATTATTTTTTACCAGTTAACTACTGTTCCCATTTTTATTCCAAAATGAAGGGAGATGGGAGGAAGTTTGATGTCTAGCATTACGCCTGACTCGTCGGTGTCCGTATAATGGACTGGCCTGGTTCACTTCCTAGGCATCTCATAAGTGTCCCTGTGCTATAATGATAGAAATGTCGCTGCACAGTATCGACAAAAATGCCGGCAAATCCCAATCCCATATCTTCAGCTACAATCCAAGCTATGATTTATTACAAAATGTTCTGAGAAAATATGCTGGTTAAATAGTATATTTCTGCTATATTAACTTTTGTCTCAATATATCACTTTGAAGCATCAACATTATTATCAATTCATTCCGCAGAAGTTAAAAAATCTGCAAGACATCACCACCAACATTTGCAGCAAAAAAACGAACAAACCCTTTTAGGCTTATATTTAAAATATGTAATCACAGCTAAAGAAACACACAAAAACTGACTGTTAGTTGTTATATCTATGGACATCCCGCAATAACCTACAAGGTGTGGTAGGAATGATGACCTAATGCAGCACGTGAGCATGGTAAAGTGTATAAATTGCTATGAGCATTATGGGCATGCAAGCACTCGAGTAAGCTGGATTAGTTTGATCATTCACGGTCCCTTGTGGCAGGTCATTATCCATTCATCACAGTGATTCTGTCAATGAAAATGTACCAACTGGTCTGAAGGCTAGGTTTGTTTGTGTGCACTCTGAGAATCCCACTGGCAGTGAAACAAGTTGTAAATCTTTTAGTCTCCAACATTTTGTCAATAACCGATTGTGAAGTCTTACTTGCTTTTAGTTAACCGTGAAGATTACTTTTTTTATATTTTTAGGAAACTCATTTACAAAAGTGCACATCGTAATTAACCATCTCCAAGTATTATTTCTGCTTTAACTCACACTTTAGTCAAAATAGAAACTATTAAGAACACTACCTCAATTGCTAGACAGCATAAGCCATGAAAAAGTGCTCATTCTTTCCAAATCTATAAAATTAAGCATGATAGGGATTTTTTTGCTTAAAATAGATTTTAGAGCGGATTACCCAGATGATTATAAAAGAAATCTCATAAGTAAATGGTCACGCTCATTTTCTTAAGTTAAATAAAAAAGAAGATTTACTGTGCAGCATGGTTCACAAAGGCAGTACAGTTTTGTAATGATCCAGAGTGGGGTGTTATGCTTCTCTTTTTCACGTAGATGTAGGACATCAGTACAACAGCATTTTGCAAAATCTTTTCAGGTTACAATATTTTATTTAGTTGGTTTACGGAAAAAAGAAATGGTTCAAGCTGTCAGATACCATATTTGAAGGTGTCAGCTTGGTCTTCTTACTGTATAGCCAGCCAAACTGCTAAACTACTCAAAAAAGAGCACACAAAGAATACTTTAGTTTATTTCTTCAACACTTGATCTTTGTTACTTGTTGCATTTTTAATTAGCCTAGGGCACCTGTTAATCATACAGCCTAGCAGTGACAAATGATTGCTTTACTTTTGCGAAACTGATACAGCCCTTGTTATAAGGATCATCAAATATCAAGGCTATGAAAAGAATCTACATGTGCTTGTACACTGACAGTCTGAACAGTCTGTTCCGGCAGTCCAAGGGATTTGGTTGAGATGTGTCAATTACTTTCTACACACCCATAATGACACTGATTACTGGCCCTTTCTTGATGACCCTCCTTTGATGAATAGAAAGTGAAATTATGAATGGGAAATACAGAGAGAGAGAGAGAGGGTGAGCCAAAGAGAGAGATCAAGAAAGAGAGGCAAAAAGCAATCTTGGGGAAATTGTGTGAGAACTA
The DNA here is from genome assembly GCA_007844125.1 of Sinonovacula constricta. NCBI lineage: Eukaryota > Metazoa > Mollusca > Bivalvia > Cardiida > Solecurtidae > Sinonovacula > Sinonovacula constricta. The sequence continues at coordinate 8,240,687 of CM017562.1, read as the reverse complement.
AAGAAGTGTAGAAAATTATGGATTAAATCTCCTGAAGCATTGGGTTACTTTTTTACATTAAGAGAAAGTGAAAGAGTAAAAAGAGGCACACTAACATTGTAAATTAGAGAAAACTAATGGATACAATGTCATAATAACTTACTGAATTTACAAAAGCAATAAGTATGCTTTATAAGGAGAGGGAAAAACTGTTTTATAAGGAGAGGGAATGAATGTTTTATAAGGAGAGAGAAAGAAAATAAGAAAGAAGAGAAAGGGAAAATGAGTATCACTTGAAATCTTATGGAATGATACATAATTACCAACTTAAGCAATGGGTTACCCTTCACAATAGCATGTCCAGCCTTACAGAAAACTGCCTTGATAAAGAAGAAATGGATCAGCTGTGCTGAGTCACAGGGGTATTATTTCCTTATTGTGAATACAGCTTGATAGTAAATGGTATCAATAGACACTTGGTAGAAAAGGTCCTGCCATCGTGATTGTGTTATAAAGGATCATATTATGCTTGATCTCTCCCGATGACATTTATCTTCCGGTGTCTCTGTCCCTGTCTATTCCCCTAGCCTGCTACAGTTGTAAATAACGTTAAATGTACTAAAACCCTTACCTTATCTTACCCCGATCATGCAACATTTGTTAATAATGTGACAGTTAATCAAACATATTTCTTTCACCTGATATTGCAACATTAGTTAATAACTTAAAAATTAATAGAACACTTTTCTTACCCCTGGTCATGCAATATTTTTGTGTAAAATTTAATTCAACAACAACCTTGTTGTACCCCTGATAGTAAAACAGTTGGTAATAATGCAAAAAGTTACTTAAGCACTTTTAATGTCCCTGATTATGCAACAAAGAAGGTTATACAACCCCTTTCATACCTATGATCATATTTATGGTAAAAATATAGCTTTGACCCTCATCTTCCCCAGATCATGTTACATGTTCAAAACAAAAGTTTCTAAAACTCATGCCTGTTCTTTTACCCTGATCAAATTTGTTCATAATTTACAAATGAAAAAAAAAATCAGTATATGTTGCAGGTTAGGAATGAATTTTTTGCCAGCATCTACATGCAGTGGATACTTGATTCAAAGTGGTATCGAAGCCCCAGATAAGAGCAATAAATCTGATTTTGTGTAGCCATATATCCCATAATTTTCAGTTAAATCATAAATTGTGGGTACTCATTAAAATTATTATATCGAGACGATTAAAATGAGTACCATGGTTATAGGGTTAGGGGGAGAAATAAAGGAGTTAGCAAGACTTGTACTTCATTTACCTGTGGCTCTGTGGTGTTACTACAGACTTGGTAGCAAAAACGTGCAGATTCTGATCAGACACTGAACATGGCTCCATGCAGAAGCTTGCTGATGGACTTGGTCGATTCATGCTGAGCCAGATGAAGAGTTAGGTTTGCATTGAACCCAGCCAATAAGTAGACAGTTTCCCATTGTATGTTTACAGTGAGTGTGTTGTATCATATCTGGAAAATAGATCTTAGCATGTTGCTTTTTTCGAGGCTTACGTATATTGAACTTTGTAACTTATATACATGTGAATAATTTTGGTATGACTCAACTCGTAGGCCAAGAACTTTATGTAAATAATACTCAAGGTGTTGTCTGATTGTAATTTTGTAAATGATGTGATTTTTGATAAAAGCCTTGTTGAATGAAGAGAATTGTGAGGTGTTATTTTTGTATGGTAATAAAAATACATTTTTAGAATGATTGACCTTTTTTTTTTCATAAGTTGATTTGTTTACAGAGTTGTAAAGGTACATTTGAAGAATGATTTGTATTAGTTCCCATGACTGATTAGCTACTAAACCTGGTAGTGCAATCAATAGTTGCTTTTTGGCAGCTCCAGAAACAGGAGGCCCTAGTTCGATCCCAGGCCATGACAAAAGTCATTTAAAATGGTAGTGGTGAAGCTCACCTGCTAACACTCAAGCAAAGAGAAGGATAGTTTCATAACTGGTCAGCCCCATATCAGGATATAGTGACTGGATATTGAATCCTGCCAGGTGTTTATGGCAGGCTATGCACTGTGAAGGCACCACTCTTTATACTTAGGTAGACACTATCGGACAAAAAAACTGTTTGTGGAACAATAAACCCAATACAAAATACAAATTGATTAGTTCATTAAGCAGTGATAGTAAAGTTGTATAATGGTTATTTTTTCCATAGACAGATTTGTTCATAAAATTGTAAAAGGTATATTTGTAGAATGCTTGTAATTATTTCCATTGTCTGATTTGTTCACATATAGGTTTTATGCACAGAATGTGTATAATTTAACATTTATCATGTATAGGAAATAAATTGTCCACTTTATAACTGGATATTAAAGCCCTTTTTGCCTTCTTAAGAAAAGGTTGTTTCTGTAAAACTTGAATATCAGGGAGTAAGTGAAAAGTATTTTTACCCATGTAGAAATTACTAGCCATTCTTAAGCAGAATTCCTATATATGGCAAAAACATTGCTTACTGGATAGAGCTATCATTACATCCCTGGCCACTTTCATTATGATCATAAAAAGTTGCCACTTCATATCATGAAAGTTGTTACATGAAGTCATTAGATGTTAATTAAATGTTTTGCTTCCATTTAAGCTCCCATTCAAAGTTTATAGCATGGAAAAGAATGTAATACTTGCATTGACCAGCAGTTTAAATCATGATATAATGATGTAAATGCACACTGTTATCAAATGGTTGCCAACTTTTACAATATTGATCTATGCATTGTTTTGCCTTGTAAACATTTTGTACACACAGAGTGGTCTTTGATAATTTGCTGCATGCTCTAAGTGAGGCAAAGAATGCAAAATGAGCTCTCTTGTTAGCATGATTGCACATTACATCAAGTGCATCTCTAAGCATCATTACTCTCTAGTTATGGAGATGCAAAACAACTGCTTTTACCAAGAAGCACTAGACGACCTTGAGTCTGCACTTAACCTTTAACCTTGTGACCCCCCCTAGGCATCTGACTTGTCATTGAGGGTTGTTTCAGTGCAGCTACATGAGTTGTGTCACCTTTTGATTGTTTTGTGTGTGTGTGTGGTTGTTTTCTTGGTTTGGTGCTGATTTTTGTGTCTTGCTAGAAGCTGTCTGGACAGCAAGTGCTAAGGTTTTGTCACCTTTAAACTTGGTTTCTAGTTTTAGGTTCGGTAATAAAATTCAACTTTGCTTGGTTTTGTCTGGACAGGAAACCATGCATTTTATGTCACCTTTTATTTTTTGTTTGTTCTAGTTTGCTTACTTGCTCTTGTGCTTATCCTTTGTGGATAATTTAAGGAACCTTCAAACATTTTCCATGCATTATGTTTTTGAAGTTTGATAGCAATGGGTTTTATGTTGTAAAGGCAAGGTATACAATTAGGTAGGCAAGGATTATGTGTCATTTGCATTTAACTTAAAGTGCATGTCTCATTTTAGTTTGAGTTAATGAATATAATAGCATATAATTATAAGGTTTAAAATTTGGTATTTATTTTGTATGTGGCACAGAAAGCAATTGTTAATTATGTTGCACTTTCTATCTTGTAGAAGTGCCCCCTTAGAATAAGTTTCCATTCAAATTGAGAAATGATTTGTAAGTAAGGTTTTGCATTTTGACCTGTATTCATACTAAATGGAAATCAACAAAAAATAAGTTAGGGTTTCTCTTACACTTACGTTTCGACGCCTTTAAGCTTTATATATATTTTCTTGCGAACTGAACAGTGTTGAATTCGCAACTAACTGTCATAAACCCCCCCTTGGTAAAAATTAACATATTTTCAAATTGACACAGGATTTTTAGTACAGTTTTGCATTTAGACATATTATGAGGCGATGAATAAGAACTGTGTTATATTTTTGGTTTCTGATACACTTTTTAATGACATAATTAGACCTCCCCTACCCCCACCCTTGGAATTATTTTTGCTGATAATAAAAAAAATCGTGACATTTTTGCTCCCAACTCCAAAGTGTCATGACAATTGAATTACAAGAACAGTTTAAACCATTCATAAGCTTCTGAAGTCATGTGACCTTTTTGAATCTTTATGTGTGCCTCATAAAGTTGTAGGCATGAAAGATTGATAAGAAAGAATGCATCTGAAGGGCCCCAAGTTTTTATGTTGTGTGATGTCAGTTTCTCATAAAAGTTTGGTCGCAATAAACCCTAGCCACATGGCAGGGTCTGCAGAGTGCTCAGAGTGTTCCTGCTTCAACTATTTACATGTTAAGCACAAATTGATCACACTCATGGTTTTCATTACTAATGAAAACACCAGATTTCTTTTTACAAGCAACAGATTATATCCAGACCTTCCATTCCTTGAAAATGTACCCTACCTTAAAGTGGTTTCCAGCAAGAAAAGGTTTAAGTGTGACAAGGAGGCCAACTTCAGTTGGAGTTCTTAAAAATCCACTTATTTAAGCACAGTTTTAACTGATGATAAATCAGCAATCAGATATTATTAAAAATCTTGCCACATAGGCAAATAATGTAGATCCAGATCAGTCAGCTCACAGCTGATCATGATATGCATTATCTGCTGCTAGTCTATAATAACGTGTCAAGGCAGCTTTCTAAGATGACGAGTTAGAATTAGTACTGTTATTATAAAGAATGTAGCATGATCAGGGTTAAAAACCAAAGAGGATGCGGTAGTGAGAAGTGGTGGCAGAATTAATGTACATGTTGATATAAATGTTGATAAACCCCACAACCTAGAAGCAGAGCCTGCCACTTTGAAAACTCCCAAACATTTGTCTTTGTCCTTTATATAGTTTTCTGAATCTATACCAAGATGGTAAACTTTGAATTGTTTGGGTGGTATAAGAATTGAGACCATCTCAGTCAACTTTAACCATATAAGGTGCTTTGAATTTAAAGGTGGTATCCGACAGTTAGGACCAAAAATATTTTCATTAAATATCCTAATAGACCTGAACAGGTCTTGCAAAATGTTGTTTATTGATGTCATCTGTCTGAAAAGTAAACCATAAAGTCATAATCATCATTTCAAACATGTATTTCCTATCTGAGCCATGCTGCACAGTTAGCTATATTTAAACTAAGAAAACAAAGTGACCACTTATGTTTTAGCACAACTGCTATGACGTCAGTGTCTATTTTTAGCAGGAATCCCAGACGTTCTTATTAATAGATTTGAAAAGAATGAATTTAAGTTTTGATTAGCCAGTTTTACTGCCCTAAATTTGAGATACTGTTGAAAATTGTCAAAGCTTAAACTAAAATATAATTTTTCTGCAGAAATTATGTAAAGTACCCTAAACATAGGTCAGATATTGTTATATATATTAGATATAGGCAAACTGTTGGATACCCCCTTGAAGGACGTAGGAGTGACATATAGCAAACTGCAAACTTTTTTTTTATACTGACTTGATGAATTCTACGCTATTGCAATGTTTAAAACTGTGTTCCACTGATCAATCTTCATTGTGTTATTAAGGACATTTTGATGCAAATTCTCCTCTAAATTATTTGCTTGGCAGGTTGCTTTAAAAATGGTAATCAATGAGGGCCCCTATTCAGTACAGGTTCAGGGCCTATCCTGAGGAAATTTGTCTGGAGTTCACTGAAGCCTGGCTACATTTGAAACTCTTTGTGTCACAAACTGCACTTACCCTGCGCCACTAGAGAAGCTTGATTTGAATCCATGTACCATTAATAATGAATTTTAATGCATCCCTGCCTTTTAAATTGTTCACCAATGGGAAAGGATTACTAGGCACTTATTATGATCAGAGGCCCCCGTTTTTAAGGGGTTGTAATGGTATATGTGGTACCTTGGCCTTGCCCCTTTATGCTGTTGACCCCTTGGTGGCTTTTTGGGGCCTAAATTCAGTGTATTCTTGTTTTACTTATGATGTTGTGTTCTCAGAATGATTTCAAATTGAGTAACGTCTCTAAACATTGCTATTATAGTCAACATTCAGCTTCTATTATAATTTTGAACAAGAGACTAATTAATAATTCAAAAATCAGTTTTTTGAGTGATTTTTTATCTTGATTTTTGGGGGATCGAGACGGATGAGGCGCTTTAAGGATCTATAAGCAGTCCTTTATTGGGGACAAACTTATTTTAATAGAAACAGATCGTACCATCTCTTATCATGAATCTATGTGTTCAATGTTCAGATATATTTTAATAATTTGAGTACATTTCTAAGTGACTGAGGCTGTCAATATTGAGTGCAGTAGCAGCTTTTTTCTTTAATAACTATAGTATCATTATAGATTTTTCAAATGTTTGTCCCATGTTATCTTAATCTTTATTGATTTTTTATTGCTCCATAGTAACAAAGTATTATAAATATAAATTATTTTGTTTGTCTTTATTATCTAAATTGTTATTTTTTATTTAGTCTTTTATTGATTAATACCCAACAAAAAAAAACAAATAAGAACAACAAAAAAAACAACTTGGTTAAGGTTTGGTTAATTTTAGTTGATATAGGTATTGTATCAGATATGGCCTTTAAACCTGGTCATTTTGTGCTTAACAGGTCAAGAAAGAAGGATTCTTTGTTCATTGGGATTATCATCCCACAAACATTATTTCTTATATTTGGAGACGGTGTCTCCTTGAAGCTGATATAATGCTGCCTTCACTGTGTACAGCATGCTGTAAACACCTAGCATGATACCACACCCGGTCATATTATCCTGACACCAGGCCATCCAATTGTGGAACTACTCTTATATTTGCTTGAGCTATTTGCAAGGGAGTATACCACTACCATATTTTATGACTTTGTTATGTCCCGGCCCTGGGATCAAACCCGATTGTGCTATCATTTTCGGTTCTGAAGGATTGTTATGTTAGGATACATTTATGTTAAATCGTGTTAGTAATTTAGTCATGAACAAAAAATGGATAATATCTCAATCAAACATAATTTGAAGTACTTTAAAGGTTACTTAAATCTTTAAACAGATGCAGCTTGTGATTTCATCCCAATGGATTTGTTAATGTGTTTCATTATTTTAATTGAACCGTTCGGATGAAACATTCATTAGATAGATGCAAAATCTGTTTGGACTGCTTTGTGGTCAGGCAAGAAATAGCCCTTTTGAGTATGATGGTGTAATAAAATATTAAGATGCAAGTAAAGAGGGGTTGAAATTGTCTGGGGTCGACTCGGAGGAGAACTACAGGGAGGAAATGGCAGGGTAACTCTGGGTGCAGATTCATTGATTGGCTTGCAGTGAAGTGCAAACTGTTTAGCCCTGTACATGCTGTATTTGTAAATAATGAATAGTAGATTCTTGGGTTATTGCTCCACTTACAACTACATGCAGTGCTGAATGTATTTATTATGAAGAACTCTAGCAAATGATGCTGATCCTGATCAGCCAGATTTCAGCACAGGTTGGCTGTTACATGGATCTCCACTATTTGTCTAAGCCTGTTTATTTCCTTTTAAGCAGGTAGAGAGTAAACAGGACATTTGGTGCAAATGTCTGCACAAGTATTGCAAAGTAAATAACAACTTGTCTTATATTTCTGAGACAGCAGAGACTGTAAACAGCTTCGACCTTGTGCAATTAATGCGGGTTTGTTTGGGTTCTATTTGAGAATAATTTTGGTTCGGGTATTGTTTTTTGCAGAGGAAACTGGAGTTTTGTCTGTCCTTTGTTAGCAATGTTTTTATTTGCTTTCTTGAGTTGGACTTAGATTTTTCCTTCTTCTTTGTAAAGTTGTTCAATTAAATTGTAAAGTGTTAAGATAAATTTTATGTTCTAAGGTACATTTATCTTGTTTTTCTATTCTGTTAAGAAATACACTTGTTGATTATATTAAAAGGCTAAAACCAATATTTGACCAGACCTGGTAGCGCAGTTTTTTGTTTTAACCACCAGAAGCAGTGTTTAAATTTTGTTTTTATATCTTCATATTAATTTTTGGGTTGTTTGAAGTCTGGATTTCTGCTAAAGTTTATTGCCAAGTTCTACTGTTAATTGTATTCTCTTTTTTTTAAAAGTCAACCACATTTTTTTAGTGTTTTCATTTTGTAGGAATTGTTTGTTATCAGTTAATACTTGCTGCCTTGGCATTGGTTTACTTTCTAAAAAGAAACATATATCCCCATTCCTTACTGCAAACAGAGCCATGCTGCAAAGATAGCTATATTTTACAAGAAAAAACACATGACAACTCACTTTTGAGATTACGTGATATCATCATCTGGGCAATCCCCTCTGACGTCGGTATCTATTTTAAGCAGAGAATCACTATCATGCTTATTTATATATTTTAAATGATTGAACTTTTAGAGTGTTTTTATCGCCATTTGTACTCTGTAACAATGTAGGCCGTGTTCAAAACCATCTTTACTTTTACTAAAGTATGATGCAGAAATGATGCCCTTATTCCCCAAAGCAGTGGTAAGGTATTGTTACATGACTGTGATATAGGCAAACTGTCTGATACCACCTTTAAGGTACAATGACTGCTCGCCACTAGTCAGCTAGAAAACCACTTCTACCCCTTTGCTAGACCTAGACTCTTATCCACGTAGTCTGAGGCCCAACCACTTCTACCCCTTTGCTAGACCTAGACTCTTATCCGTGTAGTCTGAGGCCCAACCACTTCTACCCCTTTGCTAGACCCAGACTCTTATCCATGTAGTCTGAGGCCCAACCACTTCTGCCCCTTTGCTAGACCTAGACTCTTATCCATGTAGTCTGAGGCCCAACCACTTCTACCCCTTTGCTAGACCCAGACTTTTATCCATGTAGTCTGAGGCCCAGCCATTTCTACCCCTTTGCTAGACCCAGACTCTTATCCACGTAGTCTGAGGCCCAGCAATCTGAGTCACGTTCTTTACCCTTTGACCCTGGACACCCATATCCATCCACATTGACCACATTGAGGTTTTTATGATTTTTTGTTAAGCAAATCTCATACTTTTATATTAAGGCTGTAATGCAGATGTAAAGTTTCTTTGAGTTAAATTTCTCTCTAGAAAAATGTACTCAAGCCTCACATCCAGACAAAAGAAGATCACATGTAAAAGCAAACATTCCTATTTGGATCAACATTCAGTTGACATTCAATGCTGGTAAATGAAGTTTCTCCCTTCCACATTTGAGCTTGTCATTTTTTAACCAACATGTGGAAAATATTTAGCTTATCAAAGCTCTTAAAATGCTGCGTCTTCCATCTTTGTCTCTTCACTGTTTTTTTTTCTTTCTTAACAGTTTATGCAATACTCATTTATCAGCCAGACAAAAACATGTGTAGATAGAGCAATAGGCCTACTTTTTTCATGAACATGACTTTATTCATGCCACCAGAACCCAGATAATTCTGTGCCATTTCCAAGTCTTTGCCTGCTGCGGTACAGATAAATCAAGCTTGAGTAATTGGTATAGATCTAGATCATCCAGCTTCTGCTGGCAGTTTTCTGATTAGGATTTACACTATTTGCTATTAAGTCATTATATGATTGTCTACCTTTGCATGATTTTGTTAATAATTACTAAAATTGTTATCTTTAGTTATTAACAAATATAACATGAAAAGGGTAGACCACATAAGCACCACCTAAACTGTGATTGATGTTACCCAATAAAAGAAATGATAAAAATGTTCTTTGCTCAGTGTTGTTTTTCATATGTATACATGCTCTTGCCCACTTAGAATAAGGAGCTTTTGGTCTTGACACTTCGGTACCATGCTCTTGTAATATATGACCCACCACTGTTTTGATATAAATATCTTGAGGCTGTATAAATACCAGTGTAAAAAGACTTGGGCCAGGGGTGTTACTAAATGGGATGCAAGGAATACCAGTCAGTAGTGCTGGGATGGTTTGGAGGTTTATGAGTATTCCATTTTGTGTGATGTCATATGATGAGAATGGGAAAATAAGAAGCCAGTGTACTAGGGGACGTGTAAGCATAAGGGAGGTTAATGAGAAGAGAAGAACCTAAAAAAGGGGACCAAGTCCCTGTCTACTGAACTAGTAATTAGTCCTCATTTCTTTCAGGCTGTGTTTTCCTTTCTTTCTTTGTCCACTAACAGTGCGAGGTGCCTTAATCTTTTAAACAAAACAGAGCATCACAATGTCACCAACACCCAGTTCTGCCTTCAGTTTCTCCAATTTCTCTGTAAAGGCTGTATTGAATGGTTTTCTTGAGTCATGCTGGCAGGCACACACACAAAAATGAGGGCATTCTTTTAAGATTATATCTGTTTGTGTATTGGGGTCCCTTGTTTCAGATGTAATTAGTAGGACTTGATTTCATGAAGGGGTTGTCTTTGTACAACCTCCCTTTTCATTTCCAGCCTTCAGCAAGGGATAATTGCCATTGTTTATCATGCTGATAACATCGTTTACCAGGGTTTTTAGGTGGGGGGAAACTAGGAAAGTAGTTCTTGCTCCTGTGAGTTAACTTGCAGCTTTTTCAACCATCATTGAGCAAATGTTTTAAGCTAGACTTATTCTTTTATAGTTATTTGCTACGAGAGTTTGCCTTGTGAATATATGTTTTCATGGTTGAAATTTGACAATTAGATATTTAGATTTAGTCCTTTACACTTTTAAGAGTACTAAACTTTTTTTCTGATTGTAATTGTGTGTTTTTTTGCTTCTTTATCACCTTAAAAAAAAGTATAATTCTTGAAATATTCAGCTTGTAATTGTAGATCATCATTTCTTTGTTGGCATATTGTAATCTGTACCTCATGAGGATATAGAATTTTACTTTATTCAATCATATAGAGCTCTGAAGACCAATACATGAATTTTCTTAAGAATATATTGAACCATGATTCATTGGAATAGAATGCATAAACAATTCAATCACCTATGCATTTGAGACCTATGTTTTATTGCCATCACTGTCTCCAGCTAGTACAATATCTGCCCTAGGTACTTTTCCTTTATCTGTTTAATTAGTTATTTGTTGTTGTTTATGACAAATAAGTGCAACGGTAACAAGACATTAAAAGAGATTTGATACAGAAGAATGCTGGTCCAGATCAGTTCACAAGAGCTTGCTGATCTTTATCCATACTTATTGTCAAGACCTGCTTCATTTATACTAAGCCAGGTTAAGATTGGCACTATCACACTTTGTAACCATCGGCAGCATGCTGTATTCATGGTTCACACCTACCAAACAATTGCTCTGTCAGTGTGAGATAACCTCAGGCCCACAACGCCGATTATCTTGATGCCCGAATCAGACAATATAGAGAACAATGTACGTATGTTCAGAGCCCTTTGTTTATGGTATCGAACAATAATCAAAAGTCTGTTGCATCTCTGATGTTTGTTTATTTTATTGTTCCAACATAACCATTGTAGTCATGCAGTGATAGTTTTTATGTCAGCAGGTAGAATTTGTACAAAGGGGTCAGTACATGTGGTTAAATTTTAATTCTTGTATTTATGGCAGTCCATTTTTAATTTAAGCACTTAATGCACTGGGAGTGCATGTGGCTGAGGTGTTCTCTGTCAATCAGTTTCTTTTCCCTTTCGACAAGTAATTTTTGGCTGAACTGCTGTTGTGTGTGTCTGTGATATTGGCTTTCTCCACCAATAAAAGCTTAATAGTGCTATACTCATCATAATTATCATAACTGACAGATAAAAGGCCCTGAATTGACTTTTCTCTGTGACCTTGACCAATCAGAGAGCATGGTTCTTTTGTACCAGACTACCTACTTACATTTGATAACTTTTGACAAATAGAAGTATAGTATGGAGCAGTAGTTTCACTTGATTCCAATTATTATTTATGCTTGAAAATTGTCTTAGTTTTAAGGAAAATTTCATTCAGCTTTTAGGAGAGAAAAAAATGTGGGATTGTTACAGCAGCAAGTGGGGTCCATTAAAGGTGACAAAAATAAATGTGATAAAGTATGGGTAATTAGAAAAAATTGTGTGGCAGTTAAGTGTTAAGTGTATTTTGGAGTTACAAACATTCTGTACCCCCAGTTTAGTGGTACATACTAGGATTTTAGTTTACAGCTATGAGACTCGTATTCAGAATTTCAGCGACCAATGTGCCACTTATGTTAAATTCTTTCAACAATTTCCACATTGGCATAAAATCTATATTTTTTTTTTTGGAACATAGAGATGCCTGTGACAAATCTGCTGATCGCCAACTTTTAACTTTTCACCACCTCACCCTCTGGTTTTGAGGGCAAGGATTTCAATTTGAAGAGGTCTTCCACCTGCGCTGTGTTGGTGGTTCTACCCAGGCATTTATTTGCATCCATCAATAATAGGAGACCAGTGTCATTATGAACAATATTTTATTGGTGCTATGTTAAAATAAAAACAAAATATGTTAAGATTTTTTTTAATACTGCTTTTATAATTATTGTACTAAGAGTATCAGTTTTGAATAACTAGACATTGAGTCTAAAACTGACATCTGGGATTGACAAGGTCATAACATAACGGGTGATGGTGTTTACATCCAGCCATCATTGTTCACATTGTGAGCCGAAGGTAATTGTGACCATTGGACAGGCCATAAACTTCTCCAAGGAATAAAGCTGAAGCTGAGTTTTTATTTCGATGTCATAGTTGTGGTTTTGTTTGGCAGGAGAAAGAGGGTGCTGATGAATGGAGGACTGGTCATTATTCTGGCCGGCATAGATTAGATGTTACAAAATGTTCTTTTGTTGTGGGCAACCCATGAATTGCTGACTACGGTCAATTGTCGATGATGTACAGGAGTGGTAATGGGTAAATTTTGCAATTAGGTGTGAATTTTGTGTTTGAATTAAGACACATTCCTTGAAAATTGAGTGCTTCCTTTCTCCTTCCATTGGTCTTTAGAGAAAACTCTTTGATATATGAGGCATAGCATGTGAAAAGATAAAAAAAATGGGGAGAGAAGAAGCTAAAATTTCTTGTCAGTGAATGATGTTATTTTTCACAATTGATGCTATAGCATTGAACTTTGTTAATTTATCCTGTAGCAGTCTTTCCTGTAGCTTTTAAGTAAGAGTGTACTGTCAGTTATTGGTTGGTACAAGGAGCTTGGTAATTGGGCTTTTTTCCTGTAAGAATTGAAGAAACAAATTATATTTTTTTAAATCTTGCAAAAATGTTAACATATTCAAATCCTCACATTATATTGATTCTATTAGTTGTTTTTTTAAAAAGATGTGCGAAGAAACTATATAACCGTGCTTCTCTATTATGTACTAAAGAAGCTTATTATTGTTATAAAACTCAATTCATATTTTAACAGATCAGAGCAAGTAAATACCATCTTTGTTAAAAAAAAATCCTGATGGCAATGTACTGAAGTGTATGACAGTTTCTTAACAGGTTTATTGAATTAATGTCATCATCATTGTGTCTTGTGGCAAATATTTGCTCATTTTTTATTGTAAAAACTGCCTGAAATATGGAAATTTTTCATGCATTTAGTTAAAATAAGTAAGTGCTAATTTAATAGTTGAGACCTAGTACGCATTGTGGGTTTTTTTTTGTGTTTTTTTTTTCTACATAGATGTTGTAGTTTCTTAACTCTTTGCAGCCTCACAAATCCCTTAACAACTTTTTATTATTCTCATTTTTAACGACTTGCCTAATCTGATATTTGGTCTTCTCTGTGTTGGCTTTTTTTAGAAATAAAATTGATGTCAGTTGCCAGCCCACATAACAAAAGCTTGTAAAAAGTTGTGTTCAAAGTCAGCATTAAAATGTGGGTATATTACATAAAGTTAAGAAATAGTGAATGAATTTTTATGTTAAGAAAAGATGAGGGTTGCAATTAGGCACTTTTCAAAAAAATTTAAGTGTAAAAGACAGTGTCAGCACTGGGGAAATCTTTAAGTGCGTTACTAAACTTCCTGCTTTTCTGCTGTTTTCCTGTTTTCATAGCTTGTTAAGTGTCAATATAGGAAAAATGGAAAAAGATGCTGACAGAAAAGTTTGCTGTAGAAATACGATAATGAAAAAGTTAAAAAAAATTATATTGTGATTTTGAAAATTCATCATAAAAAATTCGAAACATCATGATTTAATTAACAATCACAGTAGAAACACACTTCTTTAATTAAAGCCTGAATTCAGGCATAGAAGTTAAATGATTGAATGAGAATGAACAGCTAGTAAAATGCATGCATGGGTCTATAATTACACTTAATTGCAGGGATCAGTTTCCTTGAACATATGAGTGCAGCTGAGCTCTATTGTTGCCTGTTCTAAAATGGGAAACATCAGGATAAAACCCTCCTTATCACAGATTGAGATTCTCACCATGAGGCACTGGGGTGTCCATGGCATGGTGGTAGAGTCATTGACTTGTACCATGGCATAGTGGTAGAGTCATCGACTTGTAACCATGGCATAGTGGTATAGTCATCAACTTGTAACCATGGCATGGTGGAAGAGTCATTGACTTGTAACCATGGCGAAGTGGTGGAGTCATCAACTTGTAACTATGGCTTAGTGGTAGAGTCATCGGCTTGTAACCATGGCATGGTGTGGAGTCATCAAGTTGTAACCATGGCTTAGTGGTAGAGTCATCGGCTTGTAACCATGGCATGGTGGAAGAGACATCGACTTGTAACCATGGCGTAGTGGTGGAGTCATCAACTTGTAACCATGGTGTAGCGGTAGAGTCATCAACTTGTAACCATGGCGTAGTGGTAGAGTCATCAACTTGTAACCATGGCTTAGTGGTAGAGTCATCAGCTTGTAACCATGGCATGGTGTGGAGTCATCAAGTTGTAACCATGGCATGGTGGTAGAGTCATCAACTTGTAACCATGGCGTAGTGGTAGAGTCATCAACTTGTAACCATGGCTTAGTGGTAGAGTCATCGGCTTGTAACCATGGCATGGTGTGGAGTCATCAAGTTGTAACCATGGCATGGTGGTAGAGTCATTGACTTGTAACCATGGCATAGTGGTGGAGTCATCAACTTGTAACCATGGCGTAGTGGTAGATACATCGATTTGTAACCATGGCTTAGTGGTAGAGTCATCAACTTGTAACCATGGCTTAGTGGTAGAGTCATCAACTTGTAACCATGGCTTAGTGGTGGAGTCGTCAACTTGTAACCATGGCTTAGTGGTAGAGTCATCAACTTGTAACCATGGCTTAGTGGTAGAGTCATCAACTTGTAACCATGGCGTAGTGGTGGAGGAGCCGACTCTTAACCATGGCATAATGGTAGTGTCCCTGACTTGCTTAGCCTCTCAACGGGTGGGTTAAAGTCCTGTTCAGGAAGAAGGACTTGTTGTAAGGAGGTTTCCAACTGACCGATGGCGCACTGGTGGTTCTAGCGAGACATTTGTCTAAGGTCTGCCTCCACTAAAACAGCTGGATGTTGCTATAATGAACAAATGATCATAATTGGGTCGCTGCAATATATTGCAAAAACAAAAAACAAACAAAACTACGAGGCCCTATTTTTAATCTGCTGAGCAACACATGGTCAGACCTCAGAAAAACAAGTGAAGATCCAGATCAGTCTGCTCCAGCTGGGACTGTCTGATCATGATCATAGTTTCTTACTTGAAATTAGTATGAAAACATGTTGTTACTTTTGTCTGTAGTTGGTACCAGAAAAGCATCAACATAGCTTAGATTTTGTGTGAATTATTTACAAATGTTGCAGGGTGTGGTTGAAGAAAGACTCCAGAGGTCCTGTGATAGGGTGGAAGCCGGTGTGTCACACCTAACCCCCATACAGGCCCAGTGTCTCGTGATGGAGTCTTAGTCTCCCTATCAATGCAGGGCTATAAATCAGCTCAAGCCATAAGCCTACTTCCAATTATGTAACCAAAGAGGGGACAGAAATCTTGTTTTAATTGGAGGCAGGCAAGGCTAACGTTATGCTGTGCGAGTCTTGGGTGAAATTAAGCTGTCAATATTCTAGCCGCTGGAATTCAGTTTTTGTTTGGGGCTTTTCTAGATTTTTTATGATATAGAGGCTCAGTTGGGTTTCATTGTATGAATCTGTCAAGAAGCTGATGTTTTCTAATCCAACCTTTCATGGCTTGAATCAACTTAATCTTGCTTCTGAATCTTAGTATTAGTGGTTATTTAATAAAGTTTGTAGGAAATCCTGATGTTATTTCCACACTGTTATGAAATCTTTGTTTTAAGCTTAAATATTGATGACGAGCACTGTAAGTCACTTTAGGTTCATTGTTAGTTTTCATGTTTTTGTTCGCATGTATTTTAACCCTTTACTTGCTGGAAACACCATAAGGGCAGGGATTGTTTTATGTTAATAAGGTGAATGGTGTTTCAAGGAAGTAAACGGTTAATTACTACATTGTTGTTGGGTTTTATCCAAAGCTTAAATTTCTTTTTGCTGTATATATTTACATTACTAACAGGGAATTACCAATCTGACTGACCATTTTTTATCGAAAAAATTTGAAAGCTGACCAACAACAAAAGATTTGTATAATGCTTTGTCTTTGATGGACCATGTAACAATAAAATGTACCATAAAAAATTCTCAACTTTAAAAATTATATGCCCGTATGTCATCATTATTTTGTATACTATACACAGATATGTTTCTTTCTGATATTTCTGTTGATATATGTCAAACTATCAGTTGGCATGTATTCTAAGTTCAGCCAATCATTTCAGAAAGACAAAAAATTCAAGGCTTTACTTGAATTTCAATTTCTGAGTCAGTATAAAAGAATACTGCCTGGCTAAATCTTTATTCTTGCTGTTATGGAATCATACAGCTATATGGTGGGATTTTGTGGTTACAGTTGTTGAGTTGTAGCCCAGTCATGTTACATCCTCTGATTACTGGGAACTGGTAGCTAAGTTTATGCCATCATGGCATGTTTATAACCAGGCTCTATGCTCTGATGGGAACCATCCTGATATATCATTTCCTTTTGTCTGGCTTCCAGCTTTTTCTTCATATCATAATGCTTAATGGCGGATCATTATGCTATGCGGTTTTGTATTTTCTTGCCTCCAGCTACTTTTCAATATTTCACACTGATGGAAACCATTTTGTTTTATTGTTTTATAGTCTGGCATCCAATTTTTGCTTAGTGAAAGACTGGAAACCATCCTGTTATATGATTTCTTATAGTCTGGCTTCCAGCTTTTTTCTTATTTTGTTATGCCTTGATAGAAACCATTTTGTTATATGGTTTGTATTGTCTGGATTTCAGCTAGATTTCAAGATTTTTGGCTATAGTTGAATCCACCCTAATGTATGGTTCCAAATTGAATATTAATACTCAATGTAATTATTGACGCCACTCAAGAGAGTGGTGCCTTTTATGGAATGCATTTATTTGTGGGAACGATAGTGTAGCTGGCAAAAACTTGAAATCACAGGTGTTCTGTGTGACCTTTTTCATAAAAAGTACTGAGTATTCTGTTTTTTAACAATGTAGCTTGCAACAATAATGTGTAGCTTGCAATTATAAAGATGTAGCTGGCATTTATAAGAATTTTCATCCGTTTGACAAAGTATTATTTAACAATAGAACCCAGTATACCGATTTTAGCAATGCAGCTTGTAAGTACAAATACAGCAGCAGAGAACTAGGAAAACAAAGTAGCAAAAATACTCCACTTCCCATCAGAGTTACCGTCCGTTACTGTCAAATGTAAATGTAATAAATCGACAGTGTAAGAGAGTGTTTAGTTCTCAGAATAGTCATCTTGTTTAAAGCGTATGCTCTCGACGGCACCTTAGATGTCTCTCATTCTAGCTTTTCCTTTTATTTGACCTGAATGACCATTTGCCTATATGGCTGAATGAATATGCCTTCCTGTCTTTCTCAATATTATACAATATATGGTGTTGAATTGAGACATAGGAATTTTTTACATAGTGGCTCCCTTTTAGGCTGAAGTGTGTAGTTATTATTATTATTATTTATTTATTTTTTTGTAGAAAAGCACAAACAATAAAAAAGAAATTTCTTTTTGTAGGTTTTGTTGGATTTTCTTTAAAAAAAAAATCTGTTTTAAATCAATAACAAATTTAAGTTGAATATACTGAATACCATGAAATATTTTGTCACTTGTGGAACAGTCATGAATATTGTCATATAAAATAGTTTTACATTACTGCATCTGACATTAAGGAAAATGTCCTTCGTAATATATATTTTTAATTACTATTTATATACCTTAACCAAGTACAGCTTATTGTGATAATTTCAATTATTCAATTAACTGTTCAGGATTTAATAAAGAATTATTATGTTCCTTTATCAGATTAATTCTCTCTTTCTATTTTTATTTTTTAAAACATCTTTTTTATGCTTCTATATAATTTGCACATTTTTCCCATTCTTCCTTAATGCTCACTTATTGTGTTGCAGTGCCTTTGTTCTGCTTGTCTTATACCACAATTTAAAGTGATTGAAAATTCAGATTCTGACCATAAAATAATCATTCTACGCTCCTCTGCACAGGTTTTATCCCATGAAGCCACGTAGAATTCCCAGCATGTATTAAATTATGAGGTAATTTGCATTGTTTACTTGGGGAATCTTTAAGTTATAGGGATATTGATAAACTAAAATGTTCTAGGGAAAAATCAATGGCGAGGGCCAAGATTGTTCATTTTTAGGCACCGACGGCTTAAAAGAGAGACTGCTATTGAAGCGGCAAAACTGTTTTGTTCAAAGATGTCATTTGTCTGTTTGTTTTTTGTTACATCTCACTGATATAATTATGATCCTATTGGCGATGTCCATCTAATTATTAGCAGAGAAAGACCAAAAATAATTGTCTGGGTAGAACCACCAGCATACCACAAGTCATTTGGAAGACCTCCCTTCTTAAAAGTTCTTGCCCAAACCAGGACATGAATCCACAGGGTGATGTGTTATGGAAATACTGGTGACTCTTTATTGCCTGGCTGAGGCCACTCCCAGTTATCTTTGATTATATTTAAGGGATTATTAAGATATTTTTTACCAACTTTTTAAATTTAAAGGCAAGTTTAACTAAAACAACAGAAAAAAGGTCAATCAAAGAGATTGTCCATAAGGAACACACACTTCAGAGAAAGAGATGGAGAAATGTGCACATAGTCTCCTTATACCATCAATCTGTTAAGTAAATAGTTTATATGCTATACACCTTCATGGGAATTGGTAGAGTAGAATGTACTTTTGCACAAAAATATAAAAATATTCGTAAAATTAAACAACATTATTCTCTTAAAATCGCAAAGAGATGAACTATAAAACTTACACTCTCTTTCTTTTTTATGCTCTCAAGTTTTATACAACAAAAAAAAAGGATTAAGGAATGATATGGTTTATATGTCGTCTTGCTTACAAAGACAGAGACAATAACAGAAAAGTCAAGTATTGAACCAGAGGCATGTTACAGACTTATTGTTTGTTAGTCTGTCTCTCCACCATATGTGTCTGTCAGTGAAAAAATAAAACAGAGAGAGAAAACTCAGATGACATGGACAGTTTTGTAAGCTGAAACGTTCAGCTTGTCTCAAAGAGTGATCTTTTTCTGTCAGATTTCCTCTATAAGAAAGGAGGGTTACATGGGAAAGTGGCAGTTTTTCACCAAGACTGGTCCCTATCTCCAATTTCTATTTCCTGTCAAGTTGGAGCCTACATATCAGATGTAAACAGATCACATTTACGTTATTTTGTACAGATGTTTGGGAAACAAATTCTTGGCCTGTGAAACATGGAGAGATCAGGCCCTGGCAAAAATACAGATCAGCCAGCTCCATGCAGGGTCTGTCTGATCAGAAACTGCACTTTTAGCGTGTTAAGTCTCTAGCATTAGACGAAGTTCTGTTTGCATATAGTATAAAGAAAATAAGAAATTGTGATTGTTTTTAACAAAATGAAGCATGATAAGGGTTATTTTGTGCAGATGTGTTTGGGAACTAATGAAGATTTATGTTTGCTGAAGTCTTTAAGTCCTGTTGGCAAAGTTTAGGTTTTCATCCAAAGCTGTTCAGGGAAGTATTACAACATTTACATAGGAGACAAATATGTACGGTATTCAAATAATGTCACTAGGAATAGCTAGGATTCCACAAGGCAATTTAGAATGAGATGATACTGAAAATTTTCCCGATTTGTATTTATTTTTTGCAAACTTCTTTTTTCTTGATTTATTTTATGCATACCTTTTTTTTCTTGATTTATTTTATGCATTACTTTTTTTCCTTGATTATTTTATGCCTGTCCCTTGTCCGTCACCAATTTTTATGCATTTTTTTCTTGATTGATTATATGTGTACTTTTTTTCCTTGATTGATTTTTTATGCATACATTTCTCCCACTGATTTTGATTTTATGTGTTGATCTTTGTATTGATTTTGTATGAATACTTTTTCTTTGTATGCAGATTTTTTCCCCCAATAAAAGATACTGAGCTTTGTAGTTTTTTTTTTGGTCATATAAACAAAGGGTTATTCAGTATTGCTGCTGAGTCTACTTTTTATGTTTTCAATAAGAAGAGTGTTCAAAGAACTTCTATTTGTCAAAACTTTTTGCAATCAGGATAATTATTGACATTTCATCCCCTCACTGGCTTTAAGTAATTGACAATTATGCTGTCTGACTTTATTGTTACGCAAACAAGATCGTCTTTTTTTTAAACTGTAAGCTTTTAATGAAGCCAAATTGTTTTGTACTTCTTTGACTCCTCTATCCTTATTACGTAGGTTTAAGTCCTGCTCAGGGCGAGAACTTTAATGTAAAGTGGTTTTCAAGTTGACCACAGGGCACCTTTGGTCCTACCCAGACATGCCCTTACCTAAGAAAAGTTGTACATCACATTCATAACTATAATTCTCTCCCTGCAGTGTGCTTCAAAAACAGTACACAGTTTCTGCCCTTAATGTCTACTTCTTATACATTATTGTATGCATTTGATCTCACGGCTCCTCGATATCGCACAAATTTTGCTTTTAGCCTGCTGAGCACAACTTGCTCAGGTTTGGGCAGTTTTGTTAAGATTCCAGTCGGCCATCTTTCACAGATCGTGACCTGCACTTTTTGTTGGTCAAGTCTAACAGTATGTGTGGACACCTTGTTGATGCAAGAAAAATAACTGAATTGATAAAAGTTTAAAAATAATTAAGCATTATGGTTACATTACATTATATGTAACTAACAATTTTGTGCTTTGTGTATGTTTCAGGTGCCCCGGATCCGACCGCGGGAGCATCTGTGGACGATGACAACAGTTGGCACCTGGACGAAGACCAGGTCCGGGAACAAGTGCGCTCGTACCTCTCTCAGGGAACCTACCTCAGCTGTGCAAATCACCTCAACTCCATGTTCGCAAAGGTGAGACAAAAGTTTGTGTCTGAGATCCTGTTTTTGTTTCCATGTTTGCTGAGATTAGCTGTAAGTTTTAGTTAGATATATAAAGCAGATGTCAGGTCCTTTTTTTTCCTTCTTCCATTCTTGTGCCAAGAAGAATTTCAGTGCAATTTTAACCTTAAGGTTAAACAGCTTCCTCCTTGCACAAGTTAAAAAAAATACCAAATTCTAAGCATATAGTGTCATTGGACATAAAGTATTAACAGTCGCTGAGTTTTAAGATAAGAAGAAAAAAGTTTTTTTAGCTTTGAGCCACTATTCATCACGTTTACAGTTACATTTGTTGTTATTAATGACTAAAATGAAGATAATTTGTAACTTTAAACGAACAAAATAATGATAATTGAAATTTGCACACACAAAAAATGACCTACAAACGTTGGATGAAACGGAACCTTGACAGGTGACATTTTAAGATTGTCATCTCTGGAAATCCACCAATTGTCTTGTTTGGTTATATGAGGAAAGTTATTCTCGTAAGTCCTCTAAATTCCTCAACCTCAAGGTGTTAATGACTAATGTAAATATGGCATGTCTTTTTTTTTGTAGACTTCTAGGTTGACCAGCATAATAAGGCCATTTTTATGTGCAAATTTTTCTTACTGTCCACAGTCATGAGCTTGTAATTTTTGCTAAGGTGAGCCGTTACGTTCACAGCCTAAGATCTTGCATGTAGATGCAACATATTTCTTCAGCTGTGCCCACCCTTAACCCCATGAATTTTACTATAACGTTGACACATCTATACAATTCCATTGTCTATGCGCTGATAATTTAAAAAAAAAGAAGAAGAAAATAGTTCCAATTCTACTTAAAAGGTCCATGGTTGCTTTATGGTTGGTAAAGGCATGGGGCTTAGGATCAGAGGGTTCAGGGTTCATGCCTTACAACTGACGTTAAATGATAGTCATTGACAAGACTATTTAAGAAAGAAACTTGTCTCTACTACTTTTGGGCGTACTAAAAACAGGACATACTAGGAAGAATAACATAAATTGAGAAATATATTCTGAACTCTACTATAAACAAATTAGTTCATTTTAAGGTCCAACATTAATGTCCTGTCACCCAAATGTCTCCTACTATGTGGCACAGTGGCAAACACAGCTGCAAGTTAGTGTCCCTCTGTGAAATAAAAACGAAATGGGATTTGTTTATAGATGTGAAAATACCTTGTTCTGTAGTGAAACATACCGTCAGGATATGTTTCAGTTGAAATAAAACTTCCCTATAGTGACACAAAACAAGAAAGATTTATCAAGGTGAAAATAGTTTTTTAGGGACTCTTTCCATTACCTGGATATGCCCGGAAGGCAGGTTCTTGTAGAGATTCTGGTTTGTTTGTCTGTTTATTCGGTTTATCATCTCACCAGGAGTATTTTAGTTAACTGGAGACGGTGTCCACTTGAAGCGGATATAGTGCTGCCTTCACTGTGTATAGCATGTTTGTTTATTGTTTTTTTTGTCCCACCAACAGTATTTTAGTTACTGGAGATGGTGTTCACGTGAATTGGATATCGTGCTGCATTCACTGTGTATAGCATGTTTGTTTATTGGGTTTATCATCCCACCAACAGTATTTTAGTTATCTGGAGACGGTGTCCACTTGAAGCAAATATAGCGCTGCCTTAACTGTGTATAGCATGTTTGTTTATTGGGTTTATCGTCCTACTAACAGTATTTTAATTAACTGGAGATGGTGTCCATTTGAAGTGGATATAGTGCTGCCTTCACTGTGTATAGCATGCTTGTTTATTGGGTTTATCGTCCCACCAACAGTATTTTAGTTATCGCAGACAGTGTCCACTTGAAGCAGATATAGTGCTGCCTTCACTGTGTATAGCATGCTGTGAACACCTGGCATGATACCACACTCAGTCACATTATCCGGACTCCAAACCAACCAGTAGTGGAACTACTCTTATATTTGCTTAGCAAGGGAGCTATCCCAGTACCATTTTTTTTTTTCATTTTTGGTATGTTGTGGCCCTGGTCCAAACCGGGGCCTCCCGTACTTGGAGCAGATGCTCTACCGATTGCGCTTCCAGATCCAGTAAATCCTTATTTTTTTATTGTTTGTATTTTATAGAACAGTATGAAAATCACATACTTTCTGTTGTGTTTGATCAACTAACATTATTATTTAGAGGGTCATTGTTGTTAAACACAAAACTTTTGCCTTTTAATGAAACAGTTCAGTATTTTATTTGTGTTACATTGATTTACAAAATAAGTATATTTTGTATTTTGAGGCTGTGTAATAACTAATTTTAACTGTTTCTGAACAACCTGAATGATGGTGTTAATGTTTTCTATTTTGCTAGAAACCATCTTAACATCCCCTAACCAGGACAAGGTTCAGGTTACTGACATTATGTAAACACATGGCTTTGTTAATGTAAATTTCATACATACAGATTGTTCTGATCTCCCAGGATCAGGTTTTTATCCAGCTTAGTTTATTACATAAGATAGCACAGGCTTGTGGAGCTGAAACTTTGATAAAGAAGCCAAAATTGTCCGATGTGTATACAAAGCCCTATTCCCCAACAGAATAAAGGCTGTGCACAGATTTTTCTATCATTATGAAGTTCAATTCGCTTTGAGAAGTCATTGATGGAAGTATTTTGTAATTTGTTTTTAATTGAATGTCTAGTTGAAGGGACTAATTTTTTCACCTGACTTTATAAGAGTGTTTATAGTTCCCATCATCATAAAGCCACCGTGTCAGCAGCTTACACTTGGCCTCCACTTGGGCACACTTTCATCTCTTTTCCCTTTTCATTTTGAAAATTTGCCTTTTTGTGTTTGTTCAAGGCTCTGTCTTTTTCCTGTCATTTCAATGTGCAGTCCATGTTTACATTGGAAGGGCTGTGTCAGTTTGCTTTAGTTCTTTGGGACAGGAAGACTGTATAAGATATTGGCATTTTGATGTGGGGGCCTTCACAATGTTGAGTGGCGACACTGTATTGACTCTGGCACAACGCTGTGTTTGCTGGTGGCTTTTTGCCTTCTGGAACTAAATCTGAGCCGCAACATGGCAACGCAGAGCTGTGCTGGCAAACCAAGCTTTTCATAGAAACATTGTGATTATAGATCAAGCTGTATAGATTTTAGTTGTGATTCTGCTGCCAAAATTCAGGTTTACATTTATAATCCATTTGCATAGTCTGTGTTTATTCTTTATTTATTTTTTTGTTGTGTGCAAAAATACAGCTGGAAGGCTCTAGGTTACTGATAATTTCAGCCTTTTCTGAAAAATATGATGATATAGAAAGTTTCTGGACATATATTTCCACATTGGTCGTATGACCTTCAGGTTTATTTTGAATAAACTGTTCAAACAGTATGTGGTCTGTTTCATTATTTAAAATGCTTGATATTTGAAATGTTACTTTGTGCTTTTGTTGTTACGAATTATATGTTTGTGCAAACACTTAGATGCAGCCTTAGACAAAGCTGTGTTCGATTGTATAAAATTTACACTTGCTCGCAGACAGACAAACAAAAGGTCATGAAATAGCAATGGAAATGCTTTTTTCAAGTATGGCTGGCTGATTGTGTGTGAAGGTGGTATTGTATTATCGTCTGTAGGATGCTGTTCTATGTCTAAACTTTGGCACTTTGTAGAGGAAATAATAAGGAGTTGAGGGGAGTGTGGAGGACACTTGAGCTTGGTGTCTTGTGGTCCCTCAGGCTGTGTACAATCAATAGCTCAAGTGTTCAATGTCTCACACCGATATCGTATCACAGTCTTTGTCTCATTTTTTAGTATGCTTTAAATTGTGCTTGTAATGCACATGAAATTTTAATCTTAGCTTACAAAGTATTACATTTTTGTAAGCCAGTGATTTAGGAAAGAAGACTAGGTGTCGTCCCCCATGTACATCTGCCAAGATGAAGGTCACACTGACTGGGGTTTATGCAGTTGGTCCGTTTTGCCGACTGACCATTCCAAGGCGGTAATTGTGGGATTTGCTCTTTTTGTTAAATGACTCATCTCAGATATGTTCTTACTTTTACATTTGGCTTGCATGTGAATACCTTTGATGTGCCTTTTCAGCATTTGGTATATGTTGTAATGCTCATAGAACTTTGTCATATTCTTATGTTGATTTCTCAGAAACTGACCTGTTGATCTTTAAAAGTGTCACATTTTTATAGATAACCATAGTGTATATTAAATTCTCACTCACTTGTAGATAATCCTAATGAACAGAAGCAGGTGCACTGACCTTGTCTTAGGACAGGTCAAGGTCACACAACTAGTTCAAATAGGATTTAGTTGGGGATATCAATTAGGTTTGCTTTTTCGAAATTTATTTGTTCAAAAGTACCTGCAATACAAATAAAACATTTTCTAAAGGCTTGATAATTATAAAACGTAGCAGCAAATAGAGCTGATCCTGATCATAGCGTTCCTGTTGGAAGTCTGGCAAATTTGGCTCTACTCTATTTCCTTCTGACAGATAAATTAACTGTAAGTGAGTTAAAAATGATGAGTTAAAAAGATAAATGCCTTGTTTATGATTCAGAACCATGTGAGGAGTTTTATCATTATTCAATTAAGACACCATCCGTTTCAAACAACATGTTGATGCTTTTTTCATTGTGTACTGGTTTGCAAACTTTTTTTTTAACAGTCTCTTTGGAGTTTTTCTAGCAAGGCTGTCTCTGTATGTGTAGCACCTTGCTTTAGACTCTAAATCATTGTGTCTTAAGATTTTTTTTAAAATCCAATTTAATTGTCTTTTTTTATGCTTAGCTTATGTTTGTTTTAAATCATACTGATCCGGCACTGGTATTTCTACCCAGACATTTGTCTGGGGTGCCTCTACCAAAATAGGAGAATTTCTCTTAGCCTCTTTCAGGTGGGTTATGTCCACATTTGGGTGAAGGGCTTAATGAAGGAAGGTCTTCCAGCTGACATGTGTGCACCACACTTTCTCAATTTAGAAGTTGCCCTTCATTTGTAGCCAATCAGAAGCTATGAAAATTAAAAGTCCTCAGCGATTTATTTCAATAGAACTCCTTTCTATTTTCTATTTACAATGAACAAAATCAGTCGATCTATCTTACGAAATGGTTTTATTTTTAACTGCGCATGTACAACAAACCACGCATTCTGGCTTGACTCCTCCCCTTGTGACAACAAGTTTAAACACATCAAGACAATTGACAGTTTGATTGACAGTTTTAGGAACATCTTAATAGACTATCCTATACTAAAATTGCTGGTCATCACTGTAAAGACCATAATTGTTCAATCCTTTGTAAAGCAGGTATTATCTAAACGAGAGATGGTGATCTCTTTTCACAACTGTTATCGTTTTTAAATTTTTAATTAAATTGTTCAGGTAATAAAGTACCTTGTGAATGTCAGTAAGATTTCTATACACTGTTTATCTCCTTTTATATCATGAGGATATGTTACTTTGGATACTATCAGGGAATTTGGGGTAAACAAAATTTTGCACTGTTATTGATTTGATGTTTCAGCGTTTGTCCAGACCCTTTCTTTTTATCTGTGCAACATTAATCTTTGCATTGAAAGTCTTGGTGATTCATTGAAAATATTTTAAAGAAGACTTGTTGGCAGAATAAGATCAGCAGCAAACTGCATTAATATAATTTGTATAATTTTGCTTCTCAACAGATGAGAAATGCTATCTAGTAAATTGTTGTTGGGTATGAAATAGCTAGACACTTGTTAGGTATAAAGCAGCCACTTGTTAGGTATAAAGAAGCCACTTGTTAGGTATATAATAGTTAATAGTTAGGTATGAAGTAGTTGCTTGTTAGGTGTGAAATAGTCTATTGTTAGGTGTGAAATAGTCTCTTGTTAGGAGTGAAATAGTCTCTTGGTAGGTATGAAGAAGTCCCTTGGTAGGTATAAAGAAGTTGTTTGTTAGGTATGAAGTAGCCACTTGTTAAGTATGAAATAGTGACTTGTTATAAATGAAGTAGTCACTGGTTAGATATGAAGTAGTCAATGTTATGTATGAAGTAGTCATTTGTTAGGTATGAAGTAGTAATTTACATTGTCCAACTGTGAGATAGTTGTCTAATTTCTGCCAAATCTTTTATTGTGTAAAGGTTGCAGCAATTTGCATGTCAGCAAAATGTTAGTACCTTCGTCAAAAATGACTCATTGTTCTGTCAAATTAAAGAATGGTGCAACAGTGTTGATTACATTGGTGAGTGGGGGGGGGGGGACACAGTTGTGTCAGGGGTGATGTATAATCGAAGCCGGTGTTCTTAGTGCTGTTTGGGCGATGCATGTTTTAACTGTATTTAGAAATATATATAAAAAGTATAATCTCATTAAAATATTGTCATCAGAGCCTATGTCTTTTTTTTTCTACATGGTGGCAGATGTTATTGCATTCTGAAGGGCACCTGACCTCTGATGTGGGGATTGAAAAAACCTTCAACCAGACTATGTATTCAGAAATTATATGAACACTGTGGCTGTGTATTCCCAAAGAATGTATTTACACAATAAATATACACACATGTGGCAACTGAAATGTGTAAACTGACAGATTGTGTACATAATGAAATATGATCCATAATGGCTGGGCATAAATGTTCACATAGGGCTGTGTAAACTGATGGTTATGATCAGTCAATGATTGCTAGAGGCAAAAAATATATCATACATTAATCATGTGGATATTGTAGATCCAGATCAGCCTGTTTCTGCCAGGAGCTGCCTGATCAGGATTTGCCCTATTTGCTGCAAAGGTTTTATGAATGTGTTAAGTTTCATTTGATTACATTTGTTCAATTGGTAGAGCGTCGGCTTCTGGGTCGGGAGGTCATGGGTTCAAACCCTGGCCGGGTCAAACCAAAGACTTTAAAGGTAGTTGTAGTGGTTTCCCTCCTAATGCTCAGGGCTAAGGGGACAGCATTACGCCTGACTCGTCAGTGTCAGTATAATGGACCGGCCGGGTTCAGTCCCTGGGCACCTCATAAGTGCCCCTGTGCCATAATGATAGAAATGTTGCTGCACAGTATCGACAAAAATGCCTTTTTATCAAATCCCATGCCAGAAACAAATGTAGTAGGTCAAAGGTTAATGTTCTTACTCCAGGCATGGCAGTACTACATGGCAGACGTGATCAGGCACGGCACTGTTTGATGCAAAGTCTCTTGCATTATATCTACTTAGTTATTAACTATTTTTATTAGTTGTACACAAAAACTGAAATCTGAACAGCCTATTATGAAAGGGAACAGAATATAGGTTAACTCTCAGCCTGCAAAGCACAAAGCGATCAGGCTTAGGAAAAGCATGTAGATCCAAATCAGACAGTTTACTCTGCAAATCAGGATCTGCAATAATTGCAGCCATCGGTCTCTAGCAACATGAGTTGTTATAATTTCATGTAGTTGTAAGATGGTAACTAACTGCTGTGACGTCATTTTCTGTTTTTAGCAGGTATGTCAATCGTTCCTATTTATAGATTTGAAAAGAATGAACATTTAAGTGTTGATTAACGAGTTTTACTGCCCTGAAAATCAGATACTGTTGAAAATTGTCACAGCTTAGACTAAAGTATGATTATTTTTTTTCGCAAATATCCCCAACAGAGGTGAGATATTGTTACATATATTAGATATAGGCAAACTGTAGGATACCCCCTTCAAGATGCAACAATAGCTGACACTTGCTCTTTTCATAAACTTGTATTTTAGTCTACATGTAAGTAAAGATGATTTTGAATACTACACTTGTTAGATAGTACAAATCAGAAAGCAGATTTCTGTAAATGTTCATTCTATAAATAGTCTGTAAGTATACAGGATAGAGGTTTCGGCTAAAAAATAGTTATCGATGTCGGAGCGGATGACCAGTTTAATGATCTAATGTGATCACAAAAGTCAGTGGGTCACATGACTTTCTTTGTTTTGAACCAGTTAATTGTGTAACGTGGCTCAAAGAGGAAATAAATGTTTGTAATTACGAGTGGGGTGTTATGATTAACTTTTCACATAAATATAGGGCATCAATAAACAGAATTTCAATAATATAAATAATATAAAAAATATCTTTTCAATTAACAATAATTTACTTGGTTTGTAAGAAACCAAACTTTGTTCCAAGTTGTTAGATACCACCTTTTATGCCAATACAAGTGGGCACCCCGGTCTGGGCAATGGCACAACGTTTCATATTCTGCTGAAGTCTTCTATAGTCAACAGGGCACCTAGTATACATCACATTTCTACACACTGACAGGGGCTGAAAACTTAGGCCTAAAGGATAGAGAAGGCAGTAAGTGGGAAGTCTTTGTTTTATGGTTGAAGGTGCTTACAGCAAGTGTTTCAGAGCTGGGTTATGTTTTATGGACATGTCTGGCAACTTTTAGGGACACTGTTTTACTGCTTTTGGCTTCTGCTTTGATAAGGGTAATCAATACTTTCACTTCTTTGGAAGATTTGAGGCAGAAAGTTATGTTCAGGGTTGAGAAAAGAACAAAAAACGTTTGTGTTTTTTCTCAAGGGTTAGCATAACCTAACTCATGTTATGGAGCAATATATTCAGTGCATAACTACTCAAAGCAAGAGGTATCTGTCCCCAAAATTGGTTAAAGTCATAACATATAGGCTGTGTTGAAATTTAAAAGTATTCATTCTGACATTAACAATGTTTAATAAAATACAAAAAACATCGTATACACAGCCTTGATAGTACAATAGGTAGTGTAATAGACTGCCATTGAAGATGTTCTTCGTTTGATTCCCACAAATCTGCAATTATAGTTTGTTTGTTCTTTGTTGGTTTTTTTGCTTGCTATTACATTGTTTGTCTTTTTCTGCCTTTTTCACTGGCTAGCATGTTTACATCCCTTGCATTGGTTTATTTTTAAATTACTTGACATTGTTTTTGGAAAGTATCACTTGTCTGGGGTGGCATACAAAATTCATGTAGCAAAAACTTACAGCCATAAACAATAAGTTGTCATGTGCCATGGATAGTATAGTGCAAGTCTTTCACCTTGCTGTATGCAGTGAGGGAAATCAATTGTGGATGGGAAATGGTTGGCAGCCAGTTTAAAGTTTCTTCTTGACTTATACTATATGGACATCTTTTGGCTTATGCAATAGTATCCCAGCTCTGCCATTGTGAATGGTACTTCTTGGCACTTACCTCCTAGTTTATCTTTAAATTCTAGAGTAAATGATAGAGAACAAATTTCTGCATCAGTCAAACCATGTTATCCTGTGACGTGGTGATAGAGAATTGATTTGTTAACTAGCTATGTTCTATAAAATGTTCAGCACCCAATGGAATATTTCCATTTAACTGCTAATTGGTAATTATCCAACGGCCAAGTTTTGAAACAAACTGACCATGACTGGACAGACTGTGGACAGAATAAGCTTGTTCTTTATGTGCACTTTTATGTGGGGATGCGTGAGTGGAGTGGTGTAGTCACCAACTTATAACTCATTTGACTGCTTAGACTCTCACCATGTGGGTTTGAGTCCTATTTGGGATGAGGGTCTTAATGTGGGAACATCTTTGAGCTGACCTGCTGTGAGTCTGTGGTTCTCCCCAGACATTTGTCAGTGGTCTTATTCTACCAAAATAGCTGGATTAAAAAACAACATGAAAAACTCATAAAACATTGCTATATGTAAAATTAAGTCTGCATATTATGTTAAATTGAGTGTAGCTTGTCTATTCAAGAACTGAAGGACCTTCAAGAAGTACACAGTTGTGGTTTTGACTTCTCTTCCCTTGATATTGATAGTTGGAATTATTATTGGCACCTGTCCCCCTGGCATCTCAGACAGACTTGGCACCTGCAGTACTAGATACCATCAGCTGTCATAACGCTCCATCTTGGGAGGTAGTAAGGCATCATCTAAAGTTATCTACTCTTGGATACTCTTCAATGTCCTAAACTTTAAATGGTGTAGTGAATGATAACCATACTTACCAATGACTTTTGCCTTAAGCTTTATAAACTTATATGTGTGTTTATTGGCTTTTCTTTTCCAAAGAAAAAAGTGGAGCCTTTGTCATGACCCTCTGGCCTTGGAAATGTAGAACCCACTGACTTTAGACAGCTTTTTGTTATATTTAGGTCAGAAAGATTTTCACTGTTTTTTAAAATGGACCTTTGTAAAAAGGGTATTATCTTCATTTAAAGGTTATATACAAAATTAAAAAGTGAAATTAATGCATCTTTAAACAAACTTTTCCTATCTTTTTCTAGGCATATAAAGTAAAAAAAATTGATCCAGAATTCTTCTTTGTCAAGGATATCCATTATGGACCATAATCTAACTGAGGTCAGTGAATGAAATTATGGAACAGAAACCAAATAAGCCTGGGGGGCATGTTAGCTTTTAAGACAAAAAAACCTCACTCACTTAGAAGTCTTTGACACACTATAGGGAGCCATGGGCAGCTAAATAATCCCTTTGTCCATGAGGTAGTTAAGACCATTGACAATTGCAAATGATTTAATCTTAACCTTGGGCAGTTTCTGAAGCCTGTTAGACTGGCAGAAGAGCCATCTAGTCCTGCGGCTGGATTGATTTCTTTGTTGAATCGTAGCCCGCTTTTGCATGGATTGGTCAGGCTTAGAAAAAAACTGTAGATCCAGACTAAGAGCTGTTTGATCCAGATTTTCACCGCTTGATACTAAGTCTTTAGCAATTTTTTTAACTCCCATTGCATGTACATGAAGTTGATAGCATGCAACTAAGAATTTCTTGATGGATTCTGAACTACTCAAGCAAGCTAAGGGTTAAATGTTAACTATCAGATGCTGTTCATTCCATCTTCTTTTACTGGCAGCCTTTTTCTCAGATTTTAGTTAGTTTTATTCTCTGGTACAACTATGCCCATTGGCTAGTCATAATGTCTTTAATGATAGACATAATGGATCAAGGTCAATGCCCTGTGGGTCAAGTCTCAAGTCACCTGGAAATGGACTTTGAAAATCATTGTCTATGTATTGTCTGCAAGTATAACCAATGTACTTCAGTTAGAAAGTTTTTGTCTTTCATGGTGGACTCGATGACTGGTGGCCATTCCATGCATTGGTAGAAGTGGAAGGTCAAGGCTGAAGGTCAAGATCATTACTTAACCTTTGTCCCCAATAGCTTGTTTAAACCATTTACTGGTAGTCCCTTTCTATAGTTATGGACATGATGCCAGGTGACAGCAGCTTGAGTTCTAAGGGGGGGAAAATGGCCAAAGACAATTGTCTTTAATGATCAGATTGTTGGCTGCATTTGCACATTGTGTAAAGTAATAGAACACAAAGGCCGAAGAAAATTGGTAGCCCTTGCTTGTATAAGCTTATATTAGCCATATTATATTAAGCAAGTCATTGTCTTTAATGATGGACTCTGGACATCATGACTGAGGTGGTAGATCAGGAAGGGCAAAGACACTTAGCAGCTAGTTTTTGCTGATGCTTAGTCCAGACGTATTTATCAAGCAAACCATTGTCAGTATTTATTGATATGGTATACATACTATCAGAACAGAAAGGCAAGATGCGTTGCATAACCACTATCAGTATCTGTAAATGGTATCTTTGTCTAGTGGCATCATTTTTGCTTTTCTTATACATGTTGTTTAACTCTATTTCAATAGAAAAACACCTTGCTCTGTTACATAAAGCTAAATGCTTACAGTACCTAACTCTTAGCTTGCTTAGGATGTTTTCATTTGGTCTGGCAAAATGAACAGAACTTGCTTGGGGGTGGGGGGGGGCTCTGTAATCAGGATCTGCACTATTTGCAGCCGAGTCTCAAGCAATTTGTCTAGGAAGCTTGTAGGTGGATGTAAGAAAGTAAGTAAAAAAGAAATAATTATATTGTGTTATTAAGTATTGGTTATTAAGTATGAGTTATAAAGTATAAGTTGTTAAGTATGGGTTGTTAAATGTAGGTTATTAAGTATGGGTTGTTAAGTATAAGTTATAGGTGATTAAGTATGGGTTGTTAAGTATAAGTTATAGGTGATTAAGTATGGGTTGTTAAGTATAAGTTATAGGTGATTAAGTATGGGTTGTTAAGTATAGGTTGTTAAGTATAGGTTTTTAAGTATTGGTTATAAAGTATAGGTTATTAAGTATTCATTATTAAGTATAGATTGTTACATATGGGTTATAAGGTATGGGTTGTTGAGTTTGGGTTGTTAAGTTTAGGTTACTAAGTATGGGTTATTAAGTATGGGTTGTTAAGTATGGGTTATTAGCTAATGTAGGCCAGTTAAGGATTAACAAATATAGATTTTAGCATTAACCAAGAATTAGTTTATTGTTCATTGTTATTTACTTATGCACCAGTATTTATGTTTAGAATGTTTTCATCATGATAACTTTAGCATAAAAAACAAGTATTTTGCTCCTGTTAGGACAGCAACATTTTATTTCTGTTACTTTTGTTTTTCATATTGACCTCAAAATGGTGGCTTTTTATTGATAAAGTACTGAACATTAGTTTAGTGCAAACAATGAACCCATACTTTCTTATTACTTCCATCTGTTCAATACAGCCTTTTCAATTTTGTCTCTGGTATTCATCTTGCAGATTACTGTATCCATTGATAGTTGGAAGGCTGTAGTTGTGAAATGTAGCTGACAGTAGATGGATATGGGGTTGTTCTTTTGTCTATACCTCATTCACATGTGTACTAGCCTTGTATTGCACGCAAAATAGCTGGACATCACAAAAAATGACCATAACCATGTTAATGCAAGTTTCTAAAAACAAACAGCCAAATGTGTATTCTGCAGAGATGCAGAAGTTGGTACCCAGCTTGTGCCTTTGGGTAATGAAGCCCACTTTAAATCCCCGCCATCACTGGGAACCATCATGGTGCTATCTTTATGGTTCTATGTATTGATTGGCTAGTTATCCAGGGGAATAGCCTTTGTTTTCCATGGAAACTGGGGATAAAAAGCCCACTGGCTTAAATACTTGGACTAACCGCAGCCATTGCTTGCAGGGGAAACTCATTTTGATTGCAAATGAAGGCCAGTTAGTCTCTGTTCATTTGTTTCTGAAGTGTTCCATTTCTTCTGCAAGGACAGTGAGTGATGGCTTCTGTGATGCCAAGATGAAATTTCAGCCTGGTAATTATGAAGGCATTGCAGGGAAAAAAGAGAATTGTAGAGATTTTAAATCAACATTGATGTATGTGTTGGGTTTGAAAGCAGTTTTCAAATTCCCATCATAGTTTCAAGTTAGCCGGCACTAGTTCTTTTTCAGTTATGATTGTCTAATGTTATTGTAGGCTAGCCATGGATTGGTATTGGTCTCAGTCTCTCAGACTTCCAGGGCTTTGCACTGACAGATTTCTACTGCGTAATTGTATTGATAAAATGTCTTAATTTGATATATCTCTATTATCTCTAATTGCACACAGAACAATGAGTTACTTGAATATTTAATGAGTCTGCTCTCTTCTTTCAATAAATGCAACACTTGACTTATTTATCGAGCTTTGTTAGAGTCTGGAAAATATTCGCTGCTACATTTGAGTCGAGGGTTGAAACCTTCAATCATAGATTTTCTTCCCTTATTCCTCCTATATTTCATTTATTGCTTGGAAACCCTGATTGTTTTAGTTTAGAACTTCTATGAAACATTGACAAAGACTTAGATATTGACTACGCTTAGTTCTCTGACACCATAAACAGGGGAGTTATATGATCGGCCCTGGCGGAAAAATCAAATTTCATTGATCATGTTAATGCAAATTTCAGGCATAAATTTGCACCATCTCATGCGAAGGCCATCAGGCAAGGAGAGGGTGGGGGTAAAGTGCATGCATCTTTCAGGAAACCTGTCAGGAACTAGAAAAGATGGCTCAATTGATGGCAGTAGCTATTGATTCAAACATCAAGCCTGTCCAATTATTTTCTTCGCCATGTTATTGATCTACTAAAAGAATTAGTCAAAATGAAAAGTGATAATTACTACAAGTGTGTGAAAGTAATAAACACCCATACATTTGTAACTGTACTTGTGAAGTTGTGTTGATTGGGGATTGATCCTCAATGTTTACATAGACCTTTAAAGTTAGTGGGTAATTTTCTTCTTCTTTTCTGATATGTAGCAGTTTGTGCGTTTGAATCCTTTAATATTGAATCCTTGGAGTTAATGGTATTAAAGGTGGTATGCGACAGTTTGGACCGAATATTTTTAGCTCACCTGAGCACAACATGCTCAAGGGGTGCTTTTGTGATTCTGCTTCGTCCGGCGTCAACCTTTTAGCCTGTGAATGCACTACAGGCCACAGTTTTTTTCCAATCTTCATCAAACTTGGTCAGAATGTTTGTCTGCATGAAATCTTGGATGAGTTCATTATTGGGTCACCTGGGGTGAAGTAGGTCACTAGGTCAAATTTAAGGAAAAACTTGTGAACACACTTGACCACATTTATTGCCCATTCTTCACCAAACTTGATCAGATTGTCGGTGTGAAATCTTAGATGAATATATTATTGGGTCACGTGGGGTCAAACAGTAGGTCACTAGGTCACATTTAAGAAAAAACTTGTGAAAACACTTAGAGGCCACATTGATGGCCCAAACTTCACCAAACTTTGCCAGAATGTTTGCCAGTATGAAATCT
The DNA here is from genome assembly GCA_007844125.1 of Sinonovacula constricta. Classification (NCBI taxonomy): domain Eukaryota; kingdom Metazoa; phylum Mollusca; class Bivalvia; order Cardiida; family Solecurtidae; genus Sinonovacula; species Sinonovacula constricta. Next base: position 8,204,725 of record CM017562.1, on the reverse strand, counting down.
TACAAATGTTTTGAAGTGGGTCATGTGGATTGAGCAGGTTTCTTGTTAAAATTCTGGAAAATTTTATCAACCCAGTGGCCACACTAATGGTCCAATTTTCACCAAAGATTTCTAAAGTAAATAACTCTTAATTGCTTGATGCCAGCCTTGAGCCTAATAAAAGTCTGTGTCATCAGGTGAGCTTTAAGGGCCATCATAGCCCTCTTGTTTCAGATATTACCAATTAAGTCATTGTTATTTGAAAAGGTCATGCAAAATGCTGTTCATCAATGCCCTAGAACTGTATGAACAGTGAAGGATAAATCCCCACTCATCATTGCGAACAGGAATTTTCCATCTTAGCAATGCTGCAGAGATATCTACTTTTAAACTAAAACCACTGACAACTTACTTTTGAAATCGTGTTTTATCATCATCTGGGTGGTTATAATAATGTTATTGATTTAGAGTAAATTGATTGTCATGTTTCTGCATTAAAGATATATTACTGAAATGCACACATATTTATATGTTAGGCATTTCTTTGTTTATGTCTATGCTTCTATATTTCTATATTAAGCTTATATTTCTGAAACACATACTTATTTCTATTTTAGGTATTTCTATATGTATTTTTATATATCTAGGTGCTTCACTATTTCTATATTAGACCTAAATATCTGCATTGCTTACATATTTCCATTTTGGGTTATTTTGTATTATCACTGATTAGGGATTTAATATCAGACATAGGAATAATACAACACATGCTAAGCTATTCTTGTGGTTTTGTCTTGTCATGCTAGCCTTATTATTTAATTTATCTTAACAAGAAAAGACCACAGCACCTTGTTCAATCTGGCTTCTTTATGACTAGCCTATTAGCATACATGTAAGAGATGACAAAGGAATTTTGTGATATGTCCAACATTTTCTCAACTGATTTAACTCCAAAACATTTCCTGTCTTGTGAAGCAAAAAAAAAATCCCACAAAAAACTTGATGTTAACTGCTTTTGAAAATCTGTCAGAATTATTAAAGAAAATTTGTTCTGCAGACTCTTGGCATTGGGTCTTAAATTCATTCAATATGTCGGATTGAGTTTGCACAAGGTACCACTTGGGAATTAGAGTGTCACTTACGGCTTATCAGTACAGTAGTCAGTGAATTATCTCATTTGGTCTCCTTGGTTCTCTTGGGAGGTTTCTCATGAAACCCACACTTAAAACACAAGGAAGCTTGCTGGCTGGGAATAAAAGGAGACATTAAAACAAAAAACACAGTTGTTCTGATTGATGCATTTATGAAGGTTTGTTATTTCTGGAGGATCTGTGAGGGGTTGGGGAGGTTGTATGGCTGATACAGAAAAATCTCAACTAGGTTGGATTTCAGCTTGCAGGAGAACTGAAGCCCTGATTTTCATTGGATTTGTACTGGGTTGCAGATGGATTGGGTCTCACTCCACAGTTTTATGTCATAATCACTATTGATTGGGATGGCCAACAGTACGTTATAGCACGGGTCGTATTAACAGATTTCTGTTAAATGAATCGGTATTGGAAATTATTCAAATAGGGGTCATCAGCTATGAAAAAATCTGTTTGAATTGACTAGAAATCTGGCCTGATATTGTTACTGAATACACGGAAGATGGAAGAGCCTTTGGTTCTTTATTTTTAAGAATTGGAGCAATAATTTGGAAAATATGTGTTGTTTATTTTGTAATATTGCCTAGAATCTATTTAAAAATTAAATCACAAAACTAAAATAGTACAGCATCAGTGGAGAAATGTGTAATACTTGTTTTGTCTTGATTTTTTTGGTCATAAACTCAAGAAAATATAATTATAATAAATAATAATAAGGATAATTTTAACTAGCAATTTGATGTAAACATTTACACTTACAAGTCACAAATCTATATCTGTACTTGTTTGGTGTCATGTCAGGCTAGTTAATGATATCTTAGGGAAACAAATATTCTCCAAAGTATAGTTAGTTACCTTTTGTTCCTTTCACAAATGCCCCTACATCAGGCTCGTGGCTTGATGGTAAAATGATAGAGTTGTTTATTATGCTTTAGACTTATGTCTATTGTACATTTACTGTTTGAATTTGTGATACTTTGTTATAAATGGTATTTAAAAATTGCGGTAAGTTGGCCAACCATTAATTAATTAACATTAATTGCTATGCAAGCGCACATGCTAGCATTCGCAACCATAATATTTAAGAAATGCAGTCTTGTTAAGATTGCAGCAATTTTGCGCAAACTTGTCATCAACTTGCGACAAACATGCCACAAACTAGCATTTTGGTTTGGGTTTGGAGTCTATTGCAATATATGTTGTTACCATTGTATGTAGTAGTTAGCAAGTAACTAAGTTTTAGTTTTTTTGTTATTAAAATGAAGCATGCTAAGGGTGAATATCATCCAAATCTTATTATAAATGGTATGTTACTATATATCCCTGTATGCTGAGTGACTTTCCAGGGAGATGTGATAAAAAATGCAAGGTAACTAGTCTGGGGATACCTGACCATGGTAGACTTGATGTAGCTGTAGTCACAGCGATCAATGGGAATCAATGTAGGTGTCTGTCAGTTACTGAGTGCAGCTGATCTCAGAGACATCTGTAGGGCAGAGCATTTAATTGCGTAGAAATGCTAGTTAAACTGCTGTTTTCTTTTGACATCATCAATTTTTTATGTACCAGTTGCACTTTCTCACTTATGGCTATTGTGATGTCACTAATTATTTCATTTACAATTCCACTGTCACAGTTATGGTTATGGTAACATCTATTGTTTTTATAGTTAACTTGGACCGTTATAATTATGATCATGTTAATATCCTGTTTTTATACTTTTGCTTGCACCGTTGTAATTAAGGCCACGATGATAGCTTTGTTTTTATAGTTCGCTTGCACTGTTGTAATGATGGTCTAGATGATATCCTTTGTTCATATAGCTATCTTGCACCATTTCAATTATTGTTATGATGATTTCTCTTTTTGTTATAGTTGGCTTGCAGTGTTATAATTATGGTCACGGTGACATAAATTGTTTTTTTTTATATTAAGCTTGTGTCATCACAATTTTGGTCATTGTGATAAGAATTGTTATTACATTAGCTTTTTGCATTACAGTTACGGTGACATCAATTGTTTTTACAATTGACTTGAATCATCTCAGTTGTGTTGAAAGTTTTTAGAAGGCAAACAACGATTATTGTAATATGAGACTGGAAATTTGGAGGTATCAGATTGTAAGACCTATAATATGATTTAGCAACTGTTGTTAATTAGATAATTATGTCCACAAAAAATAATTCTTTGGATTTTTTTAAAATCTAGTTTTTATATAACTTTGTAAAAAAGTAAAAGAATATTATTACTTTTTACCTTTCTATAGAAGAATTCAGTTCACTGGAAGTTATGAGGGAATAAATCAAATTTTCTTACTAAAGAAAATAATGCTTTATGGTTGCTGATATATATATATATATATATATATATATATATATATATATATATATATATATATATATATATATATATATATATATATGAAATTTCACCTTCAGTAGTAACAAAGAACAGATGTATTGATGGAAAAAAAGCCTTCATTTTAAAATTGAATATTTAACAGTTCACAATTCAGTAACGAAGGTGAATAGCTCATTTCTAAACAGTCTTTCTTGATTCACAAGTAAGCCAATTACAACGTTTTGCAAAGTATGGATGGGGAATCAACAATAAATGGCGAATTGGGTGCCCTTCTTGATTTAAGCCGTCTTTAATGGTTGCCCAGCATGGTTGACTTGCTAGTGTTAACGTTGCGACTAACATCAAAGTTGGTACTCAATGCTTGCCCAGCGATTTAGATATAAGTTGATTTTGCACATGAAAAGATATTATGTGTTCTAATTATGCCTTGCAATAGAGATGAAATGTATTTTGTCATAAAATTTCACCAACCATTGGGTGCAAAATGATTTTACGTTGTGATATATTTTGAGTGGGGTTTGTGGTTTTCTGGTTGCTTCAAAGAGTGTGGGCTGTTAGTTTAGTGTTGCTACATCCAAGGTTTGAGGGCTGACTCAAATGTAACCTTTCAGTACTATCCAAGTGAATGGGTCAGTTAACCCTTATGTAAGCAGATTCACGTAAAGAACTTACAAAAGAAGTTTTTTCTTTTATCTCTTGTGTAGCTTAAATGGCTTTCCATTTTTTTTCTTATATTCAATTAAACTTGAATGATTTTGAGACCATGTGATATGTATTTCCCACTCCTTTTTCAGTGTTTTTCTTTTTGTTGATTATGTTAATGAATAATTTCCTCTTTCTTATGCCTTTATTAATTTTAATTGTACACCATGTCCATTTAGTGTATTTGCAAAAATGGTAATGTATTCTCTTTCCATTTAACGTGACTACAATGATTTTTAGAATATGAAAAAAAACACCCTAATAACATTGTCTTTATTTGGGCATCTATTAGAGAGTCATGCTATTTCAATTATTAGGTGTCACCTGTTCAATTCACCCTTTTTACAAACATTCTTTCTGCTTTCATGAGTTGCTGTTTAAGACAGGAAAGACATGAAATGTCTATTTACATAGCTGCCGCCTGTTGATTTGTCATCGGGTGGGTGTTGAACTAATTCCAAACCTCCATCAACCTGACGCAGTTCATCATTGCACCCATTTACAGGTGGTTGCAGTTATTGACTCTGTTAAATCTAACATGTTTAAGCACCACTTGGTCAGGAATGTTTGTTTATTGGGTTTATCCCGATACTGTGCAGCGACATTTGTATCGTTATAGCACAGGGGCTCTCATGAGGTGCCCAAGGACTGAACCCGGCCAGTCCATTATACTGACTCTGACGAGTCACTACTACCATTTAAAGTCTTTGGTTTGATCCAGCCAGGGTTTGAACTCGCAACCTCCCGATCTGCAAGCTGACACTCTACCGCTTGAGCTATTGCTGCTGGTTTCTGGTTGTGGTCAAAAGTCCACAAAATAAACATTATAATTTCTGTTTTTGTTAAGTCTAATATACAGTATTGTCATGTTGTTTCTGATGAAATTAAGAAATTTGTCACAAACATTAAGACATAACTTGCTGACCATGAAATGATGCCATGTTAGTATTTTTCTTGGATATACAATATTGTTATTCTTCTTTAACTTATTTGAGTTAATTTTAATCTTTTTGGTCAGATCACACTTTATTTTGCCTCATTTAAAGCCAGGTCAATTCTGATGAATGATGTATTTACACCCCTAGCCAGTAATTGAACAAAGGTATCTCTTATCAAGAGGCAGAGCTGTATGATGGGGATACAGGTGATTACATATTCATGCCACCTGTATGCCGCCCAATGCACCAGGGTATTGCTAATCAAGCGACGAATCAAAATGGCATGGATACAGATCATGATGATTTCATGCCACCTGTACTGCATCAATTGTCTCGGTACAGCATTATTTGCATGTGTATCAGTTGCTCAGAGCAACTTTTCAGGAGTGTGATTTCACTTGTAACCCTATCATTATGCATTACGCCCATGACTTTTATCAAAGGGTTTGTAGAATGCTGTTCTTCAAAACACTGCATTGTGAAATACTGGATTTCGAAACATTTCATCTCAAAACACTGGGTTTCAGATTAAGCAATTTTGTCTCAAAAAATTGGGTCTCAGATTGTGTATAGCTTTGGGTTTTATGGAAGTTCTAACCCCTGTTATGAATTTTAATTCATTTTTTGGCCCACAATTATTTGCATGAAAAACAGAATATATTACTCAAGACTAAACTGTTAAAATTGTAAATCCAGATAAAACAGCTCCAGTGTTGGACTTGCTGGTTTGGAATTATTGCTAATCAGAGATTATAGCCATCTTAAATGCCCACAGCCCTTCCCAGATTTATGTATGAGTTTGTACGTCAACAAATTGACTGGATGAATCAAATATGATCATAATTGTGGCTGCATGATTGAACTTAAAACTTACATCAAGGTAAACAGAATGCTATAAATGGCTTACTTGTCCTGTATTTAGATGCAAAACAGAAAACATGCACAATGATTCAGAAAACAAGTATTTAACATTTTGTTTATTAATTAATTTCATTAGAATTATTCATCTAATTAGAATTAACCATTATGAAAATAGATATGAAATTTATTAATTTGATATGCTTATATATTTTCCAAGGACAGTTAATCAAGATGTGCTCAGAGATCAAGCGATTTTTGTCGAACATGTGATGCATCTCATTTCAAAGAAATTATAGCCTCTTTTTTAGGTACATAATAAGCAAATCACTTTCTTAGGTACATTTTAACTATAATCATATCCTTCATAATTCTATATTCATGTGTTGACTAACATTAAACAGATAAGTTATTTGTTTTCACCTTCATTATATATTATTATTTGTCATAGATATATCTTACATCTATTTTTTTATACATTTATTTGGTGTAGACTGCCCTCAGAAAGTGTGTTCAAATTACCTTGATTTACTAACCACTGTCCCTTTTACTTCTCATAACCTCTTTATTCAACACAATTCATTGCTCCATGCCAGTGACCTGACTATGTTTTCTTGACAGCTGCCAATGATGGACATATTGGTTGGACCGGACCTGGTTGCACAATCGGTAGAGCATTGGCTCCAGGTACTGGAGGCCCCGGGTTCAAACCCCGGCCGCAACATACCAAAGTCATAAAAAATGGTATTGCTAGTGACCTCCCTTGCTAATGCTCAATCAAATATAAGGGTAGTTCCATGACTGGTTGGCCTAGTGTCACGATAATGTGACTGGGTATTGAATATTTTCTGGTTTGTAAGTCATTATTTGTTGTATATTTTTTTACAATTTATCACATGTACATAACTGTGGTGAAAATAATGATGTCTATTCTTTGATTACACTATGTTATATATAGACCAGAGGGCCTATTTGTTCATTTATGTCTGTATCTCAGAAAAATAAATACATGTACACACATAACTGAACTTGTACTTAAAGGGATCTCAAGAGCCTTATATAAGTGACCCCCCCCATTTATTGCCCCACCCAGCATGTGAGGGCATCTGTTTTCTGATAAGCCAGGCTGCCACAGTCTGTAACGATGTGTCTGTCACACAGGTATTGTTCAAGATCCAAGTGTATGTATGCTATATCTGGGGGTTGAACATAGTCATTCACAGTTTGTAAAGGAAACAGTTGTGAATATACCAATTACGCAATCATATATATATATATATATATATATATATATATATATATATATATATATATATATATATATATATATATGAACTAAAAGAATGAAAGAAATTACAAAATGTATAAGAAATAACAAAATCAACCAACAAAGTAAGAAAGAAAACAAATAAAGATTTATATATATATAAGATCCAAGTGTATGTATGCTATATCTGGGGGTTGAACATAGTCATTCACAGTTTGTAAAGGAAACAGTTGTGAATATACCAATTACGCAATCATATATATATATATATATATATATATATATATATATATATATATATATATATATATATATATATATATATGAACTAAAAGAATGAAAGAAATTACAAAATGTATAAGAAATAACAAAATCAACCAACAAAGTAAGAAAGAAAACAAATAAAAATTTATATATATATATATATATATAAATCTTTATTTGTTTTCTTTCTTACTTTGTTGGTTGATTTTGTTATTTCTTATACATTTTGTAATTTCTTTCATTCTTTTAGTTCATATATATATATATATATATATATATATATATATATATATATATATATATATATATATGATTGCGTAATTGGTATATTCACAACTGTTTCCTTTACAAACTGTGAATGACTATGTTCAACCCCCAGATATAGCATACATACACTTGGATCTTATATATATATAAATCTTTATTTGTTTTCTTTCTTACTTTGTTGGTTGATTTTGTTATTTCTTATACATTTTGTAATTTCTTTCATTCTTTTAGTTCTCATATATAATTTAAGTTATATTTTATTTGGATTTGTAAAATGTAACGAAACGTTTCTAACAAAAGCAATTTAAAAAGTCATTCATTGTCAGAATAATGTCCTTCAGACTCATTTTAAGTCATTTTGAATACTAAAACTTGTATCTCTCATGTATTTTCAAAATTAAATATTTAGCTATGAAATAAATACATAATCTTGCAGTTACAAAATTGACACCTAGTAATTAATGCAATAAAGAATTTGTAAGGGATCATATAGTTAGTAAACAACCCACATTATCACTAACAATAATGTTTGTGGCTTTGTGCAAAACTAGCCTACTGTCTCACATCCATACTAGCAGGTAATTTAGTTTTGCATTAACCCATCAGAGGTATTACTGTGACAGATTAGTACTATGTTGGCTAAAGACTCCCTGCAGTGATGACCAGCAATTAGCAGGTCTGGTCATAGCATGTGGGGGCCTGGCTCAGTGGGATACCACATTCCTTTCGAGATGCCTTTAAGTAAGAAGACTTTTACTCTTCAAACAGAAATGAATCCATGTACACATATGTCATCTAGTACTTGATTAACAGGACATTCAATAAAAAATCAGAGTGGCGCTCATTACGTCATTGGCTATTGTTATTCCAACCATTGCTGTAAGTAGTTTGTGGTATAGTTATTTATAAACCCTTTATTAGAATGGTTTGCGTGGACACACCAGTAGAGGCAGGGTATGTTGTATCTTAATTAGGGTGAATGATTTTTCCAGAAAGTAAAGTTAACCTGCTATGCCTGATTTGCATAGGCTTAGGTAAGTACATTGTCAGAACCCACTTTCACTCATACCACTCTGCTTCATGGTGGCTGAGGGATATCAGGCTGGTGAAAGTTTGTTTTCATAATTATTCTTGGCAACAGGGCTCCAATGAAAATGTGTGTTACATCAATGCTACTTTTCAGTTGAAGTTAAAAAACACACTTTTTTGTCAAAGTCAAGATGGCCACACCAACTTGCGATGCATGTTGTTCACAGATTGTACTAATTTCATTGGCTGAATTTCTACGCCGTTTTGGACATGGAGCCAATCAAATGCTTCATGCATATATTCGTGAGAACGAAGTTTTTCTGGCCAAGTAAACCATGGTATATATTTGTATTGATAAAGGAATATTTATATGGGTTCTGACATTATGGTAAATTGTGTTGATCCAGATCAGACAGTGGCTCTGTGATCAAGATCTGCACTTTTTGCTGCTAAGTTTCAATTATAGGTCTTGTTATCTTCAAATGCAGGAATGCATCCAGTAAAAAAAAAAAATGAGATGAGCTTTAAGCAACGTTGGCAGGTTAAGTGTGGCTATATGAGAGCTGGTTGTACTTGAGAGAGTCAAAAGACTGGTGACAGAATGAGAGAAAATAAACACAGCTGTAACTCAACTTACTTCAATTATGTCTGGCTGACTCACTGTTAGCTATTTTCCCATTCATCTTTTGATACCTTTAGGGTTTAACCCTTGTCATGCTACATTTATTACACAGCAATACAAAATCTCAGATATAAGCGTACAAATTTTATTTGAATGTAACAAGACTTGACACTTCAGCAAATCGTGCATGTCCTGATTACACAACTCCCAGTAATGTCAGACACTGCAGCAAATAGAGCGTGTTCTGATCAGACAACTCCCAGTAATGTCAGACACTGCAGCAAATAGAGCGTGTTCTGATCAGACAACTCCCAGTAATGTCAGACACTGCAGCAAATAGAGCGTGTTCTGATCAGACAACTCCCAGTAATGTCAGACACTGCAGCAAATAGAGCGTGTTCTGATCAGACAACTCCCAGTAATGTCAGACACTGCAGCAAATAGAGCGTGTTCTGATCAGACAACTCCCAGTAATATCAGACACTGCAGCAAATAGAGTGTGTTCTGATCAGACAACTCCCAGTAATGGCAGACACTTGCAGCGAATCGTGCATGTCCTGATTACACAACTCCAAGTAATGTCAGACACTGCAGCAAATAGAGCGTATTCTGATCAGACAACTCCCAGTAATGTCAGACACTGCAGCAAATAGAGCGTGTTCTGATCAGACAACTCCCAGTAATGTCAGACACTGCAGCAAATAGAGCGTGTTCTGATCAGACAACTCCCAGTAATATCAGACACTGCAGCAAATAGAGCGTGTTCTGATCAGACAACTCCCAGTAATGTCAGACACTGCAGCAAATAGAGCGTGTTCTGATCAGACAACTCCCAGTAATGTCAGACACTGCAGCAAATAGAGCGTGTTCTGATCAGACAACTCCCAGTAATATCAGACACTGCAGCAAATCGTGCATGTCCTGATTACACAACTCCCAGTAATGTCAGACACTGCAGCAAATAGAGTGTGTTCTGATCAGACAACTCCCAGTAATGGCAGACACTTGCAGCGAATCGTGCATGTCCTGATTACACAACTCCAAGTAATGTCAGACACTGCAGCAAATAGAGCGTATTCTGATCAGACAACTCCCAGTAATGGCAGACACTGCAGCAAATCGTGTGTGTTCAGATTAGACAACTCTCAGTAATAACATACATGTGAACTCCCCAGCTTTTGGAGGTAGACTTCCATTTTTAAGGTTCAAAATTATTGGAAAATGAGGGTTGGTGTACATATTTTTAGAAATCTCCCGACTTGGAAACAGGTAATTTTCTTCTTTGTTTATATTTAAATAACATATCTCCCACTTTGCAGGTGAAACTCTCCCACTTTGGCATGAGAAAAAGTTCACATGTATGTAATAGCTGGCTCATCTGGGTCTGCTATATTTACCTTGACTTGAACATTTGTGCTCTGCCAATTCAGAGTTGGAGTAACCAAAACTTTTTATATAAACACTCCAGGTTTTGATTCATATTATTCTCGTCAGGAGAATGTACTGGGTATTTATTTGTAAATTGGGAATTGTCAACAAGCAAAGTTGAGTAAAGTTATAATTGTCATTAGTGGATGTGGAATATGTTCAGTCTTGTTATATAAATAATAATAAATATAAATAATAATGAATATAAATAATAATGAATATAAATAATAATGAATATAAATAATAATGAATATAAATAATAATGAAAGAAAAGTATGCCATTATTTCAGCTTTTTGTGGGGTTGTGCATATATTCTTTTATCGTTTTGAGAAAGTTTTCTATGAATGGCCAGATGTTGACATTCTTAATTTTGTTATTTTGTTTGAAATTTTTATCTTATATAGATTTTCTTTAAAGGGATTTTTATATATCTTTAATGAGTGACTAATATGATATTCCCATATTGTTCTCACTTAATTTTCTTGTTTGTGATTTTGGCTATTGTATATTAGCCTGATTACAATTTTTTTTTTTACTACACATAGCTCCTTATTTGTTCTATATAGTTGGAATGATTGTAAGTAAAAAAAGAATCTTTATTTCATAATCTGACCAGATTTGCATTATGTGTATGTTTCAGGTACGAGAAATGCTGCAAGCAAAAGATTCCAATGGTGCTAGAATGTTACGGCTGATCACTGAACAGTTTCTCGCAGACCCACGACTCCTTGTCTGGCGAACCCAAGGGACGCAGATGAACGACAAGTGCAGACAACTCTGGGATGAATTAGGTGCGTAACTGTTGGTAGTTGGTAGTAGGTAGTTGGTTAAGATTGTAAGACATTTATTCATGTTTAAGGTATATGTCTCATGGTTAAGGTAATTCTGATGATAAGGAGCATTTGTAATGATAGATGATGTTGGTAATGATGATAATGATGTTGATAGTGATGATTATAACAATAATATTGATGATGATGGGGAAAAAATGATGGTGACATTTTATATTGATAGTAGTGATGATGATGATGAAAATAATGTTGATGAATGTATTTTATTACAACTACAAACATTGCTGAGCAACTTATGATTGGAATGGCGATGATAATATTAGTAGCGACACTGATGAAGATGATGATGATGATGATGATTATGATGATGTCAGATGTTGATGGCAGATGGTAATATTGTTGAGGATAATATTTTACAGCAACAAATGTTGGTGCGTGTGATCATAATATTATAAGCAATAATAACCCCAACTGAACGAGCTTTATTGTTTGATCAGTGACAGTATTTTTATCTAGGTTTATATATAAATATGTGTTTATATGTTTATATTGGTTTGGTATATATTTGTTTTCCTGTTTTTATCTGGATTTATTTTAGGTCGTTTATAATACTTTAGTGAGTTTATTATATAATTGTTTTTTTATGAAATATCCATGTAAGTTTATTATCAGTTTATGTTAAATTTGTGTGTGTGTTAATCTAGGTTTGTATATTATTATGTATATAAGTACAGGAGGTTTAGTGCCTGTGGCCAAGCGGTTCGAATCACTAACTTGTAACTCTCAGCCCCTCACTGTATAGGTTCAAGTCCCAGTCTGGGCGAGAACTTCTATGTGGGGAGGTTTTCCACCTAACCTGCTGTGTGCAGTTGGTTCTATCCAGACATAAGTCTGGGGTCTTCCTATACTAATAATTAGCTGAACATCACCACTGTGACTTTAATTGTGTCTGTGTGATGTAACAAAAAACAAAATCAATCAAAAGGGGAGATTTATAATAGATTTATGTTGGTTAATTGTATACTTATTTAGATTTATCATAACTTTATCAGTTACATCTACATATTATGACCTGATCTTCTTTGAAGAAGGTCCAGATCAATCATCATGGAAGCTAGGTTGTATGTCATTGTTCACCATCATTTCTTAACTCACTTGACCCAGTCTTGCATTCCTTTGTGTTAGATCATCCATCAGAACGCCAAACCACAAAGCATTGTTTTTCTCTTGTCTCTTGTAGTCAGTTAATTAATTAATCGACCAAGAGAGGATGATTTATATCAAAAGCTTCAATAGTTGTTAAGAAATTGAAATTAAATGTGATGTATATTACAGTTGAACATAAGGCCAACTGTAAAGTGGCTGTACAATTTGAAGGTGATGTGTGCATCTTTTGTTGTTAGAAAAATTCATAGCTTAAGTATGTTATTATTGCAGATAAATAAAGCACGTTTTATTTACAGATAATTGAAGCATATAACTATTGTGATGCTACATCTTTACATAACAAATACTTTCTACTTGGTTTGTCTGCTCTGATGGTTCTACCCAGATAGTTCTACCCAGAAATAAGCCTGCAGTCTTTCTTTACCAATAATAGCTGGACATAATGCTAAAATGACCTTAGATATGCTGTTTATTTGTATATTAAAAAATGACAAACCTGTAACCACAAGTGATGTATTTGAAAACAAAAACCTGTTAACTGTGGTGTATTCAACAGACAAAAACCTGTAACCTGTAACCCGTGGTGTATTCAACACACAAAAACCTGTAACCAGTGGTGTATTCAACACACAAAAACCTGTAACCCGTGGTGTATTCAACACACAAAAACATAACAAAAACCTGTAACCAATGATGTATTCAAAAACAATGTTTTACACATGGTGTGTGGTATGTTTCAGGTGCTTTATGGGTATGTGTGGTCCTGAACCCCAACTCCAGTCATGCCGAGAAGGAACAATGGCAACACCTGCTAGAACAGTGGTCTTCCAATTCCTTGTGTCCTTTAGAGGATGCAGACAGTCGGACACTTATCAATTCTCATATAGGAACTGAAAACCTAGGTACAAGTAGCCATTTTTTCAATATTTTCACTCCTTTGCTCATTGTGTGTTCCGAGTCATGTTTGTGACAAAAACTTCCTTGGGGGCAGGTTTTTCAGCTTACATGTAGTGTGCCAGTGATTCTGTTCAGACATATCCATCAAAAATAAGTGGGATGTCACCAATAGCACCATAACTGTGCTGGTGCAATGTAACAAAACAAAAGAGAAAATAATGATTTGCTATCATGAATGGATGGGTATTTCTTTTGTGATTTCATTTTGAAATGTTCCTTGAGGAGCTGAGTATATATTTTAAAAAACTTTTTAATTTTTTTTACTTGTTTTTATAAGGAAACTTATAAAGCAAGGGTGCCTCAATAACCTTTTTTTTTGTCTATTTAAAAAAAGTATTGTTAATGCATTCTTATGGTAATTGCAGGTGCTTCAATTTCTGGCCAGCCTTCGAGAGCCCGCACAATATTTCAGCGAGCCCTTGAGGCCAGCAAACTGACATGGAAGGATCGACACCTGGAGATGATCCTTAACAATGACCTTGACATTCTAGCCTCTGACCCCACCACCGACCTGTATGATGATCGGGGCATACCGATCTGGCACGGTAAGCAGCAGTATCAGTATTTATAAGTGAAATTATTAAATTTTGCTTGCATTTTTGCCATTTTCATTTATTTGACTTTTTTAATTGGGTTATCTTGAAAAAATTGTTTTGTTTTCAACTTTAACATGATTTGGTGAATGTTTGAAAATTTTAATTTAAAGTTTGTAAGTGTGTGTTTTTGTATCACTTAAACTTTGCTATTTTGTTGTTTTGTGTATTGTGATTGGTACAGTATATCGTACATTTTATGCTGTCTTAATCTATTTGTATTAAGAGGAACAATTTTTATAAATGATTATGAAAATTTTATACATTAAAACTTTCTTTTAAAAATCTTGCATTGTTATTCCACAAATATTACCTTATTGCTCAAAAAGAATATTGCAAAACCATTATTGTCGTCTTGTTATTTGTTTCTTTTAGTGAAAGGTATTTCTCGGAAATGCTTGGACCATGTTTAGCAACTGCCAAACTTGGAAATAAATTATGGCTATTAAGAATTAATTAATGTCAATGACGTTTGAACCATAAATTAGTAACATTTGATAAAGTGTTTATGGAGACCCTGACTTAATCTGGTCTTATGATAAAATGTTGATGTATGCTAATTTCATAAAGGTTATTAATTTGCATTCATTTATGGAAACTAAAATAACATACATACTTATACTTGTATCCAACTAGCAAGCAGCAGTTTAAACCATGTTTCATACTTTAAAAGTTGATCATAAATCATTTCTCCGCTGACTACTTAGCCTCTCACCATGTGAGTTTGAGTCTCGGTCGGTGCAAAGGACTTAATTTGGGAAGGTCTTCAAGCTGACTTGCGGTGCGCCGGTGGTTCTACCCAGACATTTGTGTGCAGTCTTCCTCCACCAAATAGCGGAGCTTTGCTATAATGATCATAATTGGCTGCTGAAATGTATTAAAAAAAACAATAGACAAAACATAAATCATTTAGTTTCTCGCTTACTGATATTCTGATTGATGATTTATAACTCAGTGGTCACCAAATTATAACTACTGGGTTTGATCCTTTGTTGAAGCCAGAACTTTCATGTGGGTTTTCTAGCTAACCTGTGGTGTGCCAGTGGGTCTATCTTTTCTTTTGTCGGCTACATTCTCCAAATAATTATAACTGGATATCATCATTATGACTGTAATGGTGTTGGTGTGTTGGTTCTTAAAATAAGAAGGAATCAAATTCTTTTTACAAAAACTTAGCTGTCCTGTTTAATGTTTGCATGGCAGCATTCTAGTGTAATGATTAAGAAAACTTGTAAACATTTTGTTTTTCAAACAAATTCATCACCTTTCTTCATTTTTTAAGAGATATCATATAATTATTTTTTGAGGGGAGAACTGTTATGTGGGGAGGTTCTCAATCAGTGTGGAACACCAGTGGTTCTACTCTGAAATAGCTCAACATGGCCATAATGACTATAAGTGTGTAAGTTTGAAAAAACAAATGCTGATGCTTTTTTTTAGGGGAGGGGTGAAGTAGGGGTAAAATTAATGTTTGGTCTGGCCTTTTCTTGATAGACCATTGGCACATTATGTCTTTTTTCAACATGATTAACGATCTGTAAAAAGAATTTTTTTTTATAAAGTCCTATTTACGATGTTATTATGAGATTCCTGTTTTCCACAGAGCACCTGCCAACAGCGTGTGCACGTGTAGATGCGTTAAGATCACATGGTTACAGCCAGGAAGGCCTACGGTTGGCTGTCATTATCATTCAAACACTCAAGCATCAGCAGAAGATCAACCAGGAGAAGCATAATATTGAAATGGAAGGTATGTGGGAATTATGTAATCTTCCATTATCTTGTTCAATGGAAGGTATGTGGGAGAGATAATCATCATATAATTATGTTACCTTCCATCATCTTGTACAATTGAAGGTATGTGGGAGAGATAATCATCATATAATTATGTTACCTTCCATTATCTTGTACGATGGAAGGTATGTGGGAGAGATAACCATCATATAATTATGTTACCTTCCATTATCTTGTACGATGGAAGGTATGTCGGAGAGATAATCATCATATAATTATGTTACCTTCCATTATCTTGTATGATAGAAGGTATGTGGGAGAGATAATCATCATATAATTATGTTACCTTCCATTATCTTGTATGATAGAAGGTATGTGGGAGAGATAACCATCATATAATTATGTAACCTTCCATTATCTTGTACGATAGAAGGTATGTGGGAGAGATAACCATCATATAATTATGTTACCTTCCATCATCTTGTACGATGGAAGGTATGTGGGAGAGATAACCATCATATAATTATGTAACCTTCCATTATCTTGTATTATGGAAGGTATGTGGGAGAGATAACCATCATATAATTATGTAACCTTCCATTATCTTGTATTATGGAAGGTATGTGGGAGAGATAATCATCATATAATTATGTAACCTTCCATTATCTTGTATGAACTACATAATGATGTGTGGGGTCTTCTGCCTCCCTTTCACATAGATGTACGACATCATTACACAGCATTACATAGTATATTTTTAGGTACATTGATTCGAATGTTTGAAAAAAGAAATTGTCAATACCACCTTTAATGATTAAAACCATTATCAGAAACATTGGTTAATATATATATGTGTGTGTATATATATATATATACATACATACATTACATCACATACATCACATACACACACACACATATACATACATTGCTATGGATAATAGCAAATAGTGGAAACCCTGATCAAATGGCTCCTGACAAAAAGTTTATTTTACTGAATATACAGTTAGAAATTTGTTATAAAAATGTTAAATGTTTGAATTATGCACTCATCATGTACCTCTTGACACACAGTTTGTAAATATTAAGATTCTTAAAAAAGGATTGATAAGAGGAAAAAAATGTTTTATATATGTGAGGCATCAAACAACAAGGGAGTGAACATCAATAACTGCTTGGCAAGGAAGTCAACTTACATCAATAACTGCTGGAGTTTGCCTTTGAGTCATAGTTACTGGGTCTATTGCATTAATATCTTATTACTTTTTTGTCTTTCATTTGTGCACCTTCGAAAAAGAAAATGTATATTTAAAAGTGATAGGGGCGATATCCAGAAATTGGTTACAGGCAGAAATTGATTAATGAGGGGGATGATTTCAAGTCATTTGGTACAAATAATAGTTTTTCTGGATGATGATTTATAAGTACATGATTTTGATTGATATAGATCATGTCCGATACTAAAAGTGATGATAGTGATGATGATTTTTAAGATGATGTTGATAACTGATCATGTTGATAATGCTGACAACAATAGTGATGAAATTGACAACAAAAACAATGTACCTTTACAATAATTGTATGATGATATTTAATGAGGGGGAGGAGGTGAGTTAGAAGTAGGATAATCTTGATGATGGTGATGATAATTATGCAAATGATTTAATAACCTTTCACGATTGACATATTTTGTACTAAGGATGGTAACTCAATGTGTATTTCTTTTCTCCCCTGTAGGGTTGCCTAGCAACAGCCGAGGGTCAGGGACCTCATTCCTGGTGCAGTCCAACATGGAGGCATGGGTGGGACATCCCCTGGATCCTATCAGTGTCTTGTTTGATACTCTGCTTGATGCATCCAAGGTCCAGGATGAGCTTCCAGCTAACCTAGGTGAGTCTCCTAAGGAAATTTTTGTTAACATATCACCAGCTCTGTATGGGTAGCAGTAGATCACCAAATCAAGGTTGTGTCATACCAAGGTAATAAAAATGGTAGAGGTACTGCTCCCTTGCTAACCCACAAACCATTATAAGAATAGTTCTAGGACAGATCGACTTGGTGTTGGATATTGTGACTGGGTGAGGTATCATGTAAGGTATTTATGACATGATCTCACACAGTGAAGGCAGCATTATGTCTGCTTAGAATCATTGCTGACTCCGAATAACCCAGGAAAGGTGTCAAATTAATGCCATATAATTGTTGCAAAGCGTAATCACCTTTTAAGCAATGTCAGCTTGATAGAAGTATTTTAAAGGAAAAATACAACAATGAAATAAATGGAAAAAAATCAAATCATATACTCAGGCAAGAGTGACTAGTGTTTCTATATCATTGGATGGTGATTTGTGCTGTTGTTTAAACATTAAACAAAGGAAAAACCAGACACAGTCTACTTGATGTCTATTTCTTGCTCTGTTGTGAATTTTGTCAATTTACTTCTGCATATTCTTCGTGTTTTTATACGGCTATGGCTAATAGTTTAGATCCAGATCAGCCAGCTCTTTGCTGGGAATGTCTGATCAGGATTTGCATTTTTTGCTTCTCAGTCTCTGTTTATAAGTATATCACATTTGATATGTAACATACATAATATTAAAACATATATAATATTAAGGAAAAAAAATCTGATAATTTAGCATGGGTTTTAAACAAAATGTAGCAAGCTTATGGTTAACAAAAGAGGGTTTCACCTTTTTATCTTATTTTCTTTGTTTTTGAACTTATTTAACTTGTGGTTAACATGATAAATGTTTTTGCCTGTGTGTCTATTTTTACCTATGTCCTTGAAACCTGAAATGACAAATGCACGCCTTACACATTTTTAGATAAAGCATGCCAACCACACAATGAGAAGACCAGATTGAATAATCAAATTACTGCTTGTTATTTTTTGTCTGCTCTGGTTTGATGTGGCTACAGTAAGGACCAAAGGAAAATATTGACATATCATGAAACCACTGCTTGTTAGAAGAACACAAAGAAAATATTTCATAAAGAGATTTATTTAGAAATTCTGCAATGTCTTACACTTGAAAGCATTGTAAATTGTAGCTTATGAAAACAAAATAGATAAATCTGAAAATTAAATATTTTTTTAAATTGATAAAACAGGTACTGCTGTATTTATAATATTTTTTTAAGGAAAATTCTTTAAATTAGCTGAGTTTTAGGTTATTTTAAGCTTGTTTCAAACTTATTTATAATTTATCTTGATATAAATTTGGTAATTTCACATTTCCAAAACATATGCAACAAAAACGAATTTCAGACTTTAATTCCTTTCAACAACAAATAGAATTGAGTACAGTTGCCTTTTAACATTTGCAATAAAAACATTTGCTGGCATTAAAATGCACAACTTTCTTCTAAGCCCTTGATCAAGCTTAGGAAAATAGTATAGATGCATTTAAGCTGGCTCCCTGATTGGGATCTACATCTTTTTGCTAACCAAACCCTACAAAGTCTCTGCTGATATATTTTATTACTCTGAATTATGCCTTAGCAAAAATGTATATTTGAGCAATAACATTATTGCAGGCAACCATATAAATGCAGGGGGCTATAGCACAGCGACTAGGGAAAGAGGCGCAATACAAAAGACATCCACATAGCTAAAACAATACTTCAACAGCTGTGTATATATATATATATATATATATATATATATATATATATATATATATGTATATATATATATATAGAGAGAGAGAGAGAGAGAGAGAGGAAAGGAGAGAGAGAGGGAGAGACCATTTGCTAGACACAATAACTACATAATAATTTATTAAAAAATGTAGGCTAAGCCTCTCACTGCATGGGTTCCAGTCCCGTACAGATTGAACGACTTAATATGGGAAGGTCTTACTCCTGACCTGCCTTGTGCCCACATATTTGTCTTGAGTCATCCTCTGGCAAAGTAGCTTGACATCATTATAATGATCATAATTATTCGCTGCAATGCATTAGAAAAAATATTTAAAAAATAGGAAATGTTGCTAAGAGTTAGAAAATAAAACTAGCATCTGCACATCACTTACTGTGTCTTGGTTTTCTGTTACAGACCCTCTGAGTAGTCGTTTGTTCTTCAATGAGAATGGTTCGAGCTGCCTGCCTGTACGCTACTCCCACAAGACTGTCCCTGGTCACTGGGACAATACCCAGTCCTACCTCACCCTTGCCCTAGAAGTTGCTCTTATTGGTAAGTACATGGTTCCAAGGCAAATACTTTCTTAATTGAACGGGGGCACCCGTGGCCTAGTGGTAGAGTCGCCGATTTGTAACTCTTTTAACTGCTTAGCCTCTCACTGTGTAGGTTCGATTCCAGGTCAGGGCGAAGGACTTAATGTGAGAAGGTCTACCAACTGACATGCGGTGTGCCGGTGGTTCAACCCAGACATTTGTTTGGGGTCTTCCTCCACTAAATAGCTGGACGTTGCTTTTATGATCATAATTGGTCGCTGTGACTTTCTTAATTGATGTTTTTTTCTCAGGACATTTTTTTAAGGTTACATTTAATTTTAATGTTGATAAACTATTCTGATGCTTTGTTTTGAAATGAGGCTTGGCCATAAATTATTTGATTTCAAGAATATGTGTATGCAATTTGAGTTATAAATTTGACCTTGGCTGATAAAAAATGAAGAGAAGATTTGGATCGTGGGAGCTGGTTGATCTTGAGCTACAATTCCTTTTCAGAGCAGTTTATCAATTTGAACCATTTCAGGTGCTACAGTATATTCATATACTCTAATCCTAAAAAAAAATGTCACCCCAATTACATTTATATGTGAGCTTTTGCAGCACTGCTTTATACCCTTTGTTAATGCTTTGTGCCTGTAATGTCCAGGTCTAGGCCAGCAGAGGAACATGCCCACAGGTCTCTATGCCCAGGAGAAGACATGTAAACAAGAAGAAAAGCTCCTTGGAAAGTTGAAGGCTCTAGACCTGGACTCCACACTCATCAACGTCCTCCGACGCCAATGTATACAGATGCTTGAAGGTAGGAATAACAAACTCTTAGTTCATGATATTTGCTATCAGGAGCCAGCCTATGTCAAGGGAAAAATCTGGATCAGAGGGTCTGGAGACAGCTGTCTCGGTAGAACCACTGTCATACCACATGTAAGCTGGAAGACCTCATGAATGTCTGCAGCCCCAATCAAGAATCGAGCCAACATGGTAATCGACCATTGGGTTAGAGGAACTTTAAGTTTGCGACATCAGCCACTCAGTCACGGATGTAGTAAAAAAGCAGTTATTCTTTCTTATAGTAGTCTTAACTTGATAAAAAATAATAGTACATTAGTTAAATTTCAAAATTGGTTAATTTATGAGTGTTGGTTGATTTAAGATCTTATTATAGATAATTAATACAAAAAAAAGTTAGACTAAATGCTGTTTATTTTGCAGCTTTTAAGACAGTTTTGCTTAATTAATTAAATTAACATGTACTTTATAAATTCTTATTGATATTGTATCTTCCATCCAAGCTATGACCATTGAATCATATGTCTTGTTTAGCTCTGCAATGTTTTGCTGCATTTATTAGTTAGAACTAAAACTTTTTACCAGTTTGGTATAAATACACATACACAAATTCCATTATATAATACATTATGTTTTTTATATACGTACACAAATTCCCAAGATATAATCCAATTGTATTAAATTGTTATTATTTACAGGTGGTCCGAGCAGTGGTTTGGGGATGGGTATCCACACGGAGAGCTACCCTATGCACACATTCGCTCAGTACCTGTTCAACAGTCTGCTCTCTCATGATGAGGACCTGGCTTACAGAGTGGGCCTTCGGGCTCTCAGGTAATGTACCTTTACCGTTACACACCATACCCAGGGAATTCCTGATATGTGTTCTCTACCAAATGGGTTTGCAACCATTCCATGAGCTGTCATGAGGTCATGTATCCTATGATTTAATGCGGACAGGTATATTTCACAAAGTGTCTTCTATAGGTGACTGTTATCTGGGTGCAGATCATAATTCTAGTATTCAAAATGAAATATACCATTTTTCTGTAGAACTGTAATTTAAATCTTTAATAAAATATTATATAATGATGTGATTTCAAAGAAGAGGTAAACTCTGGGTTTTTTTTAATGCTATTGAAAGTCAACAACTGTTACTGGATCTGGTAGTACAATCGATAGAGCGTTGGCTCCATTTATTGGACCCTGGGCCATGACGTACCAAAGTCATTACAAATGGTTGTGGTATAGCACCCTTGCTAATACTCAAGCAAATATGAGGGTAGTTGCACGACTGGTTGGCCAGGTGGGATGATAAAATCAACAAACAAACACCTTGCCATGACATCTCTTGTCATATATTTTCTTGATTGAAATTGTATATGTTCAGGTTATCATCTCATGTCTAATAAACTGTTGATAGAATAACTGACCCCCAAAAAATCTAGATGCCATTTTTTATAACAAATACTGTTATAGCATTCTTTTTTTGTTTGCTTGATCATTGTGACTGGACAGAATCTTACGGTCTTTGTATCATAATTAATTTGAGGCACCTGTGGCCAAGAGGTAGATTTGCCAACTTGTGAGTCCTCTGCCTGCTCATTCTAACCTCATGGGTCTTATTTGGAGCAGAGAACATGAAGTGGAAAAGTCTACCATCTGGCCTGTGGGGTGCTGGTGGTTCTCATCAGACATTTATCTGGGGGTTTTCCTGCAGCAAAAAGGCTGAACTTTGCTATAATGATCAAAATTGTGTAGCTGTGATGTATTTAAAAAAAAGAAATAATAATAATGAATGCTATTTTATCAGCTAATAATTTCAGTTTCCATGTTTGTCTTTACAGGCTGCCAGTGTTAGAGAACACAGAGGAGCTGGAGGATGGACTTAACAATGTTGGATCTGTGGTGCTGAGTCGGTTTCCTCGCTGGTTCATCCTTGGCCATGTGGAAGGACAGCAGTGTGAACTGGCCTGTACACTACTCAGCGCAGCAAAAGGTGAGTCTCTAGTCATGTTTAGTAACTTTGCCTACACAAAAGTTTTTTTCTATGTTTCCACTACAAGATAAAAAAGAAATTACATTTTCAAAGCAGACATACGTACCCCATGGTTTCTTTTAAGTTCAAATTTTGACATAATAACTTAATCTGCATGTGCTTAAGAGCAACTGGGTTCAAAGGTTAAAAAATTACTATTTCATACACCTATGACCTTTGTTAGAATATGACAAGATATTGCCATGAACACAAGCATTTGAAAAATATAAATTACAGCATAACATGATACGAAAAATGTTCACAAGAAGGATAATAATAAGTTGGTTTTATTTGCTCTCACTTTCACCCTGCGGCATAAGGTGAGCACATACAAGACAGGCAATAATGAGTTGGTTTTATTTATCCTGGCCCTTGCCTTGTGATATGAGGCAAGCACACACAAGAAGAGTGCTTAGTTTCTCTGAGACCATGGTTAATGAGAATATTTCAGATGCTAAACTCTTTGATTTTTCTATTCCAATAACAACATCAACACCACTGCACTTGTAATGTGAAAATGTGTAATTTTGTTTTAACAGCAATTAACATCACTGTCAGTATGATTCACCCCTGTGTTATTGTGTAACTCCTACCATTTCCAACGATTAACACCCCTATCTCTTATCTACAGGCTCTCCACACCGTCTACGCACGGTCCTTGAGTCTGCCCAACGCCACATCCATAGCTCCTCCCAGCTGTTCAAGCTGGCACAGGATGCCTTCAAAATAGCCACACCCAGTGATGGCCCTAAACACATCCCCGCTCTAAAGTCAGCCTTTGAGCTTGGTTTGCAAGTGATGAGGATGACGCTAATGACGATGAATTGGCGTCGACGTGAGATGGTGCGCTGGTTGGTAACATGTGCAACAGAGGTGGGGCTTCAGGCCCTCATGTCCATCATGCAGAACTGGTACTCTCTCTTCCAGCCTATAGAAGCCACTGGTGAGTCTGGCTTGCTGATTGTATTGGTCGGTCTTTTTGTTGGCTTGTCTGAATGTCATTTATTTCAATGTCATTTGTGCTTAAAGATTTTGAATGCAAGTGGAATTTAATCTGGTTTTAACCTTCCCATGGTAGAAATCATTTTGCCATTTAATTTGATATAATACAAATCTTCTGTTTTGTTCGTTTAATGTTTATATTCTAATAGTAAACTATCCCTTTAAATTGTAACATGTAATCTTATTTATGAACAATTTTTGTTAATCTTACAGGTATGGTTGCCACAACAATCATGACACCCGCCACAATGATCACGCTGAACCTGACGTTCCCACAGCAGGAGGAGTTAGCTAAGTGTGCACGGACCCTGGCGCTCCAGTGTGCCACCAAGGACCCTCAGAACTGTGCCCTGTGTGCCCTTACGCTTTGTGAGAAAGATCCGCGTACCTTTGAAACTGCATACCAGATTGTGGTGGATGCTGCATCGCACATCATGAACTCCAGTCAGTTGTTCCAGATTGCTCGATACATGGAGCACCGCTGCTACCCATCTCGGGCGTACAAACTCTCTCTGTTGGCGATGAAGAACCTTCACCTTGCCTACAATCAGGACTCTCACCCTGCCATCAATGACATACATTGGGCTTGTGCTCTCAGTCATTCCTTGGGACGGACTGAGCTGGGCACAATGATTCCTCTGCTAGTGAAAAATGTGCAATGTGCTACAGTGTTGTCAGATATTTTACGGAGATGCACACTTTCAGCTCCTGGCATGGCCAGCACAGATGGTAAGCGGAGAGCCGTGAAGCCTCTGTCGTACGACAAACAGCCTCTGAGACAACTTATGGAAGCAACAATTTGTGCTTATATCAATACAACTCATTCAAAGTTAACTCACATCAGTCCAAGACATTATGGGGATTTTATCGACTTTCTGAGCAAAGCTAGGGAAACTTTTCTCTTGGCACATGATGGCCACATGCAGTTCTCACAGTTAATTGAAAGCATGAAGCTGGTATATAAAGGAAAGAAGAAACTAATGTATCTGATAAAAGAACGATTTGGGTTGTGATTTGATAGATTAGTACACGATGGCATCACCATTGTCTTGGCTTCGTGAAGCAAGGTCTAGTATCGTGCTATACATGCCACTGCAAGGGTTGTTCAAAGGTTGTATGATTTGGTTTGTGTATACTTTCAACTTTCAGCAATAAACCATATTTGATGTGTCCTGTGCGGAAGAAATATTTATTTAAATAGAATATGATGAGAATTTCAGTAGTGTTCTGTTATAAAGGTGCATACTTAGTTCCATTTTTCCTTTGAACAAACTACATTTGGGACCACAAAACAATTTCTACATCTTTATTTGGTATCGTGTCATGTCATTTACCCATTGCGTTATATTAAGAAATCAGTAAAACAAATGACATCAAACCGGTAAGATATCATGAACAAATGAAGTATTTTTATGTTAATTTGATAATTTGTTTTGTTTTTTATCAGCCTTCTCAATGTACTTTATTTGTCTTTCAAATCAAATAGAGCCTTTAATGATCGTATTATAGTTACAAGGATGAAAATGTCAACATTCTGTGTAGTAAACATACTGATTATGTCAAGTCTCTATATGAGTTCATTTATTATTACACTAGAATTAAGAACGTGTCTCATTAACTCAGCATGAAGAATGCCTTGAAAACAGATTATTTACCTGTAGAGACGAAAATGTCATAACCTTATTTAGTGCATCTGATGGTATCAGTTTGCTTTCTGGCGATCTGTTTGTATTTTGGCCATTTAGGAATAAAGCAAAATATGTTGTATTAATTTAGCTTACAAAATGCTTTGGAAAGAAAGAGATCTTTATCTGTTTGTTTTTTTGGTGAGTTGAAGCATTTCATCATATCTTTTTATGATTTTAGCTTTGGAAAGGTCTTTATGCTCTTTTTCTTATAGACAAATTTCAATTGCAAGATAATAGAGAAGATTTCGCTCAAGCTTTTCTTTCTTATTTGACACCAGTCGTCAGGAATGTAACTTAAAAAACACTGTCAAACGAATACAGGATCGGACAGAATTTTACTGCAGTGATGGAGATTTCTGATTATGATCAACTTCCTTTGGTTAAGGTTTGGTTGCCACTGCTTAATGGTTCATGTGAAATAAAAAACATTTTTATATGAACATTTAAAAGTTATATGTCCAGTTATTCATTCACAGTCTTTTCTGGGGTCTTTTTTCCAATTTCTAGCATCATGTCTAGGCACCTTTGCATATCAGTGTAAGACTATGACTAAAATTGGTTATTAATTGGGTTATAATTGTAGCAAGCTAAGGGTTAGGGATATTCTCTGACCATTTAGAAATATGTAAAACAACAGCCAGGTTAATGATAAACTACCTAGGTCTTACAGACATTAAAGTTTTCAGAGATGTATTACCTTTCAAATATAGGTGTGCTGTAAAAACCCCAGAATACAATTACATTCAATTTTATGTTAAGTGCTGAATATTTCTCTATTTTGCCAGAGTTGTTTTCTAGTCATTTGAGTTTGTCATTGTACTTAAATATATAAATTATCTATTACAGACGTGGAAGTTTCTCTAATGCTCTTAACTTCTTATATATGAACAATTTTTGATTTCAAAATTGAGGGAAAAGGAAATAAATTTTTTTTCAAGGAACTTAAATATTTTTAAATAAAGAAATTTCTCACTTAAAGATTTCTCATTGATACCTCTAAAACCCCAAACACATTTTTTTTATTAATATGGATTAAATTTGTAGATTTTTAAATGCTTTATTCTTTCAGTTTTGTGCTGCATTATTTTCATAATTGCTGTATTTTTTGTTCTGTCTAAACTATTTATTGAACTTTATTTATGTTTGTTTTGTTTTGTTTCTAAAAATATTTGTTCATACGGTTTTGTCAAACAATCCTTACCTTGGTATAGTTTCTTAAAGTTTAGGTGTTTCAATGCCTTGGTTTGTGAAAATAATCAACATGTGTGTCAATATAGATTCCTAAATGACTGGGTACTGTCTTTTTTGCTGTCCTGTTTTTTGCATTCTTTTTTCTTCTTATGCATAATGTGCTAAAATTGTATTTTGATTGCATATGTATTTGTTTTTGAAAGATAAAATAACTAAGTTTTATTGAATGATGGGCATTTTACTTGTATATGAATATTGTTCATATCTTCAGTAAGGCAAAGGTATAAAATCATAATAAACATTAACTTTTGCTATCTTTTTTTTTCTTCCTTGTTTCAAATTTAAAGCCAATTCAACTAAGAAGAAAAAGGATACTTTTACAACAATACATTGTTACTTCTTCTCATAAGATAAGAATTTCATATCAGTTGGTCGATGATCTGATATCTTGAGAAATTATTCAAACTTTGTTACAATTGCTGAAATCTTTTTCAAAAGTTTTTTGTTTTTCCATGTTGTATAGGTCTACTAAACAGTATGATAAAGGCAGGCAGTGGAGGTCTAGCTCAGGCAGCTTTGGTTACAAGCTGTCTATCAATTTATTCAGTATTTGCTACCAAGTTTCTTACAAAATTAAGATGATTTCATTACTTTTTAAAGTGGGGCACCCATGGCCAAGTGTCTGTGGCTGAGCGGTTAAAGTCACTGACTTGTAACTCCTCAGCTTCTCGCTGGTGGGGTTCGAGTCCCAGTTGGGGCGAGAACGTTCATGTGGGGAGGTTTTTCAACCAAACCTATGGTGTGCACCTTGGTTCTACCCAGACATAAGTCTGGGGTCTTCCTCCACCAATAATTAGCTGGACGATGCCAGTATGAACATAATTGTGTCGTTTCAATGTAACAAAAAACAGATTATTTTTGTGTGTAGGTATTAAAAGATATCTAAGACAATATGGAGGTTACTCTTAAATGTAGCAAAAGATTTAAGTTGGTCTCTGTATGTGGTTAGATTTACTTGTAATTTCATGGATCTTCAAGAGACTTATTCTTGTCCCAGAATATCAGCGGTCAAAAAAATGTCTTCTTTACTGACATTTTGTGAGAGTGCTGATATATTTTGCTGATATTTTGAGATGTGTCTTCTACAGATAAATGGATCTATATAAAATGGTACGGATCAGTCCATTTATTAGAGAAATATTAATTTATTGATGTTCGGAGCAATGTTAAAAAATTTGATTTAGTTTAGCTGATGCAGTTTTATTTTGACACTAAGAATGTCTCTCATTTTCTTTTGTTACAGAATGACAATTTTTCAGGGGTCGCCTGCGGCTGACTTAAAACTTCTCGCTCCTTCACTCGTGGGTCCTATTTCTGACCAGAACTTCATATGAGGAGGTCTTTTAGCTGACTTGCAGTGTGATGATTGTTCTGATGAGATGTTTGTCTGGGGACTTTCTGCATTTATAACAGCTTGACAACGCCTGTATGATCATGATTGTATCTTTGGGGTGTACATTTATCAAATAACAAATTTTTTTATCTGTTAATCATAGACTCAACTATGGATCTAAATTATTTTAATCCTTAATCATAGATTAACTTATGGATCTATTACTGTTTTCTTTGCAATTTTGAATTTTTTACATTCTGTTTTGCTTCATACATTTATCATATTGCTTTGTAATTTGTTCACACATATGCGAATAGTGGCTGAGGATATGGATTTATTTCTGTAATATTGTCCACATTCTAAATGCATTTTCTACCTCTGCCCTTTTTTATATCATTAATGGAAAATGGGCAATAAATTTCAAAGACTTATATTGTTGATACACCATTTACTTAATTCATACACACTTTTTTCTCTCCAATTTTACATATATATATATATAAATATAAGTTTATATTGTTAGTATGTCCAAGTAGAAATTCTTTTTACATTGTATTTGCTCTTGTAATTTTTTCATTCATGAACCGAAAAAGAAATGGTTGTTCATTGGGTTATTTGTCATTTTCATAATTTATTTATTCCATGCAACTATTTGTCATGATATGGACATTATAATTTCTCTCTCAAAGCTCCTACCACTCATTTTTAATTCCTATATACTGTCTACATGCATTCTAAGAATGCGATCGGAAACCCATTAGTTTTTAGCAACCTAACATATGTGGGAACATACAGTTCACAGACGTCATCATTGTAGTTTCGACCATTATCATTTTCATCACCACCATTATCAATAGCATCATTATCATCTCTTTTGTTATACACAGCTTCATGGTTGCCTGACTAATGGGGAAAGAAATGAGAACTATAGTACAAAGCAATAACCTAAGAATTTGAACACCTTGTTCTCATTCTATTAATTGCCATTTCTTATAATATCGTGACCTTTAATAGACAATGCATGTTCTTCAAATTGCCCTTTTCTTGTGAAATAAAAGCATTTTTACACAAGTATGCCTTGTAGATTAATACATATTAATTTTAACTTTGTTGATTAAAATTACTTAAATAAGTCTATGATTGTTCACATTTAGTGTTGGACCCTGGTTAAAAGAATGCTAATTGTTTTGATTTGTTATGACTTTATTGTGGTAAAATATCGTTATTTTATTAAAACTTTAAAGCTTTTGTTCTTTTTAAGTAAGATATATTTTAATTTAAAGGCATTCTATAAATATAACAGCTCGTTTTCTTGATATCAAGAGTGCCAAAGAAAACAATATAACACAGATTAAGTATCATTAATTTAAAACCAAGTGGTTACAATTAATTAAAAAAAAAGTCTTTTGCACATCTTTTCACAGTTAGTTTGTGTGCAGAAAAATGAAATAAAATAACATTAATATTTTTTATTTTATTTTTTATATTATTAATTTCAATGAAATAAACACAAAGGGATTCATTAATGTTGTTACATGTACATGTACATCATTTCTTATCTCCAAACTTCTTTTATATAGACCTTCCTTTAGAATTTCTAAAATTTGTTTCTAAAGTAAATTTAATGTTCCTTCTCTTGCATACTTTCCTTTCTCCTGTTCTTTATTTCGTTTGCTAAAGCCACTATTTAACACATACATATTTTCATAACTGTATATATCTGTAAATTGATACCAATATGTGCTACAGATTTCATCTTTATTTATGTTTGTATTATATTGTCTAAACAATAGTCAAAAATTGGCAAATACATGGTAGGAAATCATGTCTAATTTATTGTTAATGTAACTTGTCAAGTGCAACTTTTTTTTTATTGTGAACTTTTTGTACTGGATCTGTTTTGTGACTCTTTATGAAAGATTGGTGAATGAGTGTTGTTAATGTTGTTCTTGTTTCATTTTGCCATTTTTCTTAATAATTTATCTTCATGGAGCAAATACTGGAGCAAAGCATATAAACCATCAAATTTTTGTTTTTATTTTATATTTGCATTTTTTTTTGTGTACCATGCAAATCTTTTAAAAGTAATTACTTTAAACATCATCTTTCTCTGACCATTTACAGTTTACATATTGCAGTTAATAGTTCATTGGAAAAATTAAGTTTACATCAATGGTATGAACATGTTAGATGTTATTTTACTCTTTTTGTTCATTGAGCTTTTGATAAAATTTAACACAAGCTTGTCATTTATCAGTGAAGCCTCTTGAAATTGTTTAAGGACAAAATGCTTTTTACATCAGAAAACGTTATATATTTAACAGTTACTAGAAAAATGAAAAAAGTACTTTCTTTGCCAGTTATATTCAAAGCAAGTACAGTCCAATCACGGCCATATTATTCATTCGAGCGTAGAATCTGAAGTAGTATTACTTACCTTACTGACATTGCTGACTGTAGCTGTAGGCCATTGTTGTTTCAGTTAAGCAGTTTCTACTTCACATAATACAAAGTATCACAATCCAAATTATAGTAACATTCTCTACATATAATGTAAAGAAATACTGACATGACCAGTGAATGTATTCGTTAGAGCCCATACATTTGTCTGATTGCACTTGGCAGTATTGTGATTGGGACTGTAGTATTTTTTTACATTGACCAGTATTGTTTAGTCGCAAGTAAAGGTATTGCGCTATTTCTTTGTTTTAGAAGATATATACGACTTTACTGGACATCTAGAGCTGTGTTGACGCTTTTTTGAGTGTAATTCTTATTTATAATGACATTTTCATGACATTATCTTCAGCCGTACAATTGATAAGTCAATGGAAGACTGTTCTAACTTAATTTAGAGGCAAAACTAGGCTATCTACAAACAATTGCAATATACATACATGTATTTAACAAAGATTAACTCTTAATAACAAATGCAAGAAAATATTGGTATATTAAAATACAAGGTCAAAAAAGAATCATTTCATTTCACTACCGGAAAAATAATGATTTTTACCTTCATCTGTAAAATGTCAAAAACATAGAATAGTTTTCTGTTGACCCATTGCTATATTGTCGTTAACTTTTTCTTTTAAATGCTTCACTAGTAAGATAAAACATTAAGAGGTAAACATTTGTACAAAATAATGCAAAACATTTCTTTGCAGATTGTCAATATCTGCAATTGCTTGATCATAGAACTATAGTTAATTGTTACAAAGTAAGGAATACTTGTGTTTTTTTATAAGAAATGTATGGTTACAATATAGCTTGTTTATTTGATGATTGAAAGAAAATGATGCGTAGACTAGGCCAGTCTTTAACATATTCATGTGAAACATTTTTTTTCATCAGTTAGACTATTTTGGAGTTTAATTTATATTTATGTTACTAGTTTAATTGTTTAATTATTAGCTTTTCCCCCCTCATTTTTGGTCATCAAATGATTTACAATTTTGTTGTTTCCTTTTATCATCATATTGAAAAATTGTTAAGTATCATTTTGGATTGAGTTGTGAGGGAGAGGCTAGTATATGTTCTAGTTAAGTGTTGGTGAGAAATATTAACACATTATCAACCCTATCAAGAAACTACCTTCTCTCTGTCACATTCACCCATGTTCTAGACAAACTCGTCTATATTGAATATATTGTATTAATAATTCAATGCCATTACAGATAAATAAAAATACAAATAATCTCTGTGTTGTTGTTTTTTTCTTATCCATCAGTATTGTTTGGATTAATTAGCCATCAGTATAATTTTTATGTTAACAAAATGAGAATTATGTACGAGAAATGATGTTTTGCTATACCACCCCTTCATCATCTTTTCATTAGCAGTTTATGCAGCAAAATTGGACAGCCAGTCCGCATATTTAATAAGCCACTTTAACTCAAAGTGTTCCCTTAACTATACATTTACCTTCATATTGCTTACATCTTCCTTTAACATTAAGGTGAAAAACAACTTGTTTTCTTGCTCTATACTTAAAGCATTAATTTTGGCTGCTCTTGGCAGGATTATCCAATCAAAAACTAGTTGTAAACCTTTAACAAGCCAATTGTACAAATTCTGTAGGTGTAGTTCAAGTACTTTTCCATGAGGTTAATTTACTTTGACTGCCTTTAAGCACAATCTGGGGCTTTTTGGTATATAAACGAACAAGTAGCAGCATTTCATAGGAGTGTATTGCTACAGACAACAAACACCATGAGAAACATGGTGGATTAGCCGATTTCTAACTTCTTGGCCCCTCAACGTGTGGGTTTGAGGCCAATTTGAGCCAAAAACAATGTATTTGTTCATGCCATCTGGCCAGTGGTTCAACCAAGACATTTGTCTGGGCACAATATTGCTATAGATGCCATATAGATGTGTTGCTGTGATGTTTTTAACTGATGTATAATGATGTTGTCTACACAAACCTTTCAGACAGCTTTAAGACTGCCAAAAACTGGTATCTTTCTTCCTGTGTGAGAACCAGTTGTCATTTCAGATCAGATTCCATATTCCACGCTCTTTCTCTCTCTCTCTCTCTCTCCTCCTCCCTCTCTCTGCCCCTCCCTCCATCCCTTTCTCTCTCTCTCATTTATACAAATAAAAAATCAGATGTATGAGTTAACGGTATAGAGTAGATGTTTTTTGGTTCCTGTGTTCATACATAATACAATATTGGGAATATAAGAAATAAGAAAGTCTATATTTTACTCCAAACAATTTTTTCTACAATGTTACAAAATACAGAAATAGATCTGTTCAAACTCAAAGAGTATAGCAGCAAAAAAAAGTGCAATTAATCACATTTTTTAAAATAAACAGCAAGTGAATTTCAATGAAAAGCAGTATGATAGATTTTCATTCTAGATGCCAAAGCAAATTAAAAAGCAAGAATTGTAAATGCTTAAGATACTGAAAGCATAGATTTTATTTCAAAGTCTGAAATCGGAAATATAGGAATGTATTTTTTTAATAGTGTAATTATTCAAAATATGTGGCAATGATAAAGAAAAGTAATGCAATAATCATTAAACTTGATCTTGTCACAAAATAAAAAATTGGAAATACATTACTGATGCTAACATAATAAATGTGTGTACAATAAATTATTCTGGATTGTCCATTTAAGTTGAGAAATACAGTTAATGCAGTTTCAGAAGGGAAAGAGAAAAATGTTTTCCCGGGGATTGCAACTATTTACAGTACAAGCATCACTGTAACCTGTGACTGTTTATTCACAACAATAATTTTTTTTTTACTAAACTCTAAATTAAACCCTTTCTCCAGCTCAGCAATCAACAATGCACAAATGAAAGACATAGGATAAATACAAGTGAAGATACACATATTTATAAAGACATTCTAATATGACTTATATTTTTTCATATAAACTGTATACAAAGTAGAATCATTGTTATGTTAAAAATTATGGGAAAAAACAACACCATCAGTTATTTAAGGTCACAAGTACAGATAAGTGTGGTTAATTTTCACCCTTTTTATAAGTTAGAAAGAAAAAAGAATTGTTACAATGCAAATAATATTTTCCTGAGTTTTGTCATTCTAAAAATATCTATAATATTTTGTTTATAAGATAGCTGTAGTCATTGAATCAAGTAACACTCCTTTAATACAAACATAACTATAGAGAATGTATCACAGCTACTATAATATCACTCTATATGGACTCAATGTATGACAAAATGGCAAATTGGGAGGGTGGAGAAATTTCCTGTATAATGAGCGCACCTACAGGTTTGAAACCAATAACAAAGGGGGAAAAAACTGTGCACTTTAAACAAGTGATTACGGTAGATACTGACATTAGTGGGCATGTACTTCCTGACAAAAACAGGTATGATTGTAAATACAAAGCAGAAAGAATTTAATTTTATTACCATCTACAGGTTATTTTTTAAACATTTATGTATTGTATATACTATTTGTTAGATCTTATCAACATCAGCACAAAACAGTTTGGTTTTTGAAAATATCTCAACTACACAAAAAATTATGCCAAAATTCAAACCTCCAATTTTTCATAATTTTTAGTAAAATGACGTCAGAATAACATAAAAGTGACAACAGTGAAACTAATGTCGTAATTTCCAATACAAAGCACTTAAATGATGCTAACGTCATAGTTTAAAGAGTACAGTCTAGATATTCAAAAGCAAATGCAATATATTTGAACTGCTCCTGTTTTCTTGTTACATACATAGTTCTTTTGAGGGAATAATATATTTTCTTGTGCTGCATAAATTTCTTTTTTAATACAAAGTTTAAAAAACAACAAGTGTGTTCAACTTAAATTCCATGACACATGTTTAATCAAACATTTTTACTCAAGTGCCAAAACAAAGACTGGCGTTTTCTCTATCTCAAAATTTAAATTTCATTAAAAGATATAATTATTAAACCTTGCAAATTGTTTAAAAAACTAATACCCGTAAGCACTTATTGTCCAAAAAGTGACATCATCATAGCTAGACAATAATGTTTATTTCAGATAGTTTCTGGTCTTTTGAGTTATAATACAAAAATTTCACTATTTATAAGTAAGCAAAAAATTACATAGACAGCATGGTAATCTATCAGCTTTAAAGTGCTATCATTGTTATGGGCATGTCATGATAAAATATTATAACAAAGCAAGAATAAATACAATGCCTATTCAAATTGGTCTCTCTTACCTACACTTTTTAACATCTTTCTGGGGATGCTAATTTTAGATATTAACATAACATACAATGTTAGTACTAGTTACTACTGGTGTGTTTAAGTAAAGTTAGTTTATTACTTATTTCAGCTTAATTACAATGTTTAATATAAAAAGAATGGTAGATCTGAAACTTACATACAGAAAGAAAGTAGTTTGAATAACAATGACAAAAATGTATGTCAATGTTTCCATGGAAACTGCAGTTAACATAAATGTTTTGGGAAGTTGTAACCCTTAATTAAAAATTTGTGAATGTGCTGTGAGATTAATGTGAATAAAGATTTCAAATAATATAAACATCACAAGATGAAAAAAATGATATTTTTACTCATTATCTTTATTCACCTACCTTATCTTACTAAAGAATAACATTTTTGCATAACTCAAACATTGAATTTTGGTCCATAAAAATGACAAATAAACAAACAAGCAAGATTGTGTACAATACAAATTCTTGCATAGCATGACAGAATTTAGGATAGAAAGAATTCATTCAAACTTCATGCACTCCAATATTCTTGTGCAGTTAAACACCCTGCAGAATTCCAAGTGAGGAATTTAGTCACTAAATATACAGAATACACTGCACTGCATAAACAGTCAAATCTCACTACAACTGAAATCCTCCAACCAGACAAAATTTTTTACAAAACTTAATTAAAAACTATAATGTACAGCCACCAGTGTGGCATAATTTAACCTTTGTTAGGCAAAATGTCATAAATCTGCAGTAAATACTGTAATTTAAGAGTGGAAATGATGGCAAAGCATGAGATATTTATACATATTTAAAAGAGTACATATAAAGAAGTGGGTAAAGGGAACTAACGACCAACATTGGATAGAGTTAACTATTTTATTAATCAACATTTCGACCCAACTAGGGTCTTCATCAGAATAAAATTTTAAAATTCCAGGCTTACTGAAGTATATGAAAAAAAGAGCAGTGATCACATGTGACCATGCGATTGATCCAAAAATAGATAAAAGGAAGCATATTCAATTTGAACAATATAGAATGAATGATTATGTCATTTGAACATATTGATGTATTTTTTTTAGGGATGTAAATCGAATCCCAAAACGATATTCGAATATTCGTAACGTGTATTCGAATCATATTCGAATATTCGGAACGAATTTATATCATAGTGGCACAAAACACGGTAATTTTCCATTACATTCAATGTGTTTATTATTGTAAAATGTTTATTTCTGGTCACAATTTACATTGCTAGCCTAACTTAATGCAGAAGCGGGGGTAGATTTATGACTTTAGCATAGCATTTCATTTTAAAACGACGATTTCTTCTTTTTGAAATACAAACGGCAATATTATCAATCCGCCATTATCCTGTTTATAGTGAAGGACCAGACGGGGTGTTTCTTTACTTGGTTAGCGGTAATTTGCAAGAAAATACTGTCAGTGAAGAATGCCAATAAATGTGTAAACAATGTAATCATTTCTTAACAATTATTATTATTATCATTGAAACTCTTATAAAAACTATATAGTAACCAATCAATGTTAAGATGACCTGCAAAGTCCCGAATAATATATACATTATCAATTAGTCACCTTAAACTTGGGTGTCTTTTTGTTACGTGTTGTACTTCGTGTAATAATCTTTACAATTTAAAGGCATTTTGCGTAATTAATTACTTATTTGTATTAACATAAGACATATTAAAAGGGCTACTTAAGCTCCTTTTAATGTTAACATATCGATTAAATAAAACCATATCATAATTTTATTAGATGAAACAGTAGAACACATGCAAAATAGCTCACAATGCTAATATTTTACTCTACTAACCGCAAACAATGTATAACAACAAACAGTCAATTATGTTTTGTGAACTAATATTATAAAATACATTAATGATTAAAGAAGGCATTTTCAAAGGGACAAAATGCGGGTGATACTGGATCGACTGTAAGGCAATCAGGCAAAACCACGAAGGTTTTACGAAGGGAAATCGCTCAAGTGTACCGCCAATTAACGGTCTTGATTGGTTGGTGGTCGGGTTAATGTTTCATTGTGATTGGCTGATATCGCTAAGGGCGTTAGTCCGAAGCCATAACATGTCAATTAGAGACATTTAGTTACCAATATACAAGTGACAATTACGAACCTGCTCGCCATATGCCTATGGGTGAAAGGTGACGGTAAACAAAACCATTTGATGACGACAATTACTGTGATTGGCTAGTGTCAAGATTACCGGACTGTTGATAAATTGATGAAGTACCAACCAATATATATATATAAAGAATGATTAAAATGGTAAGCTCGTGAGTTTTAAGTGTGTTAAGTAAACCAATGACGAACAATTAAAAAGTATGTAGATTTACATTTTTGTTATTCGGAGAGAACGAAGCATAAACAGAGAACAGAAAATCGCGGTGACAAAAAATAACAGATGTCGCGGTATTGTATAGAAATAAAATAACAAGTATGAAGTAGAGTGACAAAAACAGAAAGTGATTGCAATTACAGTTTGTTTGACAGTGATCTAGATGTGCTTTCCAAAAATAAAAGAAGTTCTGGTGGACTGTTATCAATAAGTATAGCCTTATATAATGTATTTATTACACACTATCCAGACCGAAGCTGGGTAGAGTCAGTGTTACGTAATCGGTGTAGCTAATTGCCGCAGTATTGAACTGACATGTGTGTTTATTGTACTTTGGCAACTGTTTCCACAGCTGTATGGTGATGTGGGTGATGTGACTGGGTCTAAGTGGGAGAGGGGGCAGAGAAGGAGCTGTGCACGGTTAGGTGATTTCAAGCTGTTAACCAGATGGCAATTCGTTATCAGGAGACATGACCCACCCCCTCTACCTTAGAGCGAGCGCGATCACATATCGCTAGCGTCTTAAGTCGCTGGGAGACACTACGATCAAATAAAGTAATGTCTTTTCAATTTTCCTTCGAACTTTACAAAAGTGATATAAAAGTTATAGAATATTCGAATCCCAAAATCTCTATTCGAATAGCGACTTGATATTCGAATATTCGTTAACATCCCTAATTTTTTTACTAAAAAATAAATTAATATAGCAGTCCATAGATATTTATAAGATATAAAATTATTACTATAATGGTGTAAAAACACCATCATGTGACATGATCAAACATACTCTACACAATATACAGATGTATCTGTTAACCAGTTGGTCATTTTACACAGCATCTCGTAATTCCAGACATAGCGTGTGATGATTGTCTGGAAATGGTTACAAATCTGGAAATCTGCTGACTTTCACCGTCTGTAATGGACTTCTTAAGTTCCATCAAAATATCCAGAGCATCCATTGCCTCTTCACAGGATTGCTTAGAACAAATTTAATTTACAACTTCAGAAAAAAAAAAAAAACGGAATACTAAACATATAGCTCAGCACTGACTGAAAATGATCTTCATTTCAAATCAGTTTCATTCATTTCTTTATCTAATTCACTCAATGCCATTTAAACCTTAAGCAGAGAACAAAGAGAGCTTGCAGTTTGTCATGAACTAAACTGACATATTCTTCAAAGGAATATCCAATTCTAGTGTGAAAGCACACTGACCACATCCGAATTCATAAAATTGAAACCTTATTAAGTCATTCATTCGAGGGACTATGATTATGTCATCCAATCAGGTGGGGTAATCCAATGAATTGTAACCTTAAATATTGTAACGTTTTTAAGATAACATAAATACCTGGACAGGTCAATGTTTTTTAAGCTATATATAAACTGTGATCAAATGTCATTGGCGCAAAACAAATCATAAGACCATTTCACAGGAAGAAAGTGTACCAATTATTTATTTTGATTATCAAGAGTTTGCAGTGGGTCTTTCAATGGTATGCAACTGGTCGCTGATCAGTGGCAGTCAATCTCAAGCAGTTCCAGCTGATAATCTTTTGGTCGCAGCCTGTCACCAATCACTACACGAGCAGGTGACCAATTCTCTCCATCCTTTCTATGATCGATCTTCTGCATATTTCTATACAAGGCTACTCTCTGGCGAAACTTTGTACTGTTTATGAACAATGCATGCTTATGTTATTTATTTGCACATGCACACAATCATGTTATACTTAGAAGATGAAACTTCTTATGGCTTCCACAGTTTGAAAACCATTTGATCACTTCTGATATTTCCACAGAAAACACAACATCTCTTGAAGGAAAATATTGTTTGTGTCAATAATAACAAATGACTTTAACTAGACCGATTCCTAGAATATTTTACAAATTGTTGCTGTTAAATAACAATTCTATTGTCCTGAAAGGGATAAGAATGTGGGTTTATTTGAACTACATGTATATACTGCATAAGAAAGTATGGTGTTAAGTTTCTTCGGACATTAAGTTGGTGTGTTTATTTAAACTGCTGGTTCTTGGGTATCCAGATGCCGACAGACACATCACTGCCGGCACTTGCAAGGATGCCATTCTTGTAGGAGAGCTGAAATCAGAAACATACTATTTGTTTATTTATTTACATGACCTTGCAACCAACAGTCACATCCATATAGAGTCAAGAAATAGATAAAAAAAAAAAAAAAAAAAAAAATTCAAAAATAATTTGACATGGTTCAACCTTTGTAACATTTAAAAATTCCTGGAAACAAATGTCCAAATAGATTTACACTCATTGCAATCTAGTTCAGAAATATGGTACATTAAATGCATATTTCATTGGCTATTGTCTTTGATAATTAACTTACTGATACTTAAACATTGGCCTTGCCTTGGAATTTAACCAATTATTGCCAGAGTCTAATGACAATTAACCTAATTTTTTCTTAACGCCAACTGCAAGTTACTAGTGACTCATTTCTTTATCTATCAAGTGCATTTAAGTATATTCACCTGTGCACATCATAATTGGTACACTTTTCTTTTGCAATTAACATTAATGGTGAAAATTATTTTTTTAAAATTGTGTTCGAAATGCAAGTAGAATAATTATTGTATGTAGAGTAATTATGTCTACGAGAACCTGAAATCTCTGATCCTAGCTTAATTTCTTATCAATGCACTACAGAACAGAAAGCCTGTCAAAGACAAATGAAAAAAAAAGAAAAGAAAAAAATACTGATTCAGGATTGATGGTTTTTATGATGATACCGCCCCCCTTCCCAACCCAAGCCCCTCTCACTCGCAAAGGAAAGTCACAGAAAATCTTCAGCACAGAAAATGAAAAATCACAGATAATCTTAATCCCTGATAATCATAAGCCCATAAACCAAAATCACAGAAAATAAATATCATTACAAAGCAGTAATCAGAAACAGAACAACATTTTGCAGGAATCACAGAAAACAATTTTCCCAGAAAATATAATCACAGACAACAATTCATCACTGTAACATCAGCAGCACAGAAATAAATAGGCATGATCAAGCAATCGAAGAAAACAATCAGCTTAGAAAATCTTCAAACAACAAACAACTATCAAAGAACAACATCTACTGACATGACTAACTGTACACAACTCTGCCTTTGAAATCTAGTGATCTCAAGTTATTTGTAAAACAAATTTCTGCCACCAAGATGTCCATGCCCACTAAGAGTCAGATACAGTTCTGTGAAGATTAGATCCAAAAAACTGAAGAAGGTGTTCCTAGGTTTTTTTTAATGATATGTCCTACATACTGACTTTTTGATACCATGTTACTCACTTATTAGCTCATCCAAGTTTCATGCAGACAAAATTTATGACCAAGTTTGGTGAAGATTGTGTTATAAATGTGACCTCTAGGGTGTTCATAATGGGGACTAGGACTTTACCTACTGACCTACTTTTTGACTCCATCTGATATAATTGTTACGGTAACTCGTCTAATATTTCAAGAAGACAAATGACCAAGTTTGGCAAAGATTGATCCATAAATCTTGCCTCTTGTGTATTCACAAGATTTTAGAAAGATTTGACTAAATGATCTGCTTTTTAACACCAGGTAAACTACTTTCGTACTCACCCCATATTTCAACTCATCCCATATTTCATGCAGAGAAACATACATTTGGCATCTCATGCACAATGAATGACACACTAGCATCAAATGAAGGGGTATCAGAGAAAAGTCACCATGAGCGAGTTGTGCTCTGCTTAGCTAAAAATAATCATAAAAAAGACTTCCAGAGTGAACAGTATTCACAGCTCAGAAAAAACTGCTTTTACAGGATAACATTATGACAGAAAGCAATCTAGTGCAGTACAGACAGCACTGACAATTATTAAGGGACAGTTCATTCATGCTTTATACATACCCTGGCAACAGGTCCTGAGTGGACATTTAGACTACAGATGATGTCAGGTTCCAGAGTAGGGTGGATGACCTTGATGCCACCATTGGTTGAGCTGGTGTACACAGCGCCCTCTGTATGAATCACACTGGACAGCTGACCAGAGTGATCTACGTCCAGTGTCTGGTGAAAAATGGATTAGTGTATTTGATACAAACACTTGACCAGCATAATCAGTTTATTATTCATATGGTTTATTAATTATATAATTTCAGGCAAATAAAATTAGAGCTTTTTCTAGAGACATGACAACAAATAGAAAAGATCCTGATATGAAAGATCAAATGTAGTTATTTTTTTCATACATCCTTTACATAAACCCATCATTTTTTTCTGTTATTCATATTTTTTATCAGAAAAACAATTTTGCAATTTGGGATTGCCTCCATTTGTTTATATATTGACAAATGACATTTATACATTGTATGCAGTGAATTTTTATCAAAGTCTGAATGTTTGTTTACATTTTGGAGTCAGAAGGCAAGTATTATAGGCTCTGTTAAGAGCTAGTGCTAAGAGCTGACATAACTGACCACAAAAAATTGGTACAAATTAATAAATGTGTTTTTAATATTAAAAAACAAACAAACAATGACTACACTATCACCCCACCTGCATGTTGTGTTCATCAAACAGTCCATCTGTTGTGTTAAGGACGTGAAGTTTTCCCTCCTTATCTCCTGTCCACAACTGGCCATTGCCATAGCTCATGTTCATTATGAAGCTGTCCGTCTGACAAAAAGAAACAAAACTGTTTCAATACCAGGTGTGTTGTTTTGATACTTCACAGAAAGACTCTACTAGCTTGAAGCATTGAAAAATTTACCCTGAAATATTGATCTGTAGCAAGGGATCTTTCCAACTTCCAGATTTTATAACTCTAGTTGGTTAAGGACACAGGTTTAACAAACGGCTTTCTGTAACTTGAACTGAAGAATTCTTTTTTGCTAAGTATCACAAAGAAATAAAACTCCTCCTAAAAACAAAAACAAAAAAAACAACAAAAAACTCAGATCAGGAAAAATATTTCAAACACTTGCTTGAGATAAAAGAGGCATGTCTTCAACTTAATTTATCTCTTCAGTCTTCTTTGATAAAAGAGGCATGTCTTCAACTTAATTTATCTCATTAGTCTTCATTGAATAATTTATCTCTTCAGTCTTCATTGATAAAAGAGGTGTGTCTTCAACTTAATTTATCTCTTCAGTCTTCATTGATAAAAGAGGCATGTCTACAACTTAATTTATCTCTTCAGTCTTCATTGATAAAAGAGGCATGTCTACAACTTAATTTATCTCTTCAGTCTTCTTTGATAAAAGAGGCATGTCTACAACTTAATTTATCTCTTCAGTCTTCATTGATAAAAGAGGCATGTCTTCAACTTAATTGATCTCTTCAGTCTTCATCTCTTCAGTCTTCATTGATAAAAGAGGCATGTCTACAACTTAATTTATCTCCTCAGTCTTCATCTCTTCAGTCTTCATTGATAAAAGAGGCATGTCTACAACTTAATTTATCTCTTCAGTCTTCATTGATAAAAGAGGCATGTCTTCAACTTTATTTATCTCTTCAGTCTTCTTTGATAAAAGAGGCATGTCTTCAACTTAATTTATCTCTTCAGTCTTCATTGATAAAAGAGGCATGTCTTCAACTTAATTTATCTCTTCAGTCTTCATTGATAAAAGAGGCATGTCTTCAACTTAACTTATCTCCTCAGTCTTCATTGATAAAAGAGGCATGTCTTCAACTTAATTTATCTCTTCAGTCTTCATTGATAAAAGAGGCATGTCTTCAACTTTATTTATCTCTTCAGTCTTCTTTGATAAAAGAGGCATGTCTTCAACTTAATTTATCTCTTCAGTCTTCATTGATAAAAGAGGCATGTCTTCAACTTTATTTATCTCTTCAGTCTTCTTTGATAAAAGAGGCATGTCTTCAACTTAATTTATCTCTTCAGTCTTCATTGATAAAAGAGGCATGTCTTCAACTTTATTTATCTCTTCAGTCTTCATTGATAAAAGAGGCATGTCTTCAACTTAATTTATCTCTTCAGTCTTCATTGATAAAAGAGGCATGTCTTCAACTTAATTTATCTCTTCAGTCTTCATTGATAAAAGAGGCATGTCTTCAACTTAATTTATCTCTTCAGTCTTCATTGATAAAAGAGGCATGTCTTCAACTTAACTTATCTCCTCAGTCTTCATTGATAAAAGAGGCATGTCTTCAACTTAATTTATCTCTTCAGTCTTCATTGATAAAAGAGGCATGTCTTCAAC
This sequence comes from Sinonovacula constricta, assembly GCA_007844125.1. NCBI lineage: Eukaryota > Metazoa > Mollusca > Bivalvia > Cardiida > Solecurtidae > Sinonovacula > Sinonovacula constricta. The sequence goes on along the minus strand of CM017562.1, from coordinate 8,161,014 downwards.
TAAATTTATCTCTTCAGTCTTCATTGATAAAAGAGGCATGTCTTCAACTTAATTTATCTCTTCAGTCTTCATTCAGGTTTTATTATCCTGCTGATCACCTCTTTCAATGTGACAAACTCACTGAGTACTAACATGATAGGGTTGGGTAACTCTCTATGCTTCAGATGAGAATTATAGGATACCATGTGAACAAAAACAGATTTAGCTCCCTTAGCTCCAAACTTTCTAACAGAGACATTTTTAGTTGACATTTCACAAGTTCAAACTATGAAAACTCATTATTTACTTATTTTATCTTTGATATTATTATGTAATACATGTATCTTACAAAGACTAAGCTATCCAGGTTGGTACTAAAACGAAATATGGAATAATAAAAGTAGGTTTATGCAAGAAGTCATAAGGGATTTCAATTATTAGGAAAAGTAAAATCTCAACAGCGAAATATTTTTACAAGTTGGGCCTAAAACTCTTCTCCTCTTTTTATACACCCTATTGTCTCACACTCACCTGGATGTTTTTAAACTTCTTCCCGGCCGCTCTATCATAGATGGTGATGGTCTTGTCCTCGCTGCCAGTGATCACATATTTATCATCCGCTGCCACACTCAGCACTGGGCGACTATGATACAGTTTACGGATCATATTTGCCTCCGGGGCCCGGGGATCAAACATGTAGAGACGATTGTCAAAACAACCCGCAGCCAAAAACCCTGGTTCGTAATGAAGACTTAGAACTGCCGACTTCAACCTGGCAAAGAAATCAAATATTTTTTAATTCATACATATTATCAATGTAGAATAAAAAATGTGTCTCCAGTCCTAGGCTTAAAACTGGGACAATTTGTAATTACGAGGAATACTCTACTATCAAACTACAAAGGCTGCATGCACATACCCTTACAAAATCATAAGTAAACAAATATTAGCAGAAAAAATTAGAGTAAGAAATTGTATTTTAAGTTTTAAGTATTAATAATATGTATTACTTGTGCATAATAAAAATAATATAAATAAGTTATTGTTTTTTTTTACAACTTTGAACTTATTTCTGACAATTTCTGTTTAAATATATACATCTATTTTAAAGCATGGAAACATGGACCAATTTTGAAAAAAAAAAGTTTCATAAATAGTGCAAATTCAGACTAAAACTAGTGCCATACATTTCTGCTAAAATGAATATCCTGTTTATATTTCTGCAATAATAAATATCATCTTAAATATTACCTCTTTTCCTGTTCCCATTCCAGGCCACTCTCCCCTAGTCTCCAGAAACGGATGCGAGTATCCCAGGATCCTGTAACCAGGGTGGTGTCATGTGATGCCATAGACCACACCCAGCCCTGCGAGGAAAAGAAATATTATTGATGCCCATATAAAATACAATACCAATATCCATTGAATCAGTTTTAAAAGGAGGATTAAAATCAATCATGACAATGAAATGATAAACAGCAGCAAAATTGTGAGGATAAAGACTAGAAAAAAAATGTATAAAGAATAATAAATCTGAAAATCACTAAAGTAAAATGAAATCCTTTACTTATAAACACCACAGCTCTTGTTTTATTAACACTATTATTTTAATAGAATATTCATAAACTTGATAAGTTTGTTTATTGGGTTTATAGTCCCACCAAAACTATTTCAGTTATCTGGAGATGGTAACTTGATAAGATAATTACAGTGTTTGATGTGATGAGAAGAAAAAAAAGACAAAAGCCATTATGGCTAGTTATGCAACTTAAAACAGGTTAAAGGTGGTGTTGATAAATAAGAGGAGAGGAGCTGTCTGAGCACGAAATACACCATTTGCTATAGGGTCTCTATTAAGTATGTTATCCTTACCTTGTGTGTCTTTGCATCATTGAACACACACAGATCTGGCGGAACCAGATTGTCCTCCGACACCTTCGATAGGTCCAGGAGGTTGAGCTGTCTGTCACGGGATCCAGTAGCAAGGTATCGGCCATCCTTGAAAAAGACAATCCAGACAAAAATTGATTTATGTTATTTGCAACAATGAATAATACATACTAGAATTTGTATGTTGTTTTGACAGATAATTGCAACAACACAATTTATGGTCATCAAGTTGATGTCCTGCTAGTATTGGTGAAAAAAGACCCCAACACAAAAATGCCCAAAGAAAATACAGTGCACTTCAGATCAGCTAGAAGACCTGTTCAGCAAGTTTTCACCCAGAATTTGTCTTAAACACGTCAATGGGCTGGCTTTGGGCTAATTTAACCACTTGTCTTTGTTTTGTTTTACATTGCACAAATACAAGTGTGGTCATATTGACAACGTCTAGCTAATTATTGGTGGAGGAAAACCCTATACTTATCTCTGGGGAGAACAACTTGTGCACCACAGGTTAGCTGGAAAACCTCAACACATGGAAGTCCTCACCACAAATGGGACTCAAACCCATGCAGTGAGGGGTTAAAGAATGACAAGTTGGCGACTCTCAGCCACAGGAACCAACACTTTATTTTTTGAACGCCTACAACAATTCAATGTCTTTACTGATGACACAATATTTTACCTCATCCTAAATACCTGGCTTATTTGACCACTCTTTACAATGTTACACAACCAAATGATTTTTAAATGAATAATGGATGTTTTAATTGAGTTTTGTCACTCACTAGCCCGCATTTTAATTGCGCAAATGGCCATTTGGAATTGCATATTTACGCAGATACGCACCTTATCTATTGCTCTGAATATAAATTAGAAAAACAAAAACAATCCCACAAATAAATGACCAGGTTGGGTATCTTGTTATTTTATATATATATATATATATATATATATATATATATATATATATATATATATATATATATATATATATATATATATATAATAAATATATATTGTAGTAAAATATCACAATATAGTTTTTTCTGAATCCCTAAGTCAAAAATGAAGCAACAATTTAGACAGACAAATGGCTTCTCCAATAATTCCATCTTTTTGATGAATACATAATATGTATTAGGAACAAATGTAATCACTTTTTATTTGGGCTAAGCAACCATGCACTTAGTTTTGTAACTTTTTTTTCATCGCCATTTACTCTGCGGGTATTTGGCAATGCAATGGACTAGGTACCTTCATTAGATGTACAATATCTATTGATCCATAGCATCCCTTCTTATGCACCAAGTGGTAGAAATTGTCCTCTGGATTCATCCAGTCCCTCACGGCTTCCTCACGTGCTATATATGCCTCTCTCCAACTGAACTCATCTCCTGGAAAGTTTTGGATAACTTTAAGATGGTCCTTTGATCTATGGATTTCAATCAATACAACATACTTAAAGGTACATTTGTATCCTCCCATTCTAAGTTATTTCATACATAGTTTTGGTTTCTTTAAAAGTGTCCACTGATCCAATAATCTGAGGCAAAAGAAATACACTCAAATCTCAATAATTCAGTTTGCAACATAACAAATGTATGGGCAATTTACAAGTTCAACAGCCTGTCCCATCTGTCTTCCTATAAGACTATATATTCATGTGTAAAGATGTAGCTGGTGTTCTGTTTATAACTCACTGATCATCACACTTCATCAGATGACAATCGCAGTCCCTTGAAGCAATAACATACTATACAAGGTTCCGGTTTTAAGACTATGGATGCATATTTTACAAGAGAAAACAACTTCTCTAGACCATATTAAGTGTTAATTGATATTTCGATCTGGATTGTGACAAACAAAAAGCATTCTCTGTCCACTGTTGGAAAATTTACTGAATATAAGTAAAGACATGTATTTAGGGTAGAGTCTCATTGCAGCTTAAAATCTGTATTTGAAGCATTTCTGTAAAATAATGCGTTTAAAGTTTAAAAAAAACATCTTTTTTGCATTTAATTCCATTCTTACTACATTATTATAACATAGTTTAGACAAAACTGTGAAGAAAAATCAGTTAGGATGCAAAATATGGTGATACATGAACAAGTATTTGGCAATGCATGTCATGTTGGTAACTATTTAACAACTTGTTTGATTTTGCAAATGAGGTGCCAATACGAAGTTTCATGGCACGGTGAATATTTGCTTCTTGCCAATTCATATCACTTCCTGGAGCTGTATATTACTCAGAGATAATTACCATTGTTAGTTTGGTTCTAATCAAGGGTTTGAAGTAATAGATACTTTAAGATAAGAAATATTATCATTTTATTTTAATATTTTTTTTTAATTTAAACTTAATAACAAACAAATTAGCCCAGACTGTTAATGATCACATTTAGATTCTTCTTTCAACTGACAAAATGTTTAGAAACAAATAATATAAACTTAAGGAAACTTTTAAACTTACGCTGAAATATTGGGTAGGGTTTGGGCCACCTGTGACAAGTTCGTGACTTCCAGTACAGCTCATTATCAAAGTAATCAGAGAAAAACCGGCACGTCTTACTAAGAGACTTTATCAATGTCCGTGAATCTAAAAATGATGTAATATGTAGAAGAATTTCTGCCGGTAAATCCATCAGATTGTAAGTAAAGTTCTCGTCATTTGTAAGCAATAAATTAGTGACAGATAAATCGGTTTCACATTGGGTCCTCGTGTCATGTGATCCATTTACAACATCACCATTTAGATCTGTCAAGTCATTTTCCGAGTCTTTCTTTTCCAACTCACTTCTGTCACCACTAATATATGGAGAAAGTTTAGTCATATTGTCAGTTTGTTCTTCTCCAGGTTTAACTGCAGGCTGTGGCAGTTGGTCCAGATGTGCATCTCCTTTTTCTTGATCTGCTTTCACCTCGTTTGTTTCTGATGTTACTTCAGATGCTTTTTTCTCCATAGTACTGTGATTTCTACAACAGAAAGCCTTGCATGTGCTATTTATAATATTTACAACACCATAATTAAAAATAAAATTAAATGTTTGTTAAGGCTGACAAGGGCCTGACAACAGCTTGCAAACAGAAGACTTGAAATGGTTTGTGTTTGTAACTTTGTATATGTATGTCATAACCTTCTTCTCAGAAACTTTTCTCTTCAAATAAACCTGAGTATACTGAAAACAATCATTCAATTGTAACCTGCAAAATTTATAATAAGCCCCATCCTTTTTCTTTGTAAAAGTATTTGAATTCCATTTATTTTAAGTAATATAATTTATGATTATACTTTTAAAACAACTTATTTAAAGAAATGAGTACATTACCTGCAGTAAATCTGCTAGTAATTAATGCATAAAGAAAAGATAATGTGAAATTAAAAGCTTAATCTAAATGAATTTTATTGATTTATTATTTCACAAATATGGTTGGTCAGCAAGCCCTTACAACAACCACTATGCCTTTACCTCTATTTAAAACAAGGTATAGAAAAACAAATACTTACAATAATAATTTCATTGAATTTATCACATTTTTTTCTGTTGATTTTCTTCCTTAATACAATGATCAAGACTATTTCCTTGCAAAGACTTACATACACAGGGTGGAACTGTACTTTGATCAAATCTCTGGCTTAGAGCCCAGGAGCTTTAAGGTATGACATGTTCTAAATATAGACATTTATGCATAATTAAACTACATGGTAAATAATCACAGCGGCAGATCTGGGGAGTGAAAACTAGTAAGTTATTATTCATGAACATAATTTAAATGTTTTATTTTACTTAACATCAATACTATCGTTAAATTTTCCACATTGATAAAAGATAGACAGGTCTATACTCTTGCTCAAGCACAAGCAATGCCCCATCAACCCCCAATCCATGCACACAGCAATTATGAAGAAAAAAAGTTCTTATTTTTGTGTCTTAAGTAATTTCATTTAAGCATTGTTTTAGCCAAGTTAGGCTTTAGTTGCTGATGGGACAGGAAAAAGTGTTGTTTTGTTGTTGTTGTTGTTTTTCCCCAAACACCCCACTTAACACTGAGATCCTATTCCCCTTTTGTAAAACTAGATGCGCCCTTGGGACTTCTGCAACTGTTAGGTTTGAGTCATGCCTATTTTTTAAGGCTCGGGTCGAATCTATAAATTTATAAGTGATTCATTGAGAACAGAAAAAGAGCCTGTCATGAATAAATATGTAAAACTTACTAATTTTTTTCTTAGCAAAAAAATAATGCTAAATGCCCCGTGTCCTAAATTCTAACCTGCATTTAAACGCCGACGTAAATACTGGGACATTCAATGTTGGGTACGGTGAAATGTAAACATTAAGGCTAAAGCATCGTGCCAAGGATTTCATTTCGGAAGAAAGGAAATACAAATAAGACATCACATTATTTCTAGTAACTGTGAACTTAATGAAGGTTAATTAAAACTTACTTTTTTTTTCTTAGCAAAAAGTAATGCTAAATGCCCCGTGTCCTAAATTCTAACCTGCATTTAAACGCCGACGTAAATAATGGGACATTCAATGTTGGGGGGAGCCGGTCGAGTCGTACCTCGGGTCAAGTCGTACCTGCTTTTTTCGGTCACTTCGTACCTTCGGAAGGGTCACTTCGTACCTCTATTGGTGTGTATAGATAAACTTTGTGTGTATAGATATCTTTTTTTTTTCTAACCAGATCAATATTTAACAAAAAACTTGCAATTCATATAGATAGTTTTCACATCAGTGAGGATCCCTTAGCTTGGCAGCCATCTTCGATGGCTACTTTAAGGGATTTTTAATTGAATTGTATAGAAGCGTAAATTTTATTTCTTGCTATGTCTTCATTTGGGGCCCAAACATTAACAGCTATAAACCATTGGAAATCTAGAAAAATTCATACTTTTAATACAATATTTTTAATTTGATGAATGCACAAAGAATTATTACACAGAAATAAATAAAATTATTGGCGCACCCTTAAACAAAATGAACAGGGTATCTTTTTTGGTTGTAGTTTTTTTTACATTTTAAACTATCAATTTATAGTTTTGATATTTAAAATACTTCATCAAAGCTGTTAAATTTGAATATAAACCTCAGTAGAATGGAATGAAAACTAAAAAAAACAACAACAAAAAACACAAAACAGTACCAATCGTAAAACTTCGGGTATTTCCGTATGGTTCGTAAAATACACCTCGTACATAGCTCTAGAATACACCAAAGTGCGTCGCCTGAGTTATGAAACAGTGTCCGTTCGCGAGAAAGTAACAAATTATATATATATCATTTAGTTGAGTATATCTTGCAATAACAACGATTTTTTTTATCAATACAATCTATATGATTTACGGAAAATTGAAAAGTCAACATTAAATACCCAGTATTAAAACTAAGACACACAAAGTAGATCCAAGATGGCGCCTTATTATGTCAGAGGTCTCTTGCATAGCATAAAGGCCGAGGTGATCAGATTGAAAACAGTACATGCCCGGATCCACAACTTTTCAACGGGGATGGGGGTGGGGTGGGGTCCGAAAAAAATCTAAAATATGGGAGATGCGTTCTGAAGTGTATCTGGACAAAAGGTTAACAGTTTTTAATGGTTTTTATTAAATTGACTTTAAAAGTCTGGAAATAAGTAGGCATCAACCTTTAGCGTCATAACTTTGTTGTTGAAAACTGGTTCGAATTATTCCAAAAATATGCCGCAACAGGCAAGCACATACTTCCTTTGACTTGGGACGTAAAATGCAGGTAGATAACATTTGTAACTTGGTTTCCTCATCGATCGTCGTTTGTATACATTGGGAAGAAAATAATAATAAAAACAATCTTGCTATCTTAGCTCAATTTTTCAATGAACAACGTTGGTCCATGTTTCCATGCTGTATCGTCGGATATTATGCTTAACAGATAAGCATTAAGATTGCTTGAATTTAGATTTCTGTTTGGTGTTCGTGAGCTTGTTGTAAATAATTTCGATGTGGAATATTTATGGAAGTTGTAACTAAAACTTGTCTTATAAAAATACCAAAATTTCCAGTAGAGGATCCAATAAATGGCCGCAAATGCATTATTAGGTGTTGGACCCGACAAGGTACAACTATCAGTAATTATTGTAGATGAAACAAAATAACAAATTTATATTGTGCAGACATCGTCAAACTACCGTCGTGTTCAAGTACGCTGTTCATTTGGATTTTAGAAAAACAATAACAAAACATTATTACAATTGCCATAGCATATTGTAGCTGTGTTTAAATGTTTGAAACAGCAACATTTTTAGCAAACTGCACATATTGTTAAAGGTGGTGTCCGACAGTTTGCCACTATCTAATATATGTAACACTATCTTGTGTCTTTTTGGGGTATTTGTACGTGATTTCTGCAGAAAAAAACCAAACAAAACACATTCTTCAGCCTAAGCTTTGATGTTTTCCAATAATACCCCAATTTTAGGGCAGTAGAATGCGGTAAACAACACTTAAATGTTCATTCTTTTAAAATCTGTAAATATGAACAACTTTGGCCCGCACTAGCTTCTGCCTTTAAAGAAGGCTGCCTTTAACTGTCTTATCAGTGCCTATGACATCACATGGAAACTATTTTTAAAAAGCGTCCCAATACGGATTCTGATGCAAAGTTTTACTTTTCATGGCGTCATAGCCATCTGCAACAGGTGCTATAATCTCTAAATAATATTAATGTTATACTTTACGCATCAAATTAAAAGCCTTGTGACGGAGACTTCTAACATCTTCAAAAATACTAAAAATTATTATGTTATGTTTATTGATGTTGGTGTTCTTTCCAATATTAAGTATAGAGATTATAGCTTGTTGGTCATCATGGCGACCTCCGCTGTCACGCAAGATGATCAGAGTGACAATGATGAGGTATTTCAGTTATTTTCCACAATTGTAGCACGAATAACGTTTACTATGCACGTTCTCAACACGGGGATTGAACGCCAAACCACCAACAGACGCTATTCCTAAATGAAAAAGACATAATTCTGCACCCGTTTTTCTCTCCCCTTTTTCACACTGCTATTTTAAAGTATTTTGTAAACAAATCGAAACCACTTATTTACCGCACATTTCACTTTAAAAATTGTCATTGATTTTAAATATTGTTTATACAGTTTACATAACTGAATAAAAGTTAAATCTTTAAGATTCTTCTTATGTAAGCAAGCCATTCAGTGGCAATATGTCACATTACAGGCACAGCGTATTATACTCGAACTATGTATTTTCGACGCATCTCTGTTACCGACGTATTCCGAATATTTCAACATGCAAATCAATATAGAATGGCTTTGACCTAGATTTCTAAAAAATTACTTGATTTTATGGTAAAGTTTTGGTTTAGAGGTTAGTTGTCCTTTACAAATTCAAAGTTTATAAGTTGATATTGTACTGCATACACATCATAAATAAGTCAAACAAGTACGACAATAATACAGTGGTCCATGCTACTGCCATAGAATACCAGTGCATGAGTGTCCCACTTTAGAATGAAATGTACCACCTAAAGAGAGGTGTGTGTAAATGTTAGTTCATGAATTTTAGAGGTTCATGTCTGTATCTGTTATATTTTTATTTCTGGACCAAAATCTTTTTATCAATTAATAGTGTATGAGCCATATCCTGGTGTTACAGAAATTCAATGTTACAATATCATTTGTCTTTGGCATTTTTCAATAAAGCTTAACTGTTGTCATAAAATATTTCAATAACAACCTTTAACTTAAGTATTAAGCAGAAAACATCTTTTAACTAATGAAATATCATGTTAGAGTTTAAAAACCTAACACCACCAAATTAGGAGAATGTCAAATTGTGGTAATGTGATGATACTTTCTAAAAATATGAATATATTAATGATTTAGCATTTAGCACTTGTGTATGCATTTAATTATATTGTAAACATTGACTTAAATAGTAAGCATGTGATCTTCCCTTTTTCCCCGGGAGACTCCAGATATCAGGGGTCTGTCTCAAGCCTCACGCTGAGCACATCATTTCTCCAACTTTGATGTTCCCGACAGACTTAATCTTGCTCCTCCTAAAGACTGCCCCAGTCAATAGCTACCAGCCGATCATTTGATTACTTAATATAGCATACTGCAAGCGACCAGCACCTGCATATGCAGCTAATCAGAAGAGATCACTGCCCATCATTGAGCGTACCGAGTGTTCATTGGTCGAGACGATAATTTTGTGCCCCCTCTACTGGTGTAAGAAGACCTCATCAAAAACTATAATCCCTTGATTGACAATAAAACTACACCTATTTAGTGAATCGGAGGTCATGTCCTATGTTGAAAATTTAAGCAATGCTTATGTGCGGACACAGGCATTGGACTAAGCTTAGAAGTTTCAATAACAGGTTAATAGGGTGCTATAAGAACATTCTGTATTTACCCAAATGCAAGCTAGAGATAATTTGACTGATCGTCTTCATTTTTTTCCTAATCAAGTCAAGTCACTTATTTTCGGTATTATTCTTGCATGTGACAAATCTCCTGACTGCAAAAAAGTACAATGATTTCCATTTACTTCGGTACTCTAAATACACTATGTAAATCAAGTAAATATGAAAAATGGATATGCGTGCACTTGAATGCAGGCAACTGACATGCCAGAATTATTCAGAAACCTGTGTGCCTTACAAAAGAAAAGACAACAAAAAACACTCGAGATAATTTTATGTATGACTTCATCGCGTCATAGCCCATTTTGTCAGTAGACTATACAACATTTAATGAAACTGATGTGCTCATGTGTACTCACAAAACTTATTCTAGTATTGATTTTCTTTTTCTTAAACCGTGACTGCTGTGTAAAGTTTTAGATCTACCATGTTAAGATAAGTGTCAAACTCGCAGCGCATCCTGGAATTAGAAACCAAAGGGAGCGAATGAAGCTAGCGAGATCATGCCCAATCAGTGTCACATGTTCTGTTTTCTAACACAACACTGTTGAAAATGGAAGCAATGCTTAACACAGGTGCAAACACAGGCATTGGACTGAGCATCAGAATTCAAAAACATTTACCAACTGACTTGCATGCGTGCCTTACAAACAAAAAAAGCTAGTGCTAATAATATGTATGACGTCATCGAGTCATAGCACCATTTTGTCAGCCGACTACAGCATTTGTTGAAACTGATGCGCTCGTGTGTACTCATAAAACTTTCTCTAGTATTGATTTTCTTTTTCTTCAACCGTTACTGCTGTGTAAATGTTTTACCATGTTAAGGTTAGTGTCTAAATTAGCGACTCATCCCAGAATTAGAAACCAAAGGCAGCGAACGAAGCAAGCTTGCTTTCTTCTTTGCCATGAAAAAGAATATATGACAGTTCTATAAGCATTGCAACATATGCCAAAATTTAAAAAGGCATAGGACAAAGGTATTAACATGCAAGCCAGATGTAAAAGTAAATATGTGATGAGTCATTTCACGAAATGAGCAAACACAACAGTTACCGCCTTGGAACAGTCAGTCGGGACCGACTGGAAGAATCACAGATTTAGACTTAAAACCTATACTAAGAACATGTTTGGTATAATTAACATGGTAGGAAATAAACATTATAAGTATATGAAATTAACACAAAAACAAGTTTGCATGAAAGAGATGAATGTATAAAACAATAGCACTGCTGAATACACAGAGCTTGCAACATGTATATTTATGCATTGTGCTACTAAAACAATTGTTGATTTTAATTTGATACTTAGTAAGGCCTTTTGTTAATTACATATTATTTAGGACATTATCAACACTCACAAAACAACTCATTGTGTAAGACATGTAGGCAAGCATCTAGCCCTGAAATATGTAGGGGTCGGGCTGGGTGGGAGTTAAGAGTTCCCAACATTATGTTAAACTAACTTTGACTTAAGCTTTCTTAAGAGGAGTTAATCTTTACTTTAGGAGTTCTTTAATTTACAATAGTGTTGCTTCTTTTTGAACAAAAATTTGTCTTCTTCCTGCAGATATACATTTATCATAAAAGTAAATGGTTTTCGTGACAGTTGATACCATCACATTTTGTACATGAATAGTAATTAGAATGCCAACCATAGACGCCTTTAAAACATATTTTCCATTTCAACTAGTTCAAATCAGTTTATATCATTTATGTTATAAGATGATACATTGTTAAAAGAATTCATTAATAGTTGTAAAATAATTTGAGCTTTTTTTGCATTAGCTTGTTACTTTCTATATGTAAAACAACAACAACAAATCAGGACAGTTATCCATTTACTACTTTGTCATAGAAAAACACTTGTTTGCTATTACTCGATTAGTACACTTTCTTCATGTATTCTTATTCATATAACTTTTATTTGCTTAGACAATAATAGTATCAAAGCTTTCACCACTAATAATTTATAATTATCAAAACTCTTTTGTCACTAACTTACAGATTAAAAAAACTACTTCTATGCTTGCATACCCATTTTTTCCAATTTAACATCTTAATAATATTTTTTTTTAAGATTTTATGTAAAATTTTATTTGAGGGTAGAATATACTTAGATCACTTTGTCAACCTTTTTTCAATTCATTAGTATGTGCTGATGACGCTTGACTTGTTTACACCCTGTTTAGTTGTTGTTTTTGTAGACCACAAACTTAAAACCAAAGCATACAATTTATGTCTAGATAGTCAGATATGTCTAAATATGTCAGATATATTTCAAAATTCATTTTAAAATATTGTAAAGAAAAATTGTATCTCTGAAATTACTTTGATTATTGATAAAAAAGACAAAAATTACTGTTTTACAAATAAAAATAAGCCATATAGTAAATTTAACACGCATTCACAAAAATCTCCCTCTCTGGCACCCCAATCTCCCTCTCTGGGAGCCTAAATCTACCTCTTTGGGACCAAGGAACGATAACATGTCTGAGTAAGTGACTAGTCTGAAGTTAATTAGTTGTTGGTAAAAGAATATATATATTATTGGATAGGTAATGGTCTGAAACATGAGATAACACATTGACTTTATTAAGGGTTTATTTATTTATAGCCTGAAACAATTGCAATTTTCTAAAAACCACATCCTGGGTTTTTTTCCTTAACAAACAGACGCAGAGAGTCGGCATCTTCCCCTAGAAAAATTTCCCCATTGAAAATCATTTGTCCCCTTGTAAAATCAATTTTCCCTATGTAAAGTGTTTAAGATTCATGACACTGAGAGGATTTCAAATGATTGAGTCCTACCCAGATAGTGTCCTCGGTTTATTTTGTTAAGTTCTTTACTTTAAAATTGTTGAGAAGTAGATACATTTAATACATTTAGAAAATCATTATTTAAGGAGAATATTAACTTGTTCTTAACAATACTATTATGAATGGTGCAGTCTTTGACAATACCTGGTGGACCGTGGCCCAAATCCACTAAAATCTCTGTCGTTCCATTAAATTTTGTAAGTTAAATGGACTGACAGTCCACCAGAATTTTCAGTAACATCATTTTCAATTTTTTTAATAATTATGAAAACATATTTACTGAACAAACTTTAACAATGCTTTAGAGCCTTTTATTGAACACAACTATTCGTAACACCTTGGTATGCTTACCAACCTTTTGTGTCGAAATGCCAAAATCATACTGGTCCAGTAAAATTTGGTCCAGTCCAGTAGATATTGCCAGCATGGTGGAAACTGCAGTGTTTTTTAAAAAAAATTCAGGATGACTGATGGTGTATAGTACAAGCAAAAAATCATTAACACATGAGCTGTTACCAATATTTAAAGAGTTGAAATCATATTGTCTAAACTGACCCAAAATGATCCCAGATTAGTCTCTCCCTTGCCTGGTTAATTCTCTTGTTTTATTGTTTTTTTTATACGTAAGTATATCTAAATTACAATAATTTTTTGTTTTGTTCATGTTAAACACAACTGATTTGTCTAAAAAGTAGAGATGGCAATGTTTAATAGGTTAACCGCTTTCAATGCAAGTTAACTGTTTATGGGTTTTGTAATCGATTTATCAATCATATTAAGGGGGGGGGGCAGCCCCTCTCAGCTCTACTTCCCCTCCCATCCCCCACCCCCCATTCTCCAAGTCTTAGCAGATCTTCTCAAATGTGTTTGCTTTCGAGCTAACTGCAAATCGAAGTGATCTACTTTCCACACACATATTATTATACAGCCTAGTCATGTGATTTTAAGTGACACTGACTGATGCAGTATGTTATTTGACATTTTAAGCAGGTTTTCTTGGATATTATGATATGCAACTTGAAAGAGAAAAAGGGTCGAATATATAACTTGTTCACACTGATCACAGGTTGGTATGCTTATTAACAAAAATGGGTGTTAATTTATGGCATAGAATAGTGAAAATTACCTATGTGACTTTGTGGCATGTTTTCTTATATTTGATTTTGCCGATACCCATTTTTTAATTTGTTTTGTTCAATTTGTAAACAGATGGCAAGATGCCTTCACTGACATTCTGAAACTTAATTTTTTTCATGAGTTACATTTGCCTTACAAGTTATACTCTCGTTTAAAATATTTTTTCATTTGTTTTGTTGCAGGAGTTTGAAGATGCAGTGGATGAAGAACCAAAGTAAGTTTAACTAATAACTTAATTCTTCCTTTTGTGAAATTTTGATCAAACTTATAAAACAGATTTGTTAATACAAATGCAGTCATACATAACTCCAATATGTCAAGTTTAGTCTTAGGATATGATGTGCATGTTTAGTTTCATCTTATTTGTTTTTGCTTTTTTGTCTGAAATAAGTTGTTTCAATTTATTTATGATAATCCGTTGGTAGTGCATGGAAAGACGGGGAATATATGACCTTATACCTGGAGATTTTACAGCACCTTTTGCCATCTGACAGAAAATTAAAGGATGCGTCTATCCTAGACATGGATATAAGATGTACTAAAAAGAATGAAGTGTTTTTCACAGATTTAAATTATTAATTATTTCGTACTCTCCACTAAGTTCTTGCTATGGTCAACCATTCAAACTGGCCATGATAGCTCAAGAGGTAGAGCATCGGCTTGAGGATTATGAATGGCCGGGTTCAAACCCCGGTCGGTTCAGACCAAAGACTTTAAAGTTGGTAAAAGTGGCTTCCCTCCTAACGCTCGGCTAAGGGGACAGCAAAAAGTGGCTTCCCTCCTAACGCTCGGCTAAGGGGACAGCATTACGACTTGTCGTGTCAGTACAATGGACCAGCCGGGTTCCCTCCCACCTTATAGGTGCCCCTGTGCTATAATGATAGAAATGTTGCTGCACAGTATTGGCGAAAATGCCGGCAAATCCCATCCCATCCCATCCCTCAACCATTCAACAAGTAGTTCCAGTTTGAAATATTCAACTTAATTTTTTGCTGGATTTGAGGTTTGTAAACTTTTCAGAACCCTAAGATAATTTTTTTTTTTAAAAAAGGCAAGGAGTTCAGGTTTTTCTTGCAAGAAATATCAAGCATGTATCTTAATCAGTGTATAGATTAAAGTGAAATTTCACATACATTTTCCTAGTAAATATGTTCATATACATCCCCTTACATTGTTGTAGGGGTCATATTCATAAAGAATCTGAGGTATTTTTTCTTACTTAAACTTAAATATTTCCTCAAATTTGGAACAATCCTAAAGAAAAATCTTAGATTAAATAGCTTTATGAATGAAAGTTAGGACATTCTCTTACATGTAACATCTAAGGACATATTTGAAGATTTTAGAAAATTTCTTAGATTATGTCAGAAAAAATAGCTAAGATTCTTTATGAATACTTCCCCAGGTCCTTAGTACATGTTGCTATCTGCTTACAAGGAACCTTTAAATAAAGAATCTTAATCGCATACTTAACCTGTACACCTGAAATCTTTGTCTACATAGAAGGGGAATAACAGAAGGGTATATACCATGACCTGACATCTGGACTCTAAAAATGGAGGCCCTACAGAAAAAAGAGGGGCCATAACCGCAAAAATAAAATAATGAAAGTTTACCTTAAAATATTTGAAAATAAGTAGTGTTTTAGACATTTTCAGAAATCTCCCTACTTAAAAACCTAACTTGCTTAATTGTTTATATAAAAATAACAAATCTCCCTCTTTGCATGTAAAAGTCTCCCACTTTGACATCAGAGGAAGTTCACATGCATGACTTCGTAACCCCAGTGTGTACCTGATTGTTAATCTGCTGCTTCATGTATAGGACACCTACACAACACATATAAAGTATGAAGTGATAAAAAAAAAAAAAGAGATGTTTTGTTTGCCATCTGTGACTTCTAATGAGCCATATGTTGCTGTTGCTGATGATGACAACGTCAACATGAAGGGGCAGATTGGTTGTGAGAAATAACAAACAAATCATATCAAGTTTGTCACAAGAAGGCTTGTGTTTCCAGAGCTGTATCTGTGTATCTGTATGATACCTTGTGGCTGAATCTGGGTTACGATTGTTACAGTTTACCTATAACCATGGCTGTAAGGTACTGTTATTTTCTAATTACCTTAGATTGATTTGATCAGAACTTATAAATGTATTATTCATTTATTTGTTTGTTTGTCATTTGCTTGTGAGTTTGTTTGCTTATTTGTTTGGATATTTTGTTCATATATTATTTAAGAACAAGATTTGGTTAATTAGATATTTGATGTTATAGTGTGATTATTTTTTGGAAGTATTAATTTTTTCTGTTAGTAATTATTGTGTTTATGTTATAGTATTTTATTAATTTTAATAGTAGATGTCATTATTAAAAAAAAAAATAGTTTCTGTTTTTGAGTAAAGATAAATTTATTGTGTTTATTTTAAGCTTGAAGCTCATGATTCAACAATTTTCGCCGGCTGTAATAGCTCAGGTGGTAGAGCATCGGCTTGCGGATCAGGAGGTCGTGGGTTCAAAGCCTGGCCGGTTCAAACCAAAGACTTTAAAGTTGGTAGTAGTGGCTTCCCTCATAACGTTCGGGGCTAAGGGGATAGCATTACCACCGACTTGTCGATGTCAGTATAATGGACCGGCCGGGTTCAGTCCCCGGGCACCTCATAAGTGCCCCTGTGCTATAATCATCGAAATGTTGCTGCACAGTATTGGCAAAAATGCTGGCAAATCCCAATCCCAATCAACAATTTTCCATGTAATTTTTAAAGAATTTTCCATAAAAAGTTTTTAAAAAAAATCTTTTTCTTGTCAAGTTTTGAGCCTAAGGCAATGAAAATGGAGTAAAATAAAATAATATAATGTGTACAATTTTACAGCTTTGAGGCTACAGAAGTATGATTGTTATCAGATTGCAGAATTTAGGTTTACAGGTTGCAGAAGAAATTTTTGCAGGTCATAGAAGTTAGGTTTACAGGTTACAGAAGTTAGGTTAACAGGTTACAGAAGTTGGTTAACAGGTAACTGAAGTTGATTTTGCAGGTTACTGAATTTAGGGTAACAGGTTATATAAGTTAGGTTTTAAGGATATTGCAGTTGGGTTTACATGTTATTGAAGTTACTTTAATACCTTACAGAAGTTGGGTTTACAGGTTATATAAGTTAGGTGTATTGGTTAAAGAAGTTATGTTAATAGATTACAGAAGTTGGGTTTACACTTTATATAAGGTGGGTTTGTAGGTTATATAAGTTCAGTTTACAGGTAATAGAAGTTGGGTTTACAGGTTATATAAGTTCAGTTTACAGGTAATAAAAGTTGGGTTTACAGGTTATATAAGTTCAGTTTACAGGTAATAGAAGTTGGGTTTACAGGTTATATAAGTTCAGTTTACAGGTTACTGAAGTTGGTTTTACAGGTAACAGTGGTTAGATTTACAGATTACAGAAAAATGTAATTTTAGTTATTTGTAATAGGAAACAAGTGTTGCACGTTTTTGATGTTTAAAATAAACAGGAAAAAAAACCCAGGCTTATATATGATGGGCCACAGGAAAAATTCCTAATTGATTTTTTTTAATTTGTGCTTTCTTACATTACAATGAGGGACATTTCAGCTTAAAGAAAAAACAAGTATTTTTAAAGAAAACATGATGATAAAATAACACTTGCTTCATATACATGTAGTTCTTGTAACATTACTGGATTAATCTGGCTGTATTTATCATTTTAAAATTGGAATAAAACTGCAAATACAGTAAAACCTTACTAAAGGACCACCCTGCTAAGTAGGGCATCTCGCTACGCAGAACAGTTATTTCAGAACCAATTAAGTAATTCACACCTTTTTTAATCCTAGCTTCGAGGGACAGCACCCGGTTGTCCAGTTATACAAGTATCATTAATCAGTTTATCACCTACAAACACTGCACGAGTGAACAAGATTGTTTGCACACTTTACAACTTCAAATTATGACATTGTTTATTCTTTTGCATAATCGTAAAGAAGTCGGTGATTTTGATTGCTGTTTAAAAATTGATACTGGATCATAAGTTGCATACGTTATCATTAAGTGATAAGTGTCTTTCATTAAATAATTGTTAATGTTTTACATTAAATGAAACATTGATAAGTAGTTGATGTCACTTCTGTTTAGTAAGAAACCTTAATTATAAAATTCTAAACCAAAAAACATTATTAATACATTTCTCTTCTTTCAGTGCTGACCATTATGTTAAATTTCTTTTTCAGAAAAATGACTAAATTTTAATATTATTAAATATACTGTTAAACCTAAAAAGAAATTTAAAACAAATAAACTATAACACACTAAGTACACTTAAATACTAATACAATATAAAGACAATATAATATTCAATCTAAGATATAAGCAGCAGTATAATGAATGGATTTATATGAACCCACTAAGAGGACCACCTCAATAAGTGGGACACTTTTAAAAGAACCACAGGTGTCCCTCTTAGCCAGGTTTTACTGTATAAACATCGTCAGTCATAAAAATGCCCTGGCCAGATTCCTTAAACAATATAGGTTTTACAGGTTTCAAATTTATACATTTCAATCAAAACATACTGTTAAAGTTATATTGCTTAACACACTATCAAGAAATAACTAATGTTAAAAACCATCTTTTTAGGCCAGCTTTTCTAGATTGTGCCAATAGGTCACCTTTTTGCATGGCATGACACATATATGTGGACATCTACTGTAAAATATCTCCAACATACAACTCATACAAGGCCAAGTCAACATGCAGCGAAATTTGACTGAAGCCACAAAACTTACTGGGAGCCAGCTGATGAGGACCGTCACTTTTTGGAAATAGTATGATAGTACTGTACTATACTTAGTACTATTCTGATTAAATGGAAAGTTCAGTATAAGCCATTAAGACATATAACATGATAAGGGTTTATCTATGGTGGCAGCTGTGGCCACTCTGGGATATATAGATCTGGGATGTCCATGAATCATTGTTCTCCTGACCTGTGTACATCACAGTTTCTATGTTCTTGTCTACAGCTAACATGTCATCATCATCACCAGCATTTGTTACTCAGCAGCAGCAGTTGTTGCTGTAATAAAAATATCATCATCATAATCAACATTACCATCATTTGTTGCTGAAATAAAAAAAAATATAATCATCATCATAATCATCATCATCACTTACAATATCATCATCATTATCTTCAGTATCATCATCATTCATCATCATCTTAAACAATATCCCCATCATTATCATCATAAATATCATTTCCTTCATAAATTCAACAATCAGCGCATAAAAATTCAGAAGCAGCTACATAACCTTCATCAAAAAACATTATATGCATTAAAATCATTGGCATTGTCCCCAACAATACCATTATCATCAAATTAGACATCACTGAATGAGTGCCTTATCAGACATCTTCACCCATCAAAAGCTAAAGTTAATTGGATAATATATTAATTAAACAGTTTTTTAACATCTCCTTTTATGTCCTAAATTATATACTGCACTTTTAGGATGCATGCTTGTTGGCGGTGTAACAGGTGCAACATGTCACACTTTTATGCCATTCTTGTTATTTATGTTGTGTACCTTGAATTTTATCATCATGATTTCTTAAGCACAAATTGACCTATAAAGACATATCTTGTAATGTCAAGTACAAATTGGGATGGGGATGGGATGAGATTACCCGTCATTTTTGCTGATACTGCGCAGCGACATTTCTATCATTATAGCACGGGTACTTATGAGGTGCCCAGGGACTGAACCCGGCCGGTCCATTATACTGACACCGACGAGTCAGGCCTAATGCTGTCCCCTTAGCCCCGAGCGTTAGGAGGGAAGCCACTACTACCAACTTAAAAGTCTTTGGTTTGACCCGGCCGGGGTTCGAACCCACGACCTCCCGATCCGCAAGCGGACGCTCTACCACCCGAGCTATTGCGGCCTGGTGTACAGATTGACCAGGCTTTGAAGATGTGACCTGTAATTGTTAGTTTTACAACAAGATTTTAACATCTTAAGTACAAATTGACCAGGCTATTGTCAGTTGTACACCTAGATCTTAAAGATCCTGTCCATCTGATTTGCATTGATTTGTCATTAAAAACAAATAGGTTAATGGGGAGGCTGTAGTCAAGTAGAAGAATCACAGATTTGAAACTCTTCTGACTCCTTGACCTTGCACCATCTGGGTTTGAGTCCTGGTTGGGGCAAACGTCTTGTCACCAGAAGGTCTTCCAGCTGACCTGCTGTGCCTTATTGGTTTACACAGACATTTGTCTGTGATCAACCTCCCTTAAAAAAGCTGGGTGATGCTATAATCACTATTATTGTGTCACTGTGATATATTTCTAATAACAAAAAAGTGAGTCCTTTTCTCAACAAAACAAAAACTTACCAAATAACACAATTTCTTTGAAGGGGTCTCATAACTGTTGTTACACAAGTTGTATATTAGCACCTTTGCAAACTGCATCAAATGAAGTATATTAGCAATATTTGTAATTGACAGACCTCATGTAGTTTTACTTAGGAAGAGTAAAATAATTATGCCTCTATAATAACGATAATCATAATTTACAATATTTTGACATGTTGTTCAATCTTTAGTATAAGAAAGTCATGTATGACATTGTAACTTGAGTACAGCTAAACAGGGCTTATATAAAATAGTTTGCTGTTCGATTAACATCAGTCCATCGAGGTTTCATCAGATAGTTTACATCTAGGCTAGCCAGCTTCTTTATGTTTGAAATACATATTCTAATGTTTGCACAACTTTGCTTGCACCTTTTTCCAAAGGGTTCATTCCATTCTCATTGGCAAAATTTCATAAAAAGTTGTAGAATCAAAAACATTATGTTCATTTGTTCTAGTGGGAGCTTAGCCCGGGTCACCCCTTGTTTTAATTTGCCTCTTCTGATTTTTCTGCTCATAGAAAAATATATTTTCATGAGAGGAGCTGCCACAAGTGGAAATATTATTTTTCTTTGATCACTAGTGAAATAAAATACACACTGAAATCTACAAATCTTCTTTTTTATTTCATGCTTATTTCATTTTTGAACTTTATTTTAATCAATAGTCTCTAATTACCTCCCATGGGACCCAAAGTGAAAATGATAACCCTATCATTTCACTGTGGGCCTCAAATGTTTTCTTTCCGTGGTATTTTTCTCACACCCACAAAACAAATCCTGAACAATGCAACAAGGTCATTAAGGCCATGCTATCATTGGCAGAACAGTGTAATTGTTTCGAAAAAAAATTAAAACAACAATAATTTGGCACAGAAGTCTGAACAAAACAATAGCGTTGGACCATAATTGTGTTTTGATCCCAATGACCTGACAGAAGCCAATTGAAATATGTTAGAATTATAAAAACATATAACAATGTCAATCAAAACATATAAACTGGACCTGATAGCACAGTTGGTAGAGCCTCGGCTCCAGGTAAGGGAGGCCTCAGGTTCAATCAACAAAGCTCTTAAAAATGGTAGTGGTATAGCTTCCTTGGTAATGCTCAAGCAAACGTAAGGATAGTTCCACAACTAGTTGGCCCAGTGTCAGGATGAATGGCTGGGTGTGGTATCATGCCAGGTGTTCACTGCATGCTTTACACAGTGAAGGCAGCACTATGTCTGCTTCAAGTGGACAATGTCTCCAGATAACTGAAATACTGTTGGTGGGATAAAGCGATAAAACCAACAAACAAAACAGATAAAATCTGTTAAAATTTAAGTGTAAATGTTGTGCCATTCACAATGTATAATAAGAATACATAAAACAAGCATACAATAATACACACTGGCCAATCAGTAGAGGTCGGGACTGCCAGAAAAAAATCCTTGGTTCTAATCAATTTTTTTTTGGTTTTACTACATTTTTTGTTTTTTTGTTCTTCGTATTGATATCTACTGAACTTATGAAGAAATAAGTGTCTAGTACTGTTTATTACCACCATTTAACGGATAAAGGCAAACAAAGTGCCTGCCATAGTTATTATAGCTTTAAATACTTCCAGAATTATGGAACCTGTGATGAAAGTACTCATGACATTTGAAAAAATTAGCACTCTTTCTATAACATGTTCATTAATACAAAGTAGAATGAGTCTGATATATTCCGGACCTGGTAGCGCAATCAATAGAGGGTCAACACCAGGTACAGGAGGCCCTGGGTTCAATCCCAGGCCGCGACATATCAAAGTCATTAAAAATGATAGTGGCATAGCTCCTTACCACCTCCTTTACTTTTGCCTTACCACACCCAGTCACATTATCCTGACACCGAGCCAAATAGTTGTGGACCTACCATTATATTTGCTTGAGCATTTGAAAAGGAGCTATACCACTGCCATTTTTAACGACTTTGGTATGTCGTGGCCTGGGATAGAACCTAGGGCTTCCCATAACAAAGCTACAGTTTTATGCCTTATACAGTTTTAAAAAAAATGTTTGTAGCCAATATCTAAATATTTATTTGACAGTAAAGATCAATCATTCCACAATTGAAAATGCCACATTTATTAAATGGGGTCTTGCATTGTGTAGTTCTTTTTTTTTCAATTAATAGTTGATAAAGTTGACTTTATAACATAGTTAATACTAAAGGTGCTGTACATGGTATATTTTAGAAGGTCTGATTAGTAGCTCTGGACTGTGCATTGTACATGCAAAAACTGGTATACATTAACTGTTATTTTAAATACTTGCCCACTGTATCAATATTTTTGTTATTTGCTAATGAGCGACGCGGACATCGAAAATCTCTGTTCAGATGGGTACGTATCTTTAGATGTTGGCATATTTGAGTTCACACCCTCGTCGCCACTACCCCCTGTACAATAACTTTAGAATTATTGGAAAGAGTGTGTCACTTAAACTAGTGATTTTAAGAGATACATACTCCTGTTGTTATAAATATAAATATTACATAATCCATTTATAAAAATTTAAATCTATTAACTAGAGAATTTGTAACCTGGTCTACATGTGAAGATGTTAAACTGTTGCCATTCCTTGTCATAACTGTCCAGAATTTCTTGCTTCACCACTTGCTGTACGATGTATCTAGTTTGCAGTCAGTGGGACTATTTGCTGTTGAATACATTATTAATGCATGTATATGGCATCACCCATAACTGTTTCCATTATATAAATTATAACAAGAAAGAAACCTTTATTCCCATCATAGACTGAAGCTAAACAATAATTGTGCCAGCATTGAAAGTAAGGTAGGAGTAATTTAAGTTATTGTACCATTAAAACTCTCTGGATTAAATTTTTTTATGCAGATTTTATTCCCCTGAGTGAAAAGTTATAATTAATGCACGATTTGTATTCCTTAGGGAAATATAGCAAGGTAGCTTACATGGAAAAGCAGATTTGCCATAGAAATATTGACTGGGGGAAGGTTATAACTACTCAGAGTAATGATACTGATTTTTTGGTAACATGAATTTACATTTTCAGCATAAGCAGCTCTGTCAAAGGTTGTCATGGAGACAAGGGGATACTAGTGGGGGTGGTTGGAGATTAAAGGATAGGAGTTGGTGGGGTGGGGAGATTAAAGTATTTGAGTTGGTGGGGTGGGGAGATTAAGGGATAGGAGTTGGTGGGGTGGGGAGATTAAAATATTTGAGTTGGTGGGGGTGGGGAGATTAAAGTATTCGAGTTGGTGGGGTGGAGAGATAAAAAGATAGGAGTTGGTGGGGTGGGGAGATTAAGGGATAGGAGTTGGTGGGGATGGGGAGATTAAAGTACATTGCATCCAAAAACCAACGATAACCTTAGTCGTTCAGCGAGTCATTTTGAATTGAACGTTTAACACGTTTCACTTTCGAATTTCCATGTTCATATTCGTCCCTTATTTCACGTTTTTGTTTTGCAATGTTCTGAATCTGCTATTTTTACGACACCAAGCTCAGATGCAACAGCACAACAACTTTTCCCACTGTTTGACAAAAGTTTGACAACTTGGACACGATCGTCTGTTGTAAGGCACGTTCGTTTAGACATGTTGATGCGTAATGCAACAAAGAACAACTGTTTCAGATATTCCATTAGATTACTGTATCCAATTGCAGTTTGCGCTTTATAATTGTATATTTTAAGTTTTTAGCAAATCAATTTATAGTAATTCATACAAACATATTTACATTTAAAGAAACCGAAGTCGGAACATGGTCAATAAGTGTCAATACGAGCGGTAATAGGGTACACTCGATTAGGTGTGAATCGAGCGCGGGCTTGATGTGTACATCGACCCAGTGACATTACGTAATTTCCCAGTTTGACACGGCCGATTGCAGTGATTAGCGTAGAAGAGCAAACGTGTAAATAAATTGCTTATTGTGTGGTCATAACTAATGTGTGAGTGAATTAACGCGGTCGCCTATTAGGGTATAATTAAAGCATGTTTGACATGTGCGGTCACGGGACGCAGATCAAAGGTGGGCGCTTATAACAATTACAGAACAAATATGATCGGGCGGCTTTGAAGTGGTCGCATAGAGCAGGTGGTCACAGGTTAGGGGTGGTCGTATGGTCAGGTTTGTCTGTATTTGAGTTAGTGGGGTGGGGAGATAAAAAGATAGGAGTTGGTGGCGTGGGGAGATTAAAGTATTCGAGTTAGTGGGGTGGGGAGATTAAAGTAATCGAGTTGGTGTGGTGGGGAGATAAAAGGATAGAAGTTGGTGGGTTGGGGAAATTAAAGTATTTGAGTTGGAGGGTCGTAGAGGTTAAAGGATAGGAGTTGGTGGGGTGGGGAGGTAAAGGGTTGGAGTTGGTGGGGTCGGCAGATTATAGGGTAGAAGTTGTATTATTTATATATTCTGGTACTGGTACCTATATGTCCTGATAGTTATTATATGTACTGATTGTGCTACTTATATGTTCTAATTGTGGTTCTTATATTTAATTATTGTGGTACTTATATTGAATGATTATGGTGTTTCAGGTTGGAGAGGGATGACTTTGATGGCTGCATCCAGGAGTGTCACACAGCTTTGCGCTTGTTCCTCAACAACCACTTTACTGAGGCCAAGAACAAAATGGAACCAAAGTATGTAATAACCAACACACTGTGCTTGTACACTGTTCAACAGGAATATGGAACAAAATGGAAACTAAGAATGTTTCCCACATGCTGTAAATGTGTTCAGCGTGTAAATGGCACAAAAAAAACCCAAAGAATGTTTCCCACATGTTGTAAATGTGTTCAGCGTGTAAATGGCACAAAAGGAAACAAAGAATGTTTCCCACATGTTGTAAATGTGTTCAACGTGTAAATGGCACAAATAAGAAACAAAGAATGTTTCCCACATGTTGTTAATGTGTTCAACGTGTAAATGGCACAAAAAAGAAACAAAGAATGTTTCCCACATGTTGTAAATGTGTTCAACATGTATATGGCACAAAAAAGAAACAAAGAATGTTTCTCACATGTTGTAAATGTGTTCAAAGTGTATATGGCACAAAAAAGAAACAAAGAATGTTTCTCACATGTTGTAAATGTGTTCAACGTGTAAATGGCACAAAAAAGAAACAAAGAATGTTTCTCACATGTTGTAAATGTGTTCAACATGTATATGGCACAAAAAAGAAACAAAGAATGTTTCTCACATGTTGTTAATGTGTTCAACGTGTATATGGCACAAAAAAGAAACAAAGAATGTTTCTCACATGTTGTAAATGTGTTCAAAGTGTATATGGCACAAAAAGGAAACAAAGAATGTTTCTCACATGTTGTACATGTGTTCAACGTGTAAATGGCACAAAAAAGAAACAAAGATATTTCTCACATGTTGTAAATGTTTTCAGCATGTATATGGCACAAAAAAGAAACAAAGATTGTTTCTCACATGTTGTAAATGTGTTCAACATGTATATGGCACAAAAAAGAAACAAAGAATGTTTCCCACATGTTGTAAATGTGTTCAAAGTGTATATGGCACAAAAAAGAAACTAAGAATATTTCTAACATGTTGTAAATGTGTTCAAAGTGTTTATGGCACAAAAAAGAAACAAAGAATGTTTCCCACATGTTGTAAATGTGTTCAACGTGTAAATGGCACAAAAAAGAAACAAAGAATGTTTCTCACATGTTGTAAATGTGTTCAACGTGTAAATGGCACAAAAAAGAAACAAAGAATGTTTTTCACATGTTGTAAATGTGTTCAATGTGTAAATGGCACAAAAAAGAAACAAAGAATGTTTCCCCACATGTTGTAAATGTGTTCAGCTTGTAAATGGCACAAAAAAGAAACAAATAATGTTTTTCACATGTTGTAAATGTGTTCACATGTAAATGGCACAAAATAGAAACAAAGAATTTTTCCCACATGTTGTAAATGTGTTCAACGTGTAAATGGCACAAAAAAGAAACAAAGAATGTTTCTCACATGTTGTAAATGTGTTCAACGTGTAAATGGCACAAAATAGAAACAAAAAATGTTTCCCACATGTTGTAAACTTGTTCAACAGTTATATGGAACAAAATGGAAACTAAGAATTCTTATATAGAAAAAGAAATGAAAGCATATGTTACACTATACATTTTATTCATGTGTTCAGGTATATAGATATATAATCCAGCTGACCTGCTGTTATGTTTGTAAAAAGACAATGGTTCTTAAGAAGTGGTTTGACATGCTGGTGAAGGACTTATCTGTTTGTAATCTAATTTTCATAAAACTTTGTCAGAATGTTTGCAATTATCTTGGATGAGTTCGTAACTGAGTCACATGAGGTCAGAAACTATGTCACAAGGTCAAATTTAAGAAAAACCTTTTGAACACACCAGAGGTCACATTTATGGTCCAATCTTGACTAAACTTGGCCACAATGTCTGTCCATAAAAAATCTTGGATGAGTTCATGACTGGGTCAAAAAATAGGTCACTAGGTCAACTTTAAAAAAAACCTTGTGAGCAAGCTAGGGGCAACAATTTTAGTCCAATCTTCACCAAACTTGGCCAAAACATTTGCCTTTATGAAATCTTTGAGTTTGCAACTGGGTCTTGTTGCGTCAAAAAGTAGGTCTTTAGGTCAAATCCATGCAAAATATTATCATCCCAGTGTCCACATATATGGCCCAATTTTCACCAAAGATTTAAGTAAAAAGCAATGACTTGGTGCCAGATATGAACCTACTAAAAACCTGTGTCTCAAGTGAGAGATTAAGGACTGTCAAAGCCCTCTATTTTTTCAATATTCACCATAGTTGCATTATTGTTATTATCATTTTTGTTTCTGTCTGGTAGTTTCTTAATTTTTTTATTCTTACACCTTCATTAAACATTATAATCCTCACCACCAATCCAAAAACATCAAAAATACTTAACATTGCTACTAACATCAAAATTACAACCTGAACAATTAAAACAAAAAGAAATGTCTACAAATCAATGTCCACTGTCAGTAGGCCAATTGTAACAAGCACCTGTTTCTGTTATATTTCCAGTATTGATTGGAGCATGTACCATGCTCTAGGGTATGGTACGATCCTGTACATCCAGGCCGTGATGACCTTTGACATGGTGAGTTGACTCTTGGTCCATTAGTCTGCTAAGCACAAATTGATCAGGCTTCAACAGATGGTGGACAGCCAGGTCACTCAGCTTCCTGCACAATTTGCTGTTGAGTCTCTTCAGATTCCTCTAGATGTCACTGCATGAGGTTGTCATCTTTAATATGCTGTAAACACCTTTCGCCCCATTCGTGTAACACATGCCCCTCAGTAAAGGTGTTTCCAGCAGGTAACAGGTTGAGCAAATTATTAACAATTTGAATAGCTTGTTAGAAAAATACAATCTAAGTGCTAATATTGACAATGTGCCTGTTGAGCTTTAACATATCAAGGTGAATTTCCTTTAAGTTTTCTTAATTTGCCTTGTCGAACCTGGTTGCACAATCGGTAGAGCGACGGTTCCAGGTAATTTTACATGTCAGTCACAATGGAAAATGGACCAAATCACTTGGTTTTAATTGGTATACACAAGATTGCTTGATTGTAACAAATGATGCTAGCATGCCATAGATGTGAACCTCAATTTTTCTTTGAATGGTTTGCTCAAAGTCTCGTAAAGACCTGAAAGGGAAATAGATTGATATATTTGCATTTGGACAGAGAGAGAGAGAGAGGTTTTTAGTTTATATTATCAGTGTCTGTGTGATGCATAGTAAAAATAAAAAATGACCTTTGATTCAGACATAATGTTACCATGGAAAAATAATCTGAATATGAAATCTCCATTACATTGAATTTTTAAGTGTATGTATCATCTATAATTTTGACAGAATGACATTGAGGCAGCAATTAAAGCCATCAAGCGATCTCTGATTGTATGTCATAAACATCGGCGGAAGATATCAATTCTTGGGTCATTCAGCCGCGAAGCCAGCAAAAACAACTACAGCGAGCTGACTGATGGTAAGTATCATTTCTTTATTCTTTACTTACTAGAAACACTGTTTGGATTGGGAGTACCTGTTCTTCATCCATTACTTGCTGGACACACTGTTGGGGTGGGGAGTACCTGTTCTTCATCCATTACTTACTGGAAACACTGTTGGGGTCGGGAGTACCTGTTCTTCATCCATTACCGTACTTACTCACTTATAAGACGGGCATTTTTCCTTTAAATTTCATGTTAAAAGTGTGGGGCTCGTCTTATAGGCGGGGTCTAGCGACCTGGCAAAAAGTTTTCACGTTGTTTTAGGGCGAAAACATACCACATAAACTTGTTAGCAGTTATGCAATGACACGACGTGCCGTCATTGTCGACCACCGATAATTTACCTAATTTGAACTTTGAATTCTGTCTGTCAACGATTAACTGTCTCGAATTCATTTCCCTTTGTTCTGCATTAAACACGGCTTATTATCCGTCAGTAAACACTGAAACAAACTTTCAACTTCAGTCTGCCAAATACACCAAGCTGTAATATACTCGTGTAGACTTGCCTCATTACACAGGTCAAGTGACTGACTCTGAGATAAGCTGTTGTCAAGGTGATATCGATTGGAGCAGTTTGACAGTGAGGGTGTGAACGATGTGTTTTTATAAGCAGCTGCCTATTACATTTCTCCATGAAATTATTGATTGGCGGAATGTACACAAGGACGGTGCACTGTTCCCCGATATATCGTGTACTGTCATACCAGACTTGGTGACGTAGATCAAAGAAATTAATGTCATGCCGCCACGCGCTACAGGATAGCAGTGCAGCTGAGACTAGATACATCCCACAACGTTTGAAAATTACAGTCACTGTTTACCAATTAACCCTTTTGTTGAGACAGCATGACTGGTCGATGCTCCTGTTCATTTTTTCGCCTCGTCTTATAAGCGGGTCGAAGCAGAAACCGGCAATTTCGCAGGTGAAGTAGGGGGGTCGTCTTATAAGAGAATAGTCTTATAAGTGAGTAAGTACGGTACTTGCTGGAAACACTGTTGGGGTGGGGAATACCTGTTCTGTATACATTACTTGCTGGAAACACTTTGTGAGGGGGGGGGGGGGGGGTACACCTGTTCTTTATCCATTACTGGCTGGAAACACTGTTGGGGTGGGGAGTACCTGTTCTTCATCCATTACTTGCTGGAAACACTTTTGGGGTGGGGAGTACCTGTTTTTCATCCATTACTTGCTGGACACACTGTTGGGGTGGGGTATACCTGTTCTTCATCCGTTACTTGCTGGAAACACTGTTGGGGTGGGGAGAACCTTTTCTTCATCCATTACTTGCTGGACACACTGTTGGGGTGGGGAGTACCTTTTCTTCATCCATTACTTACTGGACACACTGTGGGGGTGGGGAGTACCTGTTCTTCATCTGTTACTTGCTGGAAACACTGTTGGGGTGGGGAGTACCTGTTCTTCATCTGTTACTTGCTGGAAACACTGTTGGGGTGGGGAGTACCTTTTCTTCATCCATTACTTGCTGGAAACACTGTTGGGGTGGGGAGTACCTGTTCTGTATACATTACTTGCTGGAAACACTTTTGGGGTGGGGTACACCTGTTCTTCATCTGTTACCTGCTGGAAACACTGTTGGGGTAGGGAGTACCTGTTCTTCATTCAATACTCGCTGGAAACGGTGTTGGGGTGGAGAGAAGTACCTGTTCTTCATCCATTACTTGCTGGAAACACTTTTGGGATGGGGTATGTTTTATGCCATTGGTCAATACCGGACCTGGTAGCGCAATCGGTAGAGCATCGGCTTCAGATAAGGGAGGCCCTAGGTTTGATCCTGGGCCGCGACATGCCAAAGTCATTTAAAGTCATTTAGTAGTCGTATAGCTCGCTATCGCTCAAGCAAATATAAGGGTAGTTCCACGACTGGTGTCCGGATATTGTTACTGGGTGTGGTATCATCCCAGGTGGTCACAGCATGCTATGCACAGTGAAGGCAGCACTATATCTGCTTCAACTGGACACTGTCTTGGTCTAAAGTGATTCAAGTATGTAAAGGGTTAACCATCTCTGGATGGCTGCTGAAAGATTGTCGGTGGGATGTTGGAACCAACAAAAATATTGTCTGCGGCCTGGTAGCGCAGTCAGTTTGACCTCAGCATTAGGTAGTCAGGCCCTGGAGTTGATTCTAGACCGTGACATAGCAAATATTTGCTACCACTCAAGCAAATATGAACGTAGTTCCACTACTTGATGACCAGGTGTCAGGATAATGTGACTGGGTGTGGTATCAGGTGTTCAAGGCATGTTACACTCAGTAAGGCAGCACCATATTTGCTTCAAGTGGGCAAATTTTCCAAATAACTGAAATACTGATGGTGGGACGATAAACCCAACAAACAAAAGTAATGGTTCTAAATTGACAATGAATGTAGACCCCTTTGTGTTTGATATGAATCATGCAGAAAGTTGAAGAGTGGCTGAAGGATTTTTGGTTAGGTATTTTACCCATTTAATTAACATAATACTTAATATAAAATTAATGTTTTATATTTGCCACATGTACTTATTTATGTCTTGCGGATGAATTTGTGTCATGAAGAACTTAACTTTTATGTAATTAACTGGGTGCTGTAAAACTAATCCATATTTTTAGGTCAAGGCCTGTGGTAATGACTCGTGACACTCAAATATGGGCATGTCTGTTAATTTGTTATTTTGTATATTTTTGTTATACTTTTTATTTAGTATGTTAAAAATTTAATATAATTTCTTAAGGCTTTCACACAAGATAGCACCATTGTTTCATGCAAAGTAATTATGCAAAAAACTAAAATCAAATGGATGTATAATATATACCAGCATTTTTTCACAAATATAAGAAAGTTTGTTCTTTTCATTTGACATCAAATATATTTTTGGTAATTGACAAATTACCAGATAGAGTGTACAGTGGAGTCTTGCAACGACAAAAAAAAACATAAGAAAGGCAAACTTCAAAGTATGTTTTTGTTTTTGTTTTTTAAAGAAATTTCATTGTCCCTATCTTAGTAGATAGCCCATCAGCAAAGCTAGTACTTAAAACAGAGGTAAACAAATGTGATGCCTATAAGCAATGTAGATTCTTTAGACAGAGATAAACAAATGTGTTGCCCATAAGCAATACCAATGCTTTTAGAAAGATATACAAATGTGTTGCCCATCAGCAATACCGATGCTTTTAGAAAGATAAACAAATGTGTTGCCCATCAGCAATACCGATGCTTTTAGAAAGATAAACAAATGTGTTGCCCATCAGCAATGCTGATGCTTTTCGACAGAGATAAACAGATGTGAGAATATCTCACCTAGTTTGCTACAGAATAATTATTTAAAGATTAATTATGCATATACTTTTTGTTTCTGTTTCAGTGGAGATCCATGCAGAGCTGTGCTATGCTGAGTGTCTCCTCATTCGAGCATTGCTTACCTTTATACAGGACGAGAACCTCATAAGCTTTGTCAAGGGCGGCCTGAAGATTCGAGAATGTTACAAAGTCTACAAGTAGGTCCTAATTAGGCGTTAATACTCTTTTTTAACAACAAGAAAAATAAATCTGAATAAGACTTGCTTTAATGTATGTTTTTAATGTAATGAAGTACATAATCAACTGAAAGTAAATAAATTATTTGTTGAACGTTTTGTCTGTTCCACAGATTCACTTTCTCCAAGGTACACCATTTCCACATGTTATCATTTTTAATGTTTATTGTACTGACCTATATTCAATTATAATTCATATTTAAACCTTATAGATTTTTATATTTTTATTCACCTATTTGAATTTAACTGGGTTTTACTCTATTTATGTTAAGCTTCAGCATAATTTGCACCATATGACCTGTTAAGTGTCGGTGTGCCATAAAACCCAAATACAAATACATGTAAACATCATAGCTTATCAGATTTCATAGTGAACGTTAAAATTATGGGATATTTCCATCTTTTAATGAATAATTTACACAGCATATCTGGAGCCCTGCTTTATTCAAACCAGAACTTGCCCTATATTTATGTAGCGGCAAAATTTTAGTTCATAAATATATTGATATGAAAAAATTAATAATGACTGCCCTGGATCCTGAAGGTCGTGTAGAAATGTGGTATCATTTTAAAGAACAGGTGCAAAGACTATTAGTTAAGAAGTACTCTGTATTTCTATTCTAGAAAATAATTTTTGAAAATTACCTGTTTATTATCAAAGTCTTACTGGATAATTCAGGTTAGACTTTAGTCAAACAAAGGTGACTTCCTTCTGCCATATACATGTACTTTATTTCTAACAAAAAAGAATTGATGACATCTGATGAGTCCTTGGACTTTTGAGTGTGCTGAAAAAATATGATCGAACAGTTGGCCTTTGCATGGACGTAAAATATTCAGTACCATTTATAGTGCATATGGTCTAAATGTGTCAAACAATTCACTTAATAATTCAACTAATATTTTTAACAAAAATAAAAATAAATATTGAACAAATAACAGTCTGAAAACCCTTGTTCAGCACTGTTAACAGATGAAAATGAAACCTGATTAACCCATGTGGTTCGAATATGCCAAAATCAGTACATTCTATATACCTGGTAAGAAGTACAAATATGGAAAAACTACTCGCAACACCTTGGCAATTTCTACAAAATAGACATGTCCTGTATACCACCAAAGAGTTACGAAAGACATGATAACTACAACAACAGCTCATTCCCAGTTTTCTTATGCATTCCATAAAGGGGGCTGCACTTTAGTTATTACTTCTTAGTCACTTCAAATTGTCATCTCCTACTACTATCTCATAATTGTCTTATACCTTCTTCACAAATTGTCTTACCAAACAATCGCTACAATTAAGATGCAGAGATAATCGTACAATGTCAGCTTCAAGCTACAGGTTATAGATTACACTGAACAGAACTCAAACTGTTCTGCTGAACTCAAATTTGGAGTCACTGAAAAAATGGTCAGAGACTGAAGAGATAAAGAAGAAAAGCTTAGAGCTGCACCAACACTGACCCTTAAGAAGCTTATAACAGCTGTATTGCCATATGAGGAGATGGACATGAAATTAAAGGATTGGGTTATGAGTCTTTGTAAAAGTGGCTACATTGTCACCTTGTCTATAATATGTGTTTGCGCACTGCAGGTGGCAAAAGAGTTTGGGTTCGACAGCTTCATCAGCTGGATGGTGTACAAGATTCATGAACCACCATGACCTATCACTCAGACAACGTACTCACATTGCGCAGAAACTGCTAAGGGACATTGATATGAAGATGACCAACTTTCACCAATTTGTAATCTACATAAGGAAGGAGCATGGCTTTGAATTAAGAGCCATTGAGAACATGGATGAAACTACGATTTTTTCTCACATGCCTGGCATCCAGACAGTCAAAGTAAAAGGATCATGGATGGTCTCCATGAAAATGTCCGGAAGTGAAAAGCGACTCTGAACTGTAATCCTGGCATGCTTTGCCGATGGCACAAAGTTGAAACCAGCTGTGGTGTTCATAAAGAAGACAATGCCCAAGGAACAACTGCCCAAAGACTTAATCCTATAAGTGCAAGAAAAAGGATGGGTGGACGGAAGTGTGCAGTCACCAGTGTCAGTAGCTGAATGACATCTAGTTCAAGTGGCCTGGGGCATGTCTGAATGAGTGGATGATGGGCAGTGAACAAACAACTGGCAGCTTGAACCTTAAACAACAAGCACTTGCAACTGTTTGTCTGTGGGTGATCGATGCTCGGAATGAGATCCCCACCGTCATGGTAATCAGATCTTTTTTGAAGTGTTGGATTGCCAACTAAATTGATGGTACAGAGGATGATGAACTCTTCAGTGACTTTGTTAGTGGACGACAAGAGTGTCTTACGTAACACAGTACGCAGGGTCTTATTAACAGTTATGGTGGTTTACAAATATGCCAGTAATATAATGTCTTTCACAAATCTTGGATCAGTACCTGCTGAAAATTTCACCCCATCTTTATAAAAGGGTCAGCACAGAAAACCTCAGATTTTTGAGGCAAACTAGGGGGCCCGTCTTATAAGCGGATCTCCTTATAGTCGCGTATATATGGTAAATGTTTTAGGTGCATGTTTTAATGAGTTTATGTTTTATTACAGAGATTGTGCCAAGATTTTAGCAAACAGAAACTGGGAGACAGAGGCACAGAAACATCATTTTGAGAGTGGAGTAAGGATGGGAGTTGGCTCATTTAATCTTGTAAGAAAACCTATTTTGACATGTTTAAAAATGTAAAAAACAACTTTTTGCTGAATTTATCTTGTAAAGAAAACATTTTTTGTCCATTTAATAATATAAGAAACCTTTTGTTCGTTTAATGTTGTAAGAAAACCTTAATTTCTCTAAACCTTGTCAGAAAATTTTTTTTTGGCTCATTTAGTCTTGTATGAAAACATTTTTTTGCTCATTTAATCTTATAAGAAAAACTTTATTTGCATTTAGTCATATTAGAGAACTTTTATTTGTGCAGTTAATCTTATAAGAAATCTTTTCTGTTTTTTGTTCATTTAGTGAGAAACTTTTCGTTTTATTTTCTGAATACTGTTGGTGGGACAATAAACCCAAGTAACAAAAAAAACGAACTTTCTCAATTTAAATCAGACAAAGAAAATAAGTGTTGTTTTTCTTTAATTGGAAATAAAGCAAATTATGTCATGTACAAAGTATGTGTAGGTAGAATGTGTGTATAGCCTTGTTTGTGTTTAAATGATAATTACAAGTTATTAGTTTTTCCATTTGCATTTACTTTTTGAAATTAGGAATTAAGAAAGTGAAAATAAGGTGAATCTTTTTATAAAAGGAAATACATTATAACTTACCATTATTTTTCCTTTATTAATCATAAATCATAATAATTAAGCATTATTATTGAGATATTATCTATTTCAGATGATCTCATTGCTTCCTGGTAAAATCCTGAAGTTGCTGGAATTCGTCGGATTCTCAGGTAACAAAGTAAGTCATCTATTGTTCTACTTTTTAGCCCAACTTTTCCATACAAAAGCTAAGTCTGTCTATTCCAATGATTGTAGACATCTGTTCTAGCATCACTCTTATGCTCAGGTTGCAGTTTTGCATCAAGAATTATAATGCTAATGTCTCAATAACATGTGCGAAGATTGGAATGAAACTTCACAAATGTCTTCCTTTTTATCATATGTACTGATATAGTCAAGTTTGATAGCTCCAGGTTGGATTTTATGATAAACATGACTCAGGTTAGGTTTGACCTGTATGTCCAAATACATGCAGGATGATGTTTTTTTGTGTTCAAATATTATAAAGCTTATGTAGAAGTCACTTCATTTTTTTTTTATTCCTTGTATACCATGTTATTGCTCATTATCATTATGGTTAATATGTCACACTTACATCATATCCTTTCACCGGCCACAATAGCTCAGGTAGAACGTCGGCTTGTGGATCGGAAGGTCATGGGTTCAAACCCTGGCTGGGTCAAACCAAAGACTTTAAAGTTGGTAGTAGTGACTTCCCTCCTACATTTGGGGCTAAGGGGACAGCATTACGCCTGACTCATTGGTGTCAGTATAATGGACCGACCGGGTTCAGTCCCTGTGCTATAATGAAATAAATGTTGATGCACAGTATCAGCAAAATACCGGCAAATCCCAATCCCATATCCTTTCTAGCACTTTGAATAGTTGAGCGTTCTGTCTTCAACAACTCTTGTTGCACAGATCATTAGAGCCTTTGATGTTTAATTGTACTTCTGTACAAGTTGTAATAAAGTAGATGATTCTTTTTGTTTTCTGTCCTTTATACTGTTGTAAGAAAGTTTTTTTTAACTTTTCTGTACTTGTTTTCTGGGATATTAAATAATTTAGCTGGAATTTGATATACGCAATGACAAACTGTTGAAGAATTAATACCTGTTTGAAAGGCAAGAAGAAAAGAAAAGGAAAAAAAAACTTTATTACTTATTACGAACTTATATAAGAAGTGACACTTGCATTAAGTAACAAAAACATTATTTTTACTATATTATAAAATAATTTTGCAATAATTAATTATGAAAACTGTCTTTTTGAGATACTGTGTCACTTTGCATTTTTATTGCTCAAAAGAGCAGATGTAGAAACTTAGACATTTTTTTTCTTATTTTAAATTAACAGTTTATCAATTTCCACTTGTATTTAGCTTGTACTTTTACATGCGACGTGTAGTTTTACATGTGAACTTTTCCTGAGGCCAAAGAGGGAGATTTTTACTTGCAAAGTGGCAGATTCGTTATTTTTTCAAAGAAGGAAGTTACCTGTTTCCAAGTAGGGAGATTGCTGAGATGTTTAAAACACCCCTCATTTTCAAATAATGTTCAACCTTAAAAGTAGGAGTCTCCCTCCAAAAGAGGAAGAGTTCACATGTATGTATATGACCCATATTTTCAGAACCTTGGTCTAAAGGAGTTGGAGAACGGAGCAGAGTTGTTTACTAGTCTTCGAGGTCCACTGTGTTCAATTATACTCATAGCCTACCACACTGTTGTCTGTTATGTTCTAGGTAAGTTTAAAATGTACAGAATGACAACCGGGGATGCCCGTGGCGTAGTGGTAGAGTCACCGATTTGTTACTTCTCTTACTGCTTAGCCTCTCACCGCATGGGTTCGAATCCCATTCAAGGCGAAAGACATATTGTGGGAACACCTTCCAGCTGACTTTCGGTGCGCTGGTGGTTCTACCCAGACATTTGTCTGGGGTCTTCCACCACCAAAAAGTGGGACATTGCTACAATGATCATAACTGGTCACTGCAATGTATTTCAAAAATAAAAACAAACAAAACAAAATGACCAAAAGAAATAAAAAATACATTTTAATACCACATATAAGATTGCCCATGCAAAAATTGAAATATACTTACCATTAGACAATCCTTGATGCCCCATTCAGCATCGTCTGTGGAGCTAAAAAATAATTCAATGTAGGTAACTGTGCAATACCTAGTTGAATTATAATTTGTTGCAAACTGTTTATTGTTGCCATTGAATTAGAGATATTTTTCTAGTTGATTAACTTGAATGTTTGTGCTGTACAAGATAAAATAAATACATCCCATGCTGGTTGATGGCATGTATTGTCAACCCTCATTATGATAATATCCATCTGATGCCTCAGTAAGCATTACCATCAGCCCACTATTTAAATAATTTTTACAGAACTAACTCCTTTTGACCATTCAACTAAAACTAAATACAGCCAAACCTGTATTTAAAGATCACCCAGGGACAGGCCTAAAATGGTCTCTTAACGCAGGTAGTCTCTTAATGCAACATGGTAATTTTTTGTGAGAACCACAACTAAAATTGGCAAATTGTGTTTGTATAATTGATACATTTACTTATATTATCATGATGCAATTAAGATGATGATGATGATGGTTGTGGTGGTGGTAGTGGTGGTGATGATGATAATGATGATGATGATGATGATGATGCTGACAGAAACTCATTTTAACTGACATGCATTCAATTCTTATGATTGAAAACAGCAACATAATTATGCCTATAATTAATATTCACAGTCTACGTTTTTATTTATAATGTATCTGTTCTCTTTGTAATTGATCTTTGTAGGCTAGCAGAACTATTAGAAATATTTTTTTGGAACTGACTATTTAGATACCACTTTATAACAGGTCTAGCAGATGGTGACATTGATTTGGCAGATAGACTTCTCCAACCCTGTCTACAAGCCTACCCAAAGGTACTTAACTTTTTCTATATTTTGTTTTTTCGTTTTTTCATCCCAGCATCAATATTCCAGTTGGAGTCTGGTGACATTGACCATTTAAGGCAATATAGAGCTGCATTCACTGTGTATAGCATGTCATTCACACCTGGCATGATACCACACCCAATTACATTATCCTAACAACGGACCAACTAGTTGTGGAACAGCCCTTATATTTGCTTGAGCATTAGCAAGGAAGCTAAATTACTAATTTTAAAGACTACCTTAATTTCTGCACCTCCCTGGTACCTGGAACTAACAATCTGCCAATTATGTTCCTAGTTGCTGAGATTATTTTTTTTATATGCATGACATGCTAAAAAAGTAAAGGTCATTTACAAAAGCCAAATCTATTTTTGATGGGAAAAAACATAGAAAAAAATTATGGGATACTGACTGATAACCTTTGCCAGGTAGCTATATATGTCCCTTGCCTTTCAAATCTAGTGCCCCAACCAGAAATTTGGGATCCCAGCTAATATTGTACTAGAATATTATCCTAACAATGAACATTTCTATAGAAATTTTTGTCACCCCAGGCAACCAGGTTAGTGTTAATCTGTTGTGCTATAATAGACTGCAACTTACTTGGAAGATCTACTCACATTGAAGTGTTTCACGCCAACTGGGTTTTAATGTAAAGCAAAAGCGGCTAAACCGGACCTGAAAGCACAATCGATAGAGTTATGAGAGGCCCTGGGTTTGATCCTGGGCCATTAAATATCAAAGTCGTTAAAAATGGTAGCGGTAGAGCGCCCTTGCTAATGCTCAAGCAAATATAAGGGTAGTTCCACGACTGATTGGCTATACATAGTGAAGGCAGCACTATATATGCTTCAAGTGGACACCATCTCCAGGTAACTGAAATACTGTTGGTAACACGATAAACCCAATAAACAAAGAAGCAAACAAAAAAGGCCAAGTGACCATTTTTTTATAATGTTATTTGTTGTTTTATTCATAGTATTTTCATAGTTTGCTCATAGTTTTTTATATCAACAAAAACATCTTTGTTTTTTATAATATGTTGCTGTTGTAATGTCTAATTTCAGTTGTAATTGATCTTTATAATCTTTAAAAATTAAAGTTTATCCTTGTTGGCATTATAAAATGTTATTGTTTGATTTTATTTTTGTGCTCTTCAGTAAACTAGGTCTTTTTAAATGCTATAATCCTTCCTATTTTGGCCTTAATCATACCTGAATTCTTTCTCAGAAAATGTATTGCATGTAAATTCTTGTTATCATATACATTCTATTTCAGGGGGCGCTGTTCCTCTTCTTCGCTGGTCGAGTGCAAGAGGTTCGAGGAAATATTGACCAGGTTAGTATTGGTATCTCAAGATTCATACAATATTTTTGTATTGGAGTTGTGTCCCTTGGTAGGACTGTCAGTCTGTTGGCAGACGAGATTTGTCCATGCTGTTTTGTGGCAAAGATTTATCTGACGGTATCTATTACCTTTAATAATAGTCCTTACAAAGTAATAAAGAGGCAAAATGGTAAAGCAGCTGTCTTGTTGATTAAAGCTTGAGTATCGACCCATTTGTAAAAATAATTGTTAGATGTTCAATAGGCATTTCATCAGTTAACAGGATACTACACAAGATAGTGATTAATTATCTGGTTAACTGTTATATATGCACATAACTTGAAATAAATATTCTCAGAGGGCTGTCTTCGCTTAATTTGCTTGCCAACATAATCTGTAATATTATATCACCGCACGCAGCCACATATCCTCCACTCCCTCCCCCTCCTTCTTAAAGTCACATTATGGATGCAAGTCCACTGGCATTAAACAAATGTGTCAGTTTATTATTGGAGTTCATTATTATCCATTTTTCACTTCATTATTGATCACTTTTTGAGACTGCAATTAAATACTATACTTCATACATGTACCTTTTCACCCACTCCATAATAATGTTATTGATAGAGGTAAGACTACTGAAGATAATTTTTCCTAATTTCATTAGAACAAAAAAATAACTTTTATATTATCGTTAAAGGAAACAAAGATGCCTTTAAAGAAAAAACAAAAAAGGCCATATTTGTATGCATACATAATGGATCAAAAAGAAATTATTAAATATAATTAGTTCCTTAATAAAGAAAGTGTTAGACAATATTTTAGTAAATATTTCAGTGACTGAAAACAAATGACATGACAGAAATTATTATGATTAAATAATTAACAAAATAATGTCACATTATTTAAAAATGTAATTATGTTGAAGAAAACAAATAACGACTAGGATAATAGTAAAGTGCATTTGACAGAATTTTACTACTATTCATTATAATTAGGTCGTAATATAATTAGGGTTGTTCCAATCTAGTATTACATTCTGATGAAAAAGTTGACATATTTTATAACCAATGGGAACCCTGTGGACATTAACTAACAACACACTCACAAATGCATGATGTTACATTTATAAATACACATTCATGTAACGTAAAAATGCTTTCTTGATCACAGATTTTAGTTGCTAATAATTATAGTAAATTAAGCAAAAGGGGCTTGCCATGAGGCAGCTGATTGCTGTTGAATATAAGTGAATTGTTGTCACTAGTTGCACATTTTTAACATTTAGAACAGTTGTATTAAAATCTTTAGCTTAAAATCATCTCTACGTTAAACAGAAAAATGCAAACATAAGAATTGGTTGTTACTTCTCTTTATCATTTTTCTCATACATTGAATTGCTTTGTAAATCATTAGTTTTAGAGAAATGTGAGATTCATTCCTTGACTTTTGCCATAGTAAGCTGAATTCTGTTGTTTTTTGTGTGTTTCAGGCAATTGAAAAGTTTGAGGAGTCAATCGAGTCCCAGCAGGAGTGGCGACAGTTCCACCATCTGTGTTACTGGGAGCTTATGTGGTGCCACTGGTATGTGTCGGCTTGAAGCGACTAAAACATAACTTTACAGTAACGAGTTGAATCATAAATTACATCGCTATGACTATATATAGCATATACCTACCTCTTACATACTAACACCTTCTTCTTGCCTGAGGAGAAAAACTTATTTAAATCCCAGAGGGAAAAAATGATAAATAATATTAATTATGGAATTTTATGATAAATTCGGGTTACTAACAATAAATATTCCCTTTTGATATCAAAAGCAACATGGTAATGTTGTTTTTGTTTTTTTGTGGGGTGGGCAAGATAGGGGTTCACCTTATTTGAATGTGGTATCTGACAGTTTGCCTTTGTCAAATGCATGTAACAATATTTTTCCACAATATCCAGGAATTTATACATTATTTTTGGATGAGCTCAAGATCATTTTAGCACTACCTATGTTGTAACACAGAACACATTGCAAAAGAATCACTAATTTTTCATTCTTTCCAAATCTATAAATAAGCACAAAAGTGAACTTGGCACAAAATAGATACTGATGCCAGCATGAACTACCCGGATATAATAAAGCGCAATCTCAATAGTAAGTTGTCACATGCTTTTCTTAGTTTAAAAATAGCTATCTCTGCAACCTGGCTCAGATAGGAAATAACTATCTGCAATGACAAGTAGGGATTTATGTTTCTCTGTTCGTTCACATCTTGGGCATCAACTGACCTTGACCCTCCCAGAACAAACTTTTATAGAAGAAAAAAATGAATCACTTAGTAAAATATATTTTACTTAGTGCTAAAGTTATGAATGACTCCTTTGTTTTGGTAAGTTTGTTTGTTTTGAAGAAAATCTTAAAAGCACAACAAGCCCTGCTGGAAGACCACTCGACAAAAGGGGTTTTATCCCCTACAAGGACCTCTTTAATCAGTTGGAAGTGAAGCTTGTACTTAAATTAACGCAAATCATTATGTCTTGCCCTTCATTTTAAGGTGGCTGCTGGCAGTTGTTACTTTTCTGTTGCATCGCAACGACACAGGTATGAGCGACTTCCAGCTAATTATTGGTGGCAGAAGACCCCAGACTAGGTTATGTCTTTGCAGTACCACCGGCACACTTTATAAGATTTCTAGCCCTGACTGGGACTTGAACCCACCTAGTGGGAGGCTGCGAGGTTACAAGGCGGTGGCTTCTAACTGCTATGCCATAGGTACACCTAGTGACCTTGCTCACAGTTGTATATGAAATGTTTCTTTGAATACAATGAAAATTACTAAGAAAGGACTCAACATTAAAACAATATTTTTTTTACTTCAGCTTCAAGGGTGATTGGCTGATTGGCATGAAGTATGCAGAGATCCTGTGTAAGGAGAGTCGATGGAGCAAGTCAACCTATATCTACCAGAAGGCGACCTTTCTCATGATGTGTGGGGATCACACGGAGGAAACCCAGGCCCACCTCAAGTATCTCATGGAGTAAGTAGAACGGTTTGTTGGTGTTATCATCCCATAAACATTCCTTTCAGAAAAGACGTTTACTTGCAGTAGAATTGGTGCTACCTTCCTATAAGCTTAAAAATCTATCCTTTTATATGTTACAATAAATGAAAATTATAAGTGTATCTATGCAACATATGCTGTTGTTTAAAACTGTATTTATTCTTGTATTTGCCAGGGAGGTTCCACGGTTGAAGCAGAGGATTGCCGGTAAATCTTTACCAATAGAGAAGTTTGCTGTGTTCAAGGCCAAACGTTATCTGGACCAGAACTGTCATCTAACCCTTCCAGCACTGGTGTGTTCAACTGTCGTCTGCATTGACCTATTCAACTCTCATCTACAAATTCATAAATAACCCTTTTATTTCTTAATTTGAATTTGAAAGCTATAAATATATCTAGAGACGCAGTACCAGTCAATCATCCATTGGAATTGGTGATGCAGTTAGTAGAATGTGTGGCTCAGGTATAACTTGCCCCTGTTTAAACCCAGGCTGCACCCTATCAAAGTCATTAAAATGGTTGTGCTATAGCTCTCTTGTTTATGTTCAAGCATGTATTAGGGTAGTTCCGTAGCTGGTTGGCTGAAAATATGTGACAATAACACTTCTGAATATACAAAAAAAATCAATCGCCCATAAATTCATTTAGAATTGGCAACACCTCACACATGAAGTTCTTGCAAAAACTCTACAAGCCTCGGCTATCATGATTAATGGGTGTCTGTGGTCCCAGGTTTGAACCCTAAACCAAGCACAAAATATAAGTTCTTGAGCAAGAACCTGAGTACTGGTTCTACCCCGGCAGTGGGCAGTCAAAGGGGATTAATGTAAGTTGGAAGATCTTGTTTCCCAATTGACAATAAATAAATAGGTTTGAACTAAAACTATAATGAAATTATAAATACAAATTTCTGTTTCAGGAGTTGATCTACACTTGGAATGGTTTCAGCATTATTGGCACCAGGCAGGACCTGTTATTGCCTATATTAGCAGTTATCGAGAAAACCATCACATCCATCCTGGCGAACAAAGGTTGGTGCATTGTTAATCCATTTTAAAGTTTCATTAATGA
Source organism: Sinonovacula constricta (assembly GCA_007844125.1). Classification (NCBI taxonomy): domain Eukaryota; kingdom Metazoa; phylum Mollusca; class Bivalvia; order Cardiida; family Solecurtidae; genus Sinonovacula; species Sinonovacula constricta. The sequence goes on along the minus strand of CM017562.1, from coordinate 8,117,071 downwards.
TTTTTTTTGGTTTCTCATAAAATATTGTTTCTCTCAAATGTACAACTATCAAAATAAGAATGAACATTATACCCTCAGATAAGAAGTACATGGGGGCTATTTTTGGAGGCATGTCTGTTGGTCTGTCTAGAATAATTTGTTCACGCTATTTCTCAGCTACTGTTTGTTAGATATTGATGAAACTTTACAGGATTGGGAAGAACCTAACCAAGTTGCATAGCATTGGCTTGATTTGACATCAGTAATGGCCCCTTGGTTAATGTATGATGAAAATAATGGTGGCAAAGCAGTATCTGTTTGCATTCAATATCTTAAATGATCATTCTTGTTTTTCCTTGTACTGCTTTGATAAAAAAACTAGTGTTTATATAGAGGTTTTTGTCCAACTGTTGCTGATGCTTAGGACTTGTTGTTTCTTCCCTCTAGGTTACAGGATATACTATATGAGCATATTCCTCACTTAACAATAAGTCTTCAGTAATAAGTGTCCTGTATTTGTATTTTTATGTTGTAACCTAATAAATGTTAAAAGCCAACATATTATTTTGGTTTTGGCTCCTCTTGTTGGTTTTGGCATTGGTTAACTTAATCAATAAGATCCACTCCTCAAAACAGTAGAAGATCATACCTTATATACTTGAGTATAAGACAGGGATTTTTCCTCAGAAAATAGCCTTTAAAGTGTGGGGCCAGTCTAACAAGCACAAACTACAACAAGGGCTTAAAAATTTCCACAGGAATTCTTAGTTTTTCATTTAGAAACGTATGAAAACAGAGAGCTTACTGCAAGACCTTATGGCGTAGATCAAAGAAATTTATATTGTGCTGCTGTGCGAAGCTGAATGTTCTCGCGGCTCTCCCAGCCCTACACAATTGAGAGACATAAGTCAAAAATCGTGATGGCATGGCAGGTCGAACAATGCTATGATGGCTAATTAGCACAAGTCTAAACTGTCGCGACTGTTTACCTAGTAAAACAGTGTGTACTGTGTTACATAAGACACGCTGCCCCAACATATTGTGAACACGCCAGTCTTGATGGCATAGATCAAAGAAATAAATATCATGCCGCCGCACCGATCAGGATGTTCTTGTGGCTCTCCCAGCGATAGATTGAAAGAACATCCTGTATCATCTACTGGAGGTCACTAGCTTTAAATGTGCCTAAATCTTGATCAGAACAGTGCACTGTGTACTTACCGCCAATCAATAATTTCATGGAGAAATGTAATTGGTAGCTGCTTATAAAAACACATCGCTAACACCCTCACTGTCAAACTGCTCCTATTGATATCACCTTGACAATAGCATATCTCAGAGTCAATCAACTTGACCTGTGTTATGAGGCAAGTCTACACAGATACACCAAGTAAATTACAGCTTGGTGTATCTGGCAGACTGAAGTTGAAAGTTTGTTTCATTGTTTACTTACAAATAATTAGCCCTGTGTCTTGCAGAACAAACAGAAATTTATTTGAGGCAGTTAATTCTTTTTTGGTTAATTTAATTAAACACATTATTTTAGCAACATTCTAAACAGCATTAAGAATAAAAAAATGCATAAAAAAAATTATAAACCTGTTACATAGGCTGTACAAATCATCGATTCTATAGAAATTAAGCTTATATGCTTATATGGCGTGCACATGATATACACAATATTTTGGGGCAGAGTGTCTTACATAGCACGGTGCACACGGTCTTATTAGGCAAACAGTCATGGCAGTTTACAAATACGCTGATAATATAGCGACTTTCACAAATCTTGGATCGGCACCTACTGTAAATTTCACCCTGTCTTATAAAAGGGTCACAGATAACCTCAGATTTGGGAGGCAAACAAGGGGGCCCGTCTTATAAGCAGGTCGCCCTACAGTCCCGAATATACGGTACTTAAACTTAGAGTACGTGTTCACTGTCAAAATGGGAAACATTTCAGAAAGGCAGGTAGCCCTAAAAACAGAGTTACCTGGTATGCCCTTTATTTTAAACTTTCATTATACATTCCCGTATCGAGAAAAGTTGAGAGCCTTTTCTTCTGACAGTCCTTGTTAAATGTTGAATATGCAACCTTGAATATGTAAGTCAGAACTTATATTCATGATAATTTATAACTTATACCAATTAAGTATTTCTTTTAACTTTATAAATAAAATCATATTTCATGTTGCATTAAACATTCTTCAGAGAAGTATGTAAACTTCATGGATGACTATTGCCTGGCCCTCTTCCTAAAGGGTGTGTGTCAGAAGTTCAGAGGCCAGCAGCTACAGGCTGAACAGTGCTTCCTAGAGGTCATGTCAAGGTGAGAAGTCAAGGTCACTTGTCCTTTAAGGCACTACAGTTACCAAAAAAAGTTGTTTTTCCACTGTATAATGGCAAATGTTTCATGCTTTGTAAAAAAACAGGCTGAATACAGTTTCTTATAAATCATAGTACGGGGAGGGGGTTAAGTTATATATCAATGCATATCGCTTTTTCCTCAAAATGTCACACTTTTGAGATAATATTCATTTTTTCTGTGTGTTATGATGAATATACAATGGTTTAAAATAACAGGCTGAACTGTGCTTACTTGAGGTATTTTTGATACTTATGATTCTATGGATTATTTGTTATGCCTTGAAATTCTTGAGTTGGAAATAGTTCATAAAATTGTTTAATTTCTAACAATGAAGAGGTAGCTATGTGTTATACTAGTACCTTGACAGCAAATAGTGCAGAGTCTATTAAATAGCTCCCTACTTTGTAATACCACACACCAACTATCTTTCAGGACATTCTTTTTCTCTTTTTATTTTGCTGTTTTAATTATTTTTAAGTTCATATTTTCTATGACTATAAATTCAAACTGTAAATGTGTTTGAATAAAAAAAATCTTGGCTGTCTGTTGCTTTGACCTCCCAGTTAAGAATGTATTGAAATTCTTATGATTTATTCTAGTGAGAAGAAAATCAAACTGGACACATATCTCCCTCCATTTGCCGTGGTGGAGCTTGCAGTACTGTGTTTAGAACAAAACAGAATAGAGGAAGTCAACATGTATCTAGAAAGGGCTAAGTAAGTGTTTTTACTAATAGCTTTGTCACTCAAATTAGCTTCTAAAGCTGAACTATTATTTGTTTTGTGTCCTGATATACTGTTGTTTGTGAAGCAATACCTAGAGGGAGAAGACCGAAAATATGTTTGATGATATATATTTTGGTAGGGACACAATATGTAGGGGACACCCATGGCCGAGTGGTCGCCAACTTGTAACTCTACCCCTCACCATGTAGTAAAATAATGGTCGTTATATAAACATTTATGGGGGGAGATCTTCCAGCTGACCTGTGCTGTGCCAGTGGTTCTACCCAGACATTTTTCTGGAATATTTCTCCCTCTAGGGATCAGCTGGACCTCAACAAAATGACAAAATTGTGTTGTGTTGATGTCACAAAAATACAAATGCTGTATGTCAGCAGGTACTTAGCCTTCACTTCCCAATACTGTTTTGTTTTCAAACCATTCTAACATACTGATTGATCCATTTTATAATTATTTACATGTTTAACAGTTTGGTTTGTATGATTATGTGACCAAATGCAAGACTTGGTACCAGACTTCATCTTCACCTCTTTTACAAATACTTTCAGTAAAAAAATGTAATATTTAGCTTATACACTCTTACCTTTTGTTGTGTTTCATTCTTTTGTTATCATAATTAAAACACTTCTGGAAACATACATTTAACATTTTACATCCTTTATCCAGAAAAAATTACAAAGGCTACTTGCTTGAATCAAGGCTTCACTTCCGTATTCACGCCACGCGTATACGACTCAGCCAACAGGCATCTAGAAGCGGACATGAGATAACATCAGAGGTGGGTACTCCAGTCACGTCCCCAACAGCAGATAGTGCATCATGGCAATTCACTAGCCAGGAGAAGGAAGTCAACCCAGTTATCACACCCACCAGGAGCTCTAATGGTCAGTACAAAGTAGGGGAGGTAACTGAGGGTAACAGTCCCCTCGTGTCAGACCTGGAAGAGTTATCCCTGGCATCAGCTGACTCTCCTGTCACAGAGGTGGGTACAGCTGCCATTACTGTCAATGGATCAGGTCTGAATTTGTCTGGATAAAAAACATGTAGACTGAATGTGTGGGGTTAAAAACATGTGTATGTATGTTTGAAGATGGTTGGTCTTATTGTAATACAGAAATTGGCCATCAGAAACTGTGTCCAAATAAATGTATCAAAGGAATATATATATATATATATATATATATATATATATATATATATATATATATATATATATATATATATGTAGTTGCTTTAATCAGTATGATTCCAGGGCTATAGAAAGTTGAACTAACAAAGTCATCTTACAAATATTATAAAGATACTTTTGTTGCATGTTCTCTTACTTTATTTTTTGTCAAGATAAAGTTTATAACCCTTTACTCATAGGTATTTATATTAACTAGTTTATTTATTATTTTTGTATCATGATAAATGCATAATTATTTTTTTTCAATAAATTGTTGGGTAAGAGTCGCGGTCTGGGAGAGAACTATTTTTTGTGGGGAGGATTTTTAGCTTTCCTTTGGTGCACACAGATGGTTCTACCTACACATATGTCTGAGGTCAACCTCCACCAATATTTAGCTGGACAATGCCATTGTGACTGTGATTGTGTTTGTGTAGTGTATCAAAAATACTAAACAAAAACAATTCTAAGAAGTAAGAAGTAAATAATTCAGTAGTTAATTGTTGAATGGCAAAATGTATTACTACTTTATAGAAATATTTGGAGCAAATAACTAAAGTTTCTTGGCCTTCTGTGAATGGAGGCAATATTTTATGCCTTTTTGAATTTAACACATTCAGCAATTTTAGTTCAATATTTTTCCCATCAATAGTTACTAATAATTGTTAAATTTGTCATAATTTAGTTGATTATTTAAATGGTCTGGATAATATATACACACCAAAATAAGTAAACTTTTTATTATATAGAAAATCTGATTACTGATATATTCTTTTACTTTAGCCAATAAATGTACTGCTTAAATAAAATTTACCTACTTATTTAAAAAAATATATTATTTCAATAACCAGCTCATTAGTAAGCGGCCATAATAACTTTATTTAGCATCAATTATTTTTTGCAATACATTTAATGCTGCGAATAAAAAGAGGTAGTATGAGATACTCATTTATATTTTTGTCATGGTTGGAATATTTTGGTATCAGTTTTTATGTGTGTGATTTTAAAATGTTAATTTGTTAAGCATAATTTGTTGTAATAGTGTTACTTTATTTGTGAAATCCAATAATGACCTCTCAGAAAAATGATGTCTCATACCAATGCTTAATCCCACAGTATTTATCAAAAGGAGCGCACTCTGAATTCAGCAATGTTGTGCTCCAGTTTAAAGTTGATGCCCCATCTTACCCATTGAAAGTTTGAGAATATATAGTGTCCCTTAGCCCCTAAAGCCTAACCAGATAACACTGGGGTTATCAGTGCCACCTTTCTACTAATAAATTAGATGCTGGTAATATGTTTAAGTTTATTAATAAATAGGGTTGAAAAAAATACAAATACACTTATTATATGGGAACACAAAAGTTATTTAGTGCTATTTTTAGTATGTGGTTAGTTGTGTAATTTATTGTATTTTTTATCAGCCACATGTTTATCTATGTTATAACTTTGTTCATGATTGTTTGTATGATTTTATGCTGTATTTTAAATATCAATTTATTTTCATACGCTTTAAATCATCTGTGATGAATCATTTTAGAGCCATATCAGACTTAAGATATGGAAACCAAATACACTTGTATAGATAATTTAAATGTGGCATTATGTTTTTCCTCTCTGATCGTCCTAAATAGCTTAAAACAACTCTACATAACAAATAATGCAACAAGGCTTGAAAAATTTAAAACATAAACACTTCTTTTAGACACTGAGGTTGGCTGTATATTGGCTATAAATTCTTCGAACAACATAAGTTGCACAAAGGCTGAAAATTTTGCTATGTATTGTCATGGGTCATAAATTCTAAAAAATAAAAAAACATACTTAGAATATAAGACAATTAGAAAGTTATCTTAAAGCATGTAAATGGTTTTATTAATTTTATATGAAATAAAACTGCAAATATCAAGAGCGTGATATCTTAATTATGAATAAATTTGTAAAATGCGCTTTTCTTTTGATCCTCGTTACTGTTTGTATCATCCATATTACCTTTTTTATATAATGAGATATTTATTTTTTTGTTAATTTTTTAACCAAAATAATTACTTTCATGTCATTTGTTTTCAGTCATGAAATATTTACTTAAATATTGTCTACCTCTTTTTTTATTAAGGAACAAAGTATATTTAAAAATTTATTTTTTATCCATTATGTAAGCATAAATATATGGCCTATTCATTTTTGCTTTAACGACATCTATGAACTATGTTTCTTTTAAGTATAAAATATAAGTGATATTTTTATTTATCTGAAATTAAGAAAAAATATCTTCAATAGTCATATCTTTATCAATAATGTTATTGTGGAGAGGATGAAAAAGGTTTGAAGTAAACAAAAAGGGAACAATACCCCATTTTTAAAATGAAAAAATGTTTAAGTTATCTTCCTTGTGGAAAGGTATTCTCATATATTTTTACAAATTTGATGTTTAATGTGCTTATTTTTTTTAAACAAGTGCTCAATCTTTTTGATTTGTTCTTATCTCTGTCAATAAGATTCCATTTTATGCGCATGGTTCAGTTTAAAGTGCTTTTTAAAAGTTTAAAACATGGAAAAAAATCTTGACTTGTCAGCAGTAACTATATACCTAAATAACCTACCCACAAGGGAGATAAGAATAATTTTTTTTAATACTTAGAGTGAAGTCCCTTTACATACAAAAAGAGGAAATATAGACACACATGAGGGGAGTGTTCTACGGGTAGTGTATTTCCAGCACAGATGTGTGACTGTTCTATTATCTCACAATTTGTATCAGTTCCATACCTATACTGACCGTAAGTATTTGACCATTTTGTTGAATAGATATAATTGGAAACATTCTGTCCAGATAATGCATATTGTGCTAGTTCTTATTTTCTGTACAAAAATTTATACTACTTCATGTCACATTCAATGTTCTTGAATTGTAAATAGTCATTTTTTACATTCAAAATGCTTGAATTGATATCAGTTGTTGTTATAATTAATATGTGCTTATATAATCAACTCGCTTTGTACACATGTGGTGACAGCATATACTAATAAGGTCTAATATATAATTCCTAATGCACCTTTGTATGGATACAATTTAATATATATATATATATATATATATATACACACACACACATTCTTTTAATTAAACTCAGAATTTATTATATACTTCAAAAATGGGGAATATATGTGTTCAGGTATAAGTAAAATGAGAATCATGTGGGGTGGTCTTGCAGATGACCTGGACTTCTACCCAGATATTTGTCTGGCATATTCCTCCTCAGTAATAAGCTGAACATCACTATTCTGACCATAAGTGTGTCTGTAATGTGTGAAACAGCACAATTGTACATGATATTTACATAAGATGTAGCTTTAGACTTTGTTCTTAAAAGTGCAGTACCTGATCTGAGAATGCCATGTAGGAGTTGGCTGATCCTGATGTTCAGCATTTGTTAATGGCTGATATTTACACATCCTTAGGAATTGCTGATATTTTCAACCTCGGCATATTAAGAGTAAATAAGACACAAATAAATGTTTATGCTGCAATTTTTTTTCACCATTTATACGTCTATATGTTGTATATTATTTTCTTGACATTGTCTTGTATTGTTGTTCTTTACTTTCTTGTCCACCATTAATGTAGTGTATATACTATGACAACTTCAATTTGTACTTGTTATATCTTTATCTGTTGCTTTCATAATTTATTTGACTAGAGTTCTTGTGAATGTTTTCTAGGGGTAGAGTATAATAGATCAGATGTAAATGTTGTATGAATGACACTTTTTGAGTCCAACATAAGACAATGATATATTATTTGTTTTCAATCTAATTAAGGCCCAAGGAAGACAGTCATTACACTCGTTTACAATTGACTTACAACTGTAATGCCTGGTCTACTTGTAACTCCTCAACCCCTCGCTGCATGGGTTCGAGTCCCGTGGGAGGTGAGAACTTTTATATGGGGAAGTTTTCCTGCTTACCTGCAGTGCACTGGTGGTTCTACCCAAACAAACATCTCCACCAATAATTAGCTGGTCATCGCAAAAATGACCATAATTCTGTCAATTTGATGTAAAAAATGACAAATGCCAACCAACAATGGAACTGTCAAATGCACACTCATTTTATCAAAAGACCTAAGTCAGGTCCACTTGCTGTAGCTTGGAAGAAAATAGCATGCAACTTCCTTATTCTAATTCCTAATTTTGCATATATTTACTGTCTTCCTCACTTAGATTTCCATTCAGGAAAGTATTTGTACACTGTATAAATAGATCACAGCTTTAGAATCCTCTTGTCATTTTGATGAACAAGCACATGTGTATTTTCTTCTTAGAACTTTTTGAATAATAATATGTGAACCAGGTTATTGATTTCTTTAAATTTAATAAATAAGTGCACACAAAGTAGTAATTTGTCGTAGCTATTGCTTTTTTTTTTTTACAGCACTCTCATTCTTAAAGTGTTCAACAAATCTTGCCTATTACCAATTTTTTTTTTAAATGGGGATCTTATAATTATTTTCAAGACACATTGCCATCCAACAGAAGATGTTCCTCCTATTACTGCTGTGCCATTCCTTAAAGTTCAAACAATTATTTATTGAAATTAATGCATGGACAAAGTACTATTTGTTTAGTCTTATAATCTGTATGCGTTTTTGTAAAATCAGTCTTTAGCCCATTTTCATGTATAAATATTTTAGTTTTCATCATGCTCTTTAAGTTGACCTAGGTTGATGCCCTTGGCCAAGCGGTTAGAGTCACCAGCTTGTAACTCCTCAATCTCTCATCACGTGGGTTCAAGTCCTGGTCAGGGCAAGAACTTTCATGTGGGAAGGTTTTCCAGCCAACCTGCAGGGCGTTAAGTCCGGGTCAGGGCAAGAACTTTCATGTGGGAAGGTTTTCCAGCCAACCTGCAGGGCGTTAAGTCCGGGTCAGGGCAAGAACTTTCATGTGGGAATGTTTTCCAGCCAACCTGCTGGGCGTCACTGGTTCCACCCAGACACAAGTTTGGGGTCTTCCATCAATAATTATAAGGATGTCACCAGTATGGTCGTAATTGTGTCTGCAATGTAACAAAAGAAATTAGTTAACCTTGCTTTATATGCACTAATCTGCATGAATCTTAATTAATTGGATTTCAATGCATTTTAAATGTTTTACAATTACATTTTGTACTCATCAGCCTTTAATTTCATTGTTTCATGTTCTTATCAAACCAAAATTTAATGAAAAGCATCTTTAAACTGACTTTTGGTGTGCTAGTGGTTTAACACAAGTGTTTGTCTGTGATCTTCCATCGGTTATATCTAGTCAGTTAACATCACCATCATATAATGCAATGTATTTTAAAAAACAACAACAACATAATACACAATGTGATTAAATCCTTGTAACATGAACAATTGATATGTAATTGGTCTTAAACATATGACAAAATGTCATTGGTTTTATTCATTTTTCTACAAAACTAAAGGCCTAAACTGACATAAGCCTAATTGAAGTTTCACGTGTTTAGTTTGTTGTTTAAAATATTCTTTTTTTTCAAGAGTCACGATGTAATTTAAATCCTTGTGACTTGTATGTAATTGTTAAAATTATTCCTGTGATATTTTTGTTGATTCAGTGTAATTTATTGTTAGTTCTCTTTTTATTCATTTCTTCACATAAGTTTTTCAATAAATGCCATTTTGTCTTATGAATTGAGTTATGTGGTTGAAACAAAAACCTCCATGTGTTTTCATCATTTTCGGTCAACAGATATGTATATACAGTTCAGCTTATATAAAATAGCTGTTTTTCTCTAAAACCTTTTAATAAATAATATGTAAGTAGTTTAATTTATTGATAATTTGACAAAATTTTCTTTTTTCATTACAAGCATTACAACACATATATATATAATAAAAATGAGTATGATTTAAATAATAAAGATAAATATATATGTATATATTATACATCAATTAATACAATAATATATAGATATTATACACCAATTAATACAATGCTATATATATTATACACCAATTGATGCACTTTTTATCTGTTATTTTGTTATTTAAATACAATACATGCAATGTTCTTCTCTACAACTTAAGTAGTTTATTTGCCCCAAGTTATTACTGTATTCACTCATGTAATCGCCACACTTTTTTTACTTGATTTTATCCTTAAGGAGTTGGGGGTGCAGCCATTCTATAGGTGTAAGGCCTTGGGACATTTTTTCTAGAACAATTCTGCCATTTCTTGGGACACCATGTGTTTACTTCATGATATAACTAGATGAGCTCTCTAAATAGGAGGTTGATGGATGTTATGAACGAGATAGCGCCGTTCTATGCTTTTCTGGTAGCGATCTAATTTAGTTCAAACATTTTGTTTAAAAATGCATTATAATATTAAAGCACTAACCAACGTGAACATATTCCATAATTTATAAATTACTTCCTAGTCTTATCTCTTGTATCATATTTCTGAATGTTGGCATCATCAAACAATTTCACCCACCTAAAATGTCACATGCACACTACCATGCAGATCAAAGGATTTCATAGCAGAGCCGATAAAACAACACAGCTTTGATACAAGCGGACAATCTCTTTGAAGTTGCATTTCATAGACTCCATACAGCCTGTCAATAAAACGAAACCTCCATATGAAATTAACAGGACAGTTGATCAAAATGGCGATAAAGCGGAGCTCCGCTGTATAAACTGTGCGGCCTTTACATTGAATTAGGATTTTTTCTTCAAATTTTGCGGTCATTTTGGGGGTGCGGCAATTACATGAGTGAATACGGTAACATATGTTTATAATTTTGCTTGCTACTTAGAACCACTTATAGTCTTTCTCGGGCATTAAATTAACTGATGTCTTGTTATATTTTCATTTAATGGACCAAAAATTAGAAATTAAAAGAATTATTTAATTAAAAGATTTTAAACACTGCCTTAAATGAGTCACTCATGTACAAGACAAATTGAAGATTTTGCACACTACCATTTTGTAATTTTATATCATATTATCTTTCTTCCTTGGCCTTTTTATTTTCACAACACTCAAAAGCTGATCAAAAATTACCGACATACGAGGTATGGCCATAAATACTAGTTCAAAACCTGATCAAAATGAATCTGCAAACGAGGTTTGGCGGCACTATGTCTAAGCTACCATACATGACTGTCAAGTACAAAGTACTTTGCCGAGTGTCAGGATAATGACCGGTGCCAAGTGTTCACAGCATGCTTACACAGTGAAGGCAGCTTTATATCTGCTTCAAGGGAATACTGTCTCCAAATTAAAGAAATATTGTTGGTTGGATGAAAAAACAACAAACTTACCTTTCAGTATGTCACTAGGCTTGCTTTTTAGTGGCACAACTAGACTTTCCAATAATAACAGAAATTCACAAAGCTGAGCATTAATGAATAGTTTGTGGTTATTTAAATTGATTGTTGTGTGTAAATTAATTGCAATCAAAACTAAGTGTTATTTTTCAATGTTGTTCAAGCATTTGTGTAAATCTTTAGTATTATTTATAAATTAAATTGTTAAAATATTTATCAGATAATTGATATTTTTTTCTTCTGTTAAAAGGAAAATAAAATAAAGATGACAAAGCTACATATTGATTTGTGAGTTTATTTTTTCCCTTCATTTTTATGTTAACAGTAGTAATATAATAATATCATAAATTAAAATTCTAACTTAGTTCTAGAAACTTGTTTTTGCAAAAAATGCTATTAACACGGTACATGTACATTATATCAATGTACTACTATAATTGCAATTTTAAAAATATAACAAAGACAATTTTATATGGAAGGAAATATAGAGTTACTTAATATTTAAAAACTTGATTTCTTTATTTATAGCTTGGCTGGATTATGTGATAATGTGTACTAAAGGTAGTTCTGACAGTTTGCCTGTATTAAATACATATAACAAAATCGGACCACTGCTTTGGGGAATTTATGCATAATTTTTGTATAAACCATACTTTAGTCTAAAAAAAAGGTTTTCAACACTAACTGAATTGTTAGACAGAACTAATTGGGAAACAGATCACTCTGTGTATTCTTTCCAACTGTAAAAAAAGCTTGATAGTGCTCTCTGCCAAAAATAGATATCGACATCAGAGCAGATTACCCAGATAATTATATACCGGTAACGTGATCTCAAAAGTAAGTGGTCACGTGGTTTTCTAAGTTTTAAAATAGCTATCTCTGCAGCGTGGCTTGGACAGAAAATATCTGTTTGCAATGATGAGTGGTGTTTTACGCTTCATTGTTCACACTTATCTAGGTTATCAATGAACAGCATTATGAAGGACCTTTTTAGGCAACAATTACTTATTTGGTTGAGAAAAGAAATTTTGGTCCGAACTGTTGAATACTACCTTTAACACAACAATATATAACAAAAATATAACAAAAATATTGTAAACTTACAAAACAGTTGAGTAAGTGATTGTCAACATAAATGCCTGGATGCACCAGGAAACAAGTAATTTACTCCCTAATCACATCTAAAGATGTAAAATGCACTAGAAAACATAAAAAATAATTTAAAAAAACGCCCCATCTAATAAATATGAAATTACATGTGTGCCAGATCAGAAGCAGAACATCTCAACTCCCAACAATAATGAATCTGACAATCAAAAAATATTACCAAAAATTGTTTTATAAAAAGACCATACATACAAGGCCTAAAGGTTGTATCCAACAGTTTCCCTATATGTACTACATGTAACATCTTACCCCGGGTGTGGGGTATTAGCACATAATTGGAGCATAAACTAATGCTACTGTGTAAGTAAACGCTGTTCATAACATAACCTCAATCGTTAGAATGTACAGTTAAAAAAATATATCGTTTTTAATGTCCGTTTTTCCAAATAAGCATGATGGGAGTTTCAGCTAAAAATAGATATCAATGTCAGAGCTAATTACCCAGATGATCATGTAACAGGATTTCAAAAATAAGTGGTCGCATGGTTTTCTTACTTTAAAAATAGCTAATTGTGCAGCGTGGCTCAGATAAGAAATTTCTTTTGTAATTACAGATGTGGTGTTATGCTAAATTGTTCACTTGGATGTAGGGTACCAATAAACAGCATTTTGCATGATCTTGTCATGTAACAATAATACATTTGGTTAACAAAATTCCAAAATACCACCTTTATGCATAAAAATAAAACCATAAACGAGGGCCATGATGGCCCTATATAACTTACTACAGTGACATAATCAAAAAGGAATAGTTTTATAGCAGACTAAATTAATTGAAAGACTGTTTATTTGGACAATCATTTTTATCTTGATCTAGGATAATGATCTGACAAATTCAAAAATTTACTAAATAGCAAGGTTTTGAGAATTGCCATGCCAACAATCTTGAATAATCGAGAAGACCACCCAAAGAATGTGTATACCAAAATTTAAGTCTCATGTTTTTGCAGTTTCAGATAAGATTTTCAATTTTTTTGCAATATACCCTTATATGGAAATCAGCCACACCCCTGGTGGCTATGTTCTTTGACTAATCAAATTTCTTGTAGCAAACTAGAAAGTGAAAGGACATGCCCCTAGTAATTGATCTTTTAAGGTTCTGGAACTGTAATGGTGACCTTCCACAATCCTTATAATGATACTCTTTCTTGAATCTAAATGAAAATGAAAAAGTACTCTTTTTTTTAAATTCTACAGTTCTATATTCAAATTTTAACCAATTTTCCTGTTACACAATCATGTCATGATAAATCAGAACAATAAGATTGCACTTTGGACAAATACTTATAAAAATACAGAGTTTTGCATACATGTACCCCCAAGCAAAAATCCACGTTTTTGGGTGTGTTTAAAAATTTACTCTATCTATAAAAGCAAATATCTCAAGTTTGAAACTAGTTAGACACATACAACTAGTTTTAAAATTTTCTGCACTATCAACTGCCCATAATATGAGATTTTAAAGGCATTTTATAATTCCTAATAATATTTATAAGAATTTGTAAAGGTTACTATAATGAAACTGCAAGAGAATTTATAGCGAAAAATAACGTCAAAATGGTCAATTACAGATTATACTTCTTTATACAAAAAATCACCTACAGTTGGTATCGAAGATGGAAATATGTATGTAAAACTCTGCATTATCACACGAAAACCTTCTCTTTACTGATTTCGGCTGGCTTGAGGGAAATATTTCAAATTAACCACTTTACATGTTTTTTTTAAAAAATTCCGACAGTTAAGGAATAACTGAGTCAAGCACTCTTTTGGTATTAGTGACACTTGGTTGTCTCTCACAGTTTTGACCCCTGAGCACATTTAAAAGTCTATCCTGGCCATCCCGAGAAAATATTAGACGAAGGTGAGCGACGATCACGCTGTTGAGCTCCCGGTTCCGCCATTTTGGATCAATGGGTAACCCAATGACGTCATGGAAAATCCCTATCACGTAGTGAAAAATTACTAAAAAAAGCAATTAAGAAACTTGACGACGAATGCTATTCAAATAAAAACGGATCATACCGAGTGCCGATGTTTACCGAAGTAACAGAACCTTAACAACATTTTTGTTGCTCCGGCCTGTTAAAGCTTCTGATGAAGTCTGGTTGATTATTCAAGCCCACTGTGTCATAGATGATGTTTAAAGAATGTTGACAATCCCAAGATAAAGTGAATGATCACAATACCTTATCCTGAGAACATTATCTGGTGAACTTTTAAATGCATAAAAAAATAGCTATGTTAAAAAATAAGACTGGTAAGTAAGGGCATAAAATCACTGTTGGCGGTCAGCAAGCTAATAGTTAAAATATAATTGTGCAGCTCCATGCCTTTTTGATAGCAACAAGTACAGGGTGCTTGAACCAAATGATACAAAAACAGTATATTTTGTTCCAGAAATCACACTTCAATGCTCGAGATTTTCCTATGACCGGTTGAGCCCTTGGACAGTCTAGATTTTAAGTGTTGCCATAGGAGATTCATCTTTACATCAAGTGAACTCTTGTTCTTACTGTAGACATTCAGGTAGATACCAAGAACAACTATCATACCAGACCATACATACCTGGAAAATAAAATACAATGCATGAATAAAATGTAAATATAGTGGCACATTATTCATAAAGAGAATTATCTACTAAAATAATAGGTATATTTTATTTATGGTGAAAATGGTCTGTTTCTAACTGGTAACCAATTTGCTGTGTTGTGAATATCTGATTTTATTTTGGAATACTCAGAGATGTACAATATCCCCCTTTAACCTTCTGTGCATGAGCAGGCAGCTTATGCACAACTAATGAAATCACATCATTTTCTGCTCAACTGTCGTGTGAAGCAGCCATGCTGATTTAACAAAAAGTTTAAAACTTTGTCCTCTGTTCTTTATTTGGGCTGATTAAACAAAACAAAGATTGTACAGCTAACTATAAAAACAACTATTATATGTAATCCTCAAAACAAAGATTACAAGGATAGAAGTAAAAATAAACCATATACTGACCATCATTATTTGAAAAACTACAAAACAATTTCTAAATAGAAACAACCTTACATTAAAACACTTAAATCATACAGACTTTGTCTTAGTTGTCAAGGTTAACATACTACATTTTTCACTAGATCCTATGACAGATGTAATCTTGCTATAGATTTTATCCTCACAACATTAAATCAGTTTGTTTGGTCAATGTCTATGTAAAGATCATTAGACTGCATAACAGATGTAATCCTGCTATAGATTTTATCCTCACAACATTGAATTAGTTTGTTTGGCCAATGTCTATGTAAAGATCACTAGATTGCATGACAGATGTAATCCTGCTACAGATTTTATCCTCACAACATTAAATTACTTTGTTTGGACAATGTCTATGTAAAGATTACTAGAATGCATAACAGATGTAATATTGCTATAGATTTTATCCTCACAACATTGGACAATGTCTAAGTTAACTGTGGTAGCTGACATAGATAACAACCTACAAATGGTTTGGTGTAATGTCAGTCATACTGACATGTTATTCACAAAATAAAGATTTTATAGGTAAACTAAGTACAGCAATAATTCATGATTACATTATATATACTTTTAGAAAAAGAAACATAATGTTGTTATCTTACTGATGATGTGTTTGTAATTGCAATCTATGTTTAACGAGATAACACAAAACAACATAAATGAGTTATATATGTATAAATGTACATGTAAAATAACTAGAAAATATTAATAAAAAATCCCTTCAAAAAAAATACTAGGTTTACAAAAGAACACCATTATTTGTTTTGAAACACTTTGCAGCAACACAATTACGGTAATTTAAGAGATTTATTAATGGTAGAAGAACATCCCAGAAAAAATGTCTGAGTAGAACCACCAGTGCACCACTAATCAGCTAGAAAAGCTTCTCTCAACGTATTTCAGCCCCAACTTGGACTGGAACTCATGATAACAGGGTTCTCACAAGATACAAGTCTGAGATTCTATGTACTCATTTTAAGTGCACATGACTTAAAATACTACTTTGAAAAAAGTTAAACTGCTCTACTTACTGATAAGTGAAAGGTTTGGTGAAGAAAAGGAATGAGAGGATGATGGTGACAGCCTTTCTACATGTTGTAACCGTTACAGCAATCAAAGCTCCGAAGGTCCTCACGAATGTCAGAACAATTAACACCCCGAGATATCCAGACAGGGAGAATATCACAGCATAGCCATATGTCTCTTTTGGGTACTGGAATAGTGGGGGAATGGACAACATTTTGATAAATTTCCATAAATTGAAAGTTAGTATTTTATTACTGTGGGATTTTTTTTTTATAAAGGTAAGAAAATTAAACTATTGATCATTATTTATTTCATAAATATCTTAATTCTTTATCTTAACCATAGATACTATACACTTGAATGGCGATACAATGGATATCCACTGGACTGGCCAAAACATTTGTAAAATAGTAGAATCTGTAAAATCGTATAAACCTGTGAGACACTGCGATACACACTTATCAGCCATTGTTGTGTCTTAAATCAATCTTTTTAAGAACTGATTGTTGTACACATATCAATTTTGTACCCCTGATTAGAAATGAAAGCAAGTCTTGGGATGATGAAAGTATGAATATTTATTGTTAGTTACATATTTATATAGCAATAATGTATAAACGTCGAGCAATGATAGTGTTCAAACATCTTGTAAAAAGATGCAGTAGATATAACATATTTTAGTATGTATTAAGTTAATCGGGTGAACAGTGTTTTTTATAGCAAGTAAATGGTTAAATGTATTAAAAAAGAAAACACACCAAATTCTGATTTATTGTAACAATGACAACTACAAAAAAAAAGTTTTAAACACACTTCCTCTTACAGTTTGTAATTGGTACCTCTGTCACAAGCTCTGATGTCTCATATCCACATGACTTAACACTTTCTCCACTATCTACTTTGACGCCATTTTAACTACTACATTGATTTACACCAAATTTTATATGCTTCAGTTCTACAACAAATTAGTTTAATTGAGTTGCCTCCCTTAGGCCATATTGTTATCAGAACATGGTACATAATTACCCAGAGCAGCTCTTGGGCTAAAGGCCTATATAAAACCCTTTTTATACTGACCAGTACTCAGGTAAGGCAGTAAAGGGGTTAAACTATGTCTTGTTAAATGTCCATTGAGACTTTGAACATAAATTTCTTATTCCCCATTTTTGAAATAAAAGAAATGTTTAGTTATCTCCCTTGTGGGACCGTATTTTCATATAGTTTATAAAAGAAATAGAATAAATTTTATTTTTAATTTACTCTTTTAAATTTAAAGTGCTCAACCTTTTCAATAACTCTGTACCTCAATCAATAAGATTCCATTTTATGTGCAAGCTTGAGTTTCAAATGTTTTCCCAAAAGTTTAAAAAGTTAAAAAAATGGGTTTTCTGCACTAACTACATGTTTATACCGAATACTTGCCCATAAGGGAGGTAAGAATGCAGTTTCTAATAGTTAGAACTAAGCAATTCAACATTTTATTGCTATAAACAAATACATGTTTTAGCAAGATGAACATTAGGCACTAAATTAAGTTTATGTAATCAGGCCTCACAGATCCTAAGCTAGGAAAATATGTTGATGAATTCAAATCTTATTAGAATTAATATCAATTACATTGTGAGTTTAAAAAGACATAAGTAAAATAAAAAGTGAGTGATGTCTGTGCTAATATCTCTTGAAAAAAGCAAAAAGGACACATTTTTAAGTAACACTGATGTTAATTAATTAGTTGTTTAAATCAGTTTATAATTTGTGAAGTTTGTTAAAGTTTTTAAGTGTATGTCAAACACTGTTCTTGTTAACTTCACAATATTTATCTATACAATGTAAAAACAACAAAAACCACTTGACCCCACACATCCCCTGGTTGTTTTTAGATCAATGAGAGGTACAAGTATATACAATAAAAACTTATATTGTGAAAAAAAAACAAATCTTCCCAAATCAAAACAGATCTCTTTATACATATTTTCGACATTAATTTTGACATTGCTGAAATGACAAAATGTTCATGAACTTGTAGCGGCGATATATGTGAGTTTAACCTCCATGTTTTAAGTCAACATAGCAAACAGTTTTGGTGTAATGCTCCGGATAAAACTATGAAGAACAGAAGGATGGACAAATAAAGTTTCAGATATATGCTCTCTATTCTATAAAAGCACAAAAACCATGTGAAAGAGGAAGTGTTATATATGCTTACCTGCTATAAAGAGAATGTGTTATATATGCTTACCTGCTGGGAAGAGGAAGTGTTATATATGCTTACCTGCTGGAAAGAGGATGTGTTTTATATGCTTACATGCTGGAAAGAGGAAGTGTTATATATGCTTACCTGCTGGGTAGAGGAAGTGTTTTATATGCTTACCTGCTGGAAAGAGGAAGTGTTTTATATGCTTACATGCTGGAAAGAGGAAGTGTTATGTATGCTTACCTGCTGGGAAGAGGAAGTGTTTTATATGCTTACCTGCTGGAAAGAGGAAGTGTTTTATATGCTTACATGCTGGAAAGAGGAAGTGTTATATATGCTTACCTGCTGGAAAGAGGATGTGTTATACATGCTTACCTGCTGGAAAGAGGATGTGTTATAAATGCTTACCTGCTGGAGAGAGGATGTGTTATTTATGCTTACCTGCTGGGAAGAGGATGTGTTATTTATGCTTACCTGCTGGGAAGAGGATGCGTTATTTATGCTTACCTGCTATAAAGAGAATGTGTTATATATGCTTACCTGCTGGAAAGAGGATGTTATTTATGCTTACCTGCTGGAAAAAGGATGTGTTATATATGCTTACCTGCTGGAAAGAAGATGTGTTATTTATGCTTACCTGCTGGAAAGAGGAAGTGTTATATATGCTTACCTGCTGGAAAGAGGATGTGTTATTTATTCTTACCTGCTGGAAAGAGAATGTGTTATATAT